>CM042403.1:1635945-1683445 GCA_023634145.1 Thymallus thymallus | reverse complement strand
TTGTGGCGTGATCAAAGAAACACTGGCAAGACATAGTGTAGAACATGACGTCAATTTATCAGAGATATTGATGTACAACCTGTTGTTCAACAAGATGGAGGCCAGTCCTGATTGAATGACTACAACGCGCTGAATTCATAGAGGCAGAAATTAATGTTATATGTTCTTCTATCTATCTAGTTTGGGTTGAAGACAGCAGTAATGTTTGTTCATACTTTATGCTGGACTTACACTGAAGATGCCATTACAACCCACCATAATACACCAGTATTCTTCTTACCTTCAGTAAGATGACATGCACTAAAGCCCAATAGCCCAGAACAGGCTAAAGTCTAAACGTGACCGTGTCCACTGCACTAATAAATATAATCCTGTCACTGTGTGTCTGCCACTGGGATTTCCAGCAACATGTTGATATAATGGGATTAAATGTCTGATACTGAATACAGGGTTTAGACCTAGCTTCCTACTCAACATGGTTTTGGCCAGATTCTTCTCCTCGAGGCTACACAGGGAACCAGCTATGACCTATCCACAGTATTCTCTTAGTAAGACATCAGTTAGCCTGTATAGCTTCGAGCCTCTCCTCCTCTCTGATTCTGAATACAGGGTTTAGACCTAGTTCCAGTTTGTTTGGGGAACCAGCCATATCCTGTCCACAGCAGTATGCTCGTAGAGTGAGTTACTATCGTATAGTCTACTGCCAATATTGCCAAGTCTCTGGTATTTATTACACTGTTCAGCCAAGCTTCTAGTTCGTCACCTGATATGCGTTAGGCTAGGTTCTCCTCTACACGAGGAAGCAGCCATAGCCACAGGTGTTCCGCGGGAAGGAACTCGGTCAGGGTCTCAACTTACTGTTGAGGTTAGAATGGTTGAATATAAAAGGTGCCATTTCAACATGGAGTTTTGCATCATTTTCTCTTGTTATGTCAGTCACTGACAGTCACTCTATTAACCCATGTCAGCCAAAATATATTTTAGATTGGTAAGTTAGTTTAGCGGCCAGCTATCTAAACTTGTAGTAATCATGGTCGAATTACCGACTAGGGGGCCCCAATGATTTTGTTAGTCACTCTCACTCAGATATCATATAACAAAATGCCAATGATTCACTCTGGCCCATGACAAAAGGAGTAGAATTGCATGAAACTGCAACATTTTCTCAATGCCCCATGGGAAAATTTGTAGAACTGCAGGAAATTAACTCTAAAACGTATCTCTGCTGTCAAGCGGGGGGCTTCTAAAGTGTTTTGTTCGCAAGGTGGGGGGGGCCCACAACAAAATGTAACTTAGGGTCCCTAAAAGGCTAGGGCCGGCTCTGACTGCATGTGTTGGTGTGACGGGGGTAGCAGACCTGCGAGCCACTGCGGCCCCTCATAATGAGTTCAGTTGTTTTGTGGCCCCAACCCCATCAAAGCTCCCATCCCTGTCTTATAGTGAGCCTATTGAAACAGCCTTGTCTACACACACAATATGATGTGTGTATGATGTGTGTGTTGGTCAGTGAGTGCTGGCCTCTGCTTTGTCTTTAGTCAAGTCAGTGTTATCCTCTTCAGTCAGTGTTATCCTCTTCAGTCAGTGTTATCCTCTTCAGTCAGTGTTATCCTCTTCTGTCAGTGTTATCCACTTCAGTCAGTGTTATCCTCTTCAGTCAGTGTTATCCTCTTCAGTCAGTGTTATCCTCTTCAGTCAGTGTTATCCTCTTCAGTCAGTGTTGTCCTCTTCAGTCAGTGTTATACTCTTCAGTCAGTGTTATCCTCTTCAGTCAGTGTTGTCCTCTTCAGTCAGTGTTATCCTCTTCAGTCAGTGTTATCCACTTCAGTCAGTGTTATCCTCTTCAGTCAGTGTTGTCCTCTTCAGTCAGTGTTATCCTCTTCAGTCAGTGTTGTCCTCTTCAGTCAGTGTTGTCCTCTTCAGTCAGTGTTATACTCTTCAGTCAGTGTTATACTCTTCAGTCAGTGTTATCCTCTTCAGTCAGTGTTATCCTCTTCCAATGGAAAGAAGATCAGCCATAAAAACATCAAAACATCCCAATTAAATATCTTGGAACAGTATTGTTTCTCTAAGCACATAACTGAATATGTCAGTCAATATGTCATGCAATAGGTCAGTCAATATGTCAGTCATTATGTCAGTCAATACTGTAAGTCAGTCATTGTCAGTCATTATGTCAGTCATTATGTCAGTCAATATGAGTCAATATGTCAGTCATTGTGTCAGTCAATGCGTCAGTCATTATGTCAGTGAATGTCATTCATTATGTCAGTCATTATGTCAGTCATTATGTCAGTCAATGGGTCAGTCAATATGTCAGTCATTATGTCAGTGAATGTGTCAGTTATTGTGTCAGTCAATGGGTCAGTCAATATGTCAGTGAATGTCATTCATTATGTCAGTCATTGTCAGTCATTTTGTCAGTCATTATGTCAGTCATTATGTCAGTCAATATGACAATCATTATGTCAGTCAATATGTCAGTCATTTGGCTCCTGAGTGCAAAGTGAACTTTTACACCAAAGCTGAAGACTGAGTCTGTTTCTTAACCAATGGTCTACCAGCAGTAAGAAGCTGCAAACTGAGTCAGTCTCTTGACCAATGGTCTACCAGCAGTAAGAGTGGTGTCATGACGCTAGTCCTAGCAGAGATGACCCCCCCCCCCCCTCTCCTATAAGGAGTTGGGAACTGTTTTATGACTTTACCACAGGTCATAAATTCCAGGCAGACCTCAAGGACCATTTAGTTTTGAGAGAGAGAATCTCTTAGTAGAACAATGGATCTTTCCCCGCCAAGGTACTGAAGCTACGATCCTGTCCACGTTGTTCATTCTTGTGACACTCAGAACAGACAGCATCACAACATAACGTTATCTTTGTTTGTATACACTTCCCATTCATGAGGCTTACATCTGAAATATTGTATAAATGTTTAACTGAGTATAAGAGTACTTTTGAAAAGATTACAATGTGATTCAAGCCTTCTAAAATGAAAAGTGTTTGTTTAATGGTAACTCGAGTACAGCCAGCAGCCACACCCAAGTGAACAGCCATTGGCTGAGAGCTATGAAACACGCCCTTCTCCCCCTAGTACAAGAGCCCATTGACGAAAGTCACCGGCATGTTCCAAATAACGACTAATTTTCAACACTACAAGCCTGATCTACACGTTGAAATGGAACGAACTCTGAAACTATTGATCAACTGAAGAAGAAGTGAATCCTAGATTATAGACTAACAGTCTGCAGCTGGAAAGGTATGCACATCTAGTACGAGAACACTGACCAAAGCTAAAGCCTCTGCAGAGTGAGAGGAACCCCACACCACGTGAACCTCTCACACGACGACGTGGAAGATCCTACAAAGGAACGAGGGCGACATCGACTGGGCAAACCATGAACTCAACGAGCTATCGAAGCCAGCGTCACGTAAATACTGATTACAGCTCCTTGTCCGAACGAGCGATTGTTAAAGTACATATGTAGTCAGATTTATGTGTCATTAGGTTCCCATGTCCGATAGAAACCAAATTATGTGTCTTCCTTCCCTCCCCCTTTCCTCTCTGACTCTATCGTGTTATAACCAAACTGTTATTCAGTCCCCTAGGGACGATATCATCCTGTATAATGTTAGTATTGTATTTGTATATTCTGTAATTGTTTAATTAGCTAGTAAATAAATAATTGAGCCAATTTGTGTATGGATGATTCATAAGTAAAACTGGATTCGTGCAAACTAGGATTTTATGACTTTCAGAATTAGACTGATCGAGATAAGGTAAAGTTAATTAATAAACGACTGTTATCAAAATAGATATAAAATATGCGAAGAGTTATTATCTGGAATTGGTAACTCTGTAAACAACATATTCCAGTGGAATCTGAATGATAAAGTGTCATGCATTAGTATTTAAATACATTGCATTACGGTTTCATTAAACCCAGTCTTTCGTGTCGCAAAGTATTTTAGGTAAAGGTATTTCAATGGTCCACAGTTTAGGCTGCAATTCAAATGCTCAATTTAATATGGTCCACTACAGTCCACTACAATACTCTCTGTGGATTACAATAAACACTGGTGGGTTTTCCCCCTCAAAAAGAACAAAATCACCTAATAGCAGTTTCTTCAAACTAATTAACTTCACCATGAATCAGGGCATTGGTTTAAAGGGACAATACTATTTTTATCCATGATCGCATGGCCGTTAATGCATTCTACAAGTTTACACATTTTTCATCTGGGGAAGGCAATCTCTGGTGGCTAGGACTGATTACCGTCGGGAAAGGAGCAGCGTCCTTTTCCCCACAGAGTTTTCTCTGTGGGGATAATGACTATAGGCCACATCAACAGCATGCAGTATACACAGATTTCTTGCCATATAAACGGTTCTTGACGGGACAGACAGAGAGGTGGAGGAGAGACGGTGAAGAGAAGAGCTCTGCTGACCTGTCACCGGGGGAAAAGCAAATAATATCTTCCCTACACTACCACTGTCTAGGTTTTTGTGTTTAAAGCGCTTAATCTGATTGGTTCACCGGACTTCCAGGGGAAGATTCTGAAGAGTCACGTCTTCTTAAAGCTCTTAATCTGATTGTTCTACTCTCTGTTCTTGATTGGAAACGGATTTACAGATTATATAAAATGTTTTTCTCTCCTCTCTTTATAGAACGTCTTATACTGTTCTTTTGGACCAAACACATGTAGGCTAAAGCAGCATCTTGTCATGTATAGATAAAAAAAAAAGAAAAAAAAGGAATGATTATTCTTGGAATTATGCATCCTAATCCGGATGTAACAGCCGTGGTTTTCAAACAACGCCACTCCAATAGTATAAAGCACAAGGACATGGCAGGGAAGGTTGATTTATGGATGGATATGGAGCAATGTCAATGTCACAGCTGTAGACGAAGCAGTCAGTGTGAGGGACATCTCTCTCTCTCTTTATTTTTCACAAATGGCACCCTATTCCCTAAATAGTGCACTACCTTTGACCAGGGTCCATAAACAGTGGTTAAAAGTAGCGAACTACATAGGGAATAGGGTTCCATTTGGGACACAACCTCTCTCTCTCTGAAGCCATTCATTTAGCTTAGTCATATGTCAACAAGAAATATGCATAATTGCTGATCCAAGCTTGAAGCCAACAATGTCATCAGTGGTTACCAAGTCCTGTGTATTGTGTGGTGTAACCCATTAAACCTACATTTAATATACAATTCATACTGTATACAATTAATTGTTGTCTGGTTTCCGTGATGTCCATGGAGACCACAGGTAAACAGGTGAAGGACAATCAACAGTGATTCTATTGACATTGTTTACTGTGCTGTCAGAATAGACTGATAGTCCTCTGTAGTTATACTGTTATCATGACTGTACAAGAGGCACTATTCAACTCAGGAATTCAGAACGCTATTACATTTCAGAACAATCTGAAATGGCGCCTGGGGAGATGGCTGCCGTTTTACGGTACTCCTAACCAATTGTGCTATTCTGTGTGTTTTTTCGCGTTGTTTGTAACATTTTTTCTACATAATGTTTCTACCACTGTATCTTATGAATGAAAATAGCTTCTGGATATGAGAACAGCAATTACTCACCTCCAACTGGACAAAGATTTTTAGGTTTTACTGCTGATACCAGAGCAGGACCAAGAAGAGACACCGATACAGGGCAGAGAATTTGTTGGCGATTGGGTAACCTGCCTCTACCATCTGTTCTATTGGCCAACGTGCAATCACTGGAGAATAAACTGGATGAGCTACGTTCAAGACTATCCTCCCAACAGGACATTAAGAACTGTAATATCTTATGTTTTATCGAGTTGTTGGCTGAACGACGACATGGATAATACACAGTTCACTGGGTTTTCCGTGAATCGGCAAGACAGCTGCCGCCGGTAAGACAAGGGGTGGCGGTTTGTGTCTATTTGTCAATAACAGCTGGTGCGTGAAATCTAATATTAAAGAAGTCTTGAGGTTTTGCTCGCCTGAGGTAGAGTATTTCATGATTAGCTGTAGACCACTTTATTTACAAAGAGATATTTAATCTATATTTTTCATAGCTGTCTATTTACCACCATAAACCGATGCTGGCACTAAGACCGCACTCAGTCAGCTGTATAGGGCAATAAGTAAACAAGAAAATTCTCATCCAGAGGCGGCGCTCCTAGTGGCCGGGGACTTTAATGCAGGGAAACTTCAACCCATTCTACCTAATTTCTATCAGCTTTCAAGGAGCGGGACGCTTATAAGAAATCCTGCTATGCCCTCAGACGAACCATCAAACAGGCAAAGCCTCAACACAGGACTAAGATTGAATGCTACTACACCGGCTCCGACGCTTGTTGGATGTGGCAGGGCTTGCAAACTATTACGGACTACAAAGGGAAGCACAGCCACGAGCTTCCCAGTGACACAAGCCTACCAGAAGAGCTAAATTACTTCTATGCATGCTTCGAGGCAAGCAACACTGAAGCATGCATGAGAGCACCAGCTGTTCCAGACGACTGTGTGATCACGCTCTACATAGTTGATGTGAGTAAGACCTTTAAACAGGTCAACATCCACATGGCCGCAGGGCCAGACGGATTACCAGGATGTGTACTCTGAGCATGCGCTGACCAACTGCCAAGTGTCTTCACTGACATTTTCAACATGTCCCTGATTGAGTCTGTAATACCAACATGTTTCAAGCAGACCACCATAGTCCCTGTGCCCAAGAACACTAAGGTAACCTGCCTAATTGACTACCGACCCGTAGCACTCACATCTGTAGCCATGAAGTGCTTTGAAAGGCTGGTCATGGCTCACATCAACACCATCATCCCAGAAACCCTAGACCCACTCCAATTTGCAAAATGCCCCAACAGATCCACAGATGACGCAATCTCAATCGCACTCCACACTGCCCTTTCCCACCTGGACAAAAGGAACACCTATGTGAGAATGCTATTCATTGACACCACAGTGCCCTCAAAGCTCATCACTAAGCTAAGGATTCCTGAACACCTCCCTCTGAAACTGGATCCTGGACTTCCTGACGGGCCGCCCCAGGTGGTAAGGGTAGGTAACAACACATCTGCCACGCTGATCCTCAACACTGGGGCCAATCAGGGGTGTCAGATCAATCAGATCATTTTAACTGAAGAGGCAGTCAACAAGGTCACAGAGTCAAATTTAATGCAAACATAATATTACAGATAAAACGTGACTGTCTCTATATATGCAGTATCTAGTAACAAAACCCAGGGTATACATTGAGAGTGGCTTCCTTCCCATTAATAAGACACGGTCACAGATCCTTCCCATTAATAAGACACGGTCACAGATCCTTCCCATTAATAAGACACGGTCACAGATCCTTCCCATTAATAAGACACGGTCACAGATCCTTCCCATTAATAAGACACAGTCACAGATCCTTCCCATTAATAAGACACAGTCACAGATCCTTTCCATTAATAAGACACGGTCACAGATCCTTCCCATTAAGCATTACTAGGCATCGGTATGATCCTGTCTAGGGTAGTCAACTACAGCCAAGATAAGTGTAAAACAGATGAATATGTACCCATTAAAACACAGCCCAAACAGTGTAGATCTATACAATAGAACACAGATGCCCAGACAACACAGCACTGCAAGCCCTAGCTGCTTTAAAGTAATGGGTTTGCAAGGATCCAACTAGTGTTGACTGTAATTACAGCATGCTGGCTCAACAACCCACAGCCTTTTAATATATAATGATCTGGATCCAGACATCTACAGGCTCTGAATAGAACCAGTCTGGGGGAAACTATACAGCTATTAAAGAAAGAACTCAATACACATCAATCTGCAACAATCTCTCTTTTTTCTGCGTCGTTTCTCTCTCTCTCCTTCTCTGTCTGTCTGTCTGTCTCGCTCTCTCTCTCCCTTTTATCTCGCTTCTCTTTTGCTCTCACTCTCTCTCTCCGTTCCCACCAAACGTAACAGAGCAGCAGTAAAGAGAATGTCTGGGCAGGAATACGATGAGGTGTGTTCTCAGAGCTGGTCTCAGAGCTGGTCTCAGAGCTGGTCTCAGAGCTGGTCTCAGAGCTGGTTGATAGATAAAACAGAGGTCATGGAAGGTACTGAATGGTTAGTTGGCTGTTTCTATTGTTCTGCTTTGTGTCTTCTACCATATAATATCTCATGCAGCTTGGGGGCAGACATGATAGGCTGAGGCAAAATACCATTTTGTTAAAAGCAAAACAAATGAAAATGGAAATGTCATCTTATCAAACATATTTCTAACACCTTTTATTGACGGGAAGGACAGCATAAATATATTATCCTAGCAGTAGAATAGAGAAAAGAGTGTAGGATTCTCTCTTAGGAATCCCTCAAATCACATGCATTGTTCTCCTATCTGTTAAATGGTATACTGTATATTATCCATCATTGGTGAATGAGAAGATCGCACATGCTCTGACTACTAACATATGTTTCCTCATCTCATTCAGATACAGTAGATCCATGGTTAGCGTAGCAGTTGTTAATTTCACAGAGACTGCATCAGATCTAAAGCGTGTGTGTGTGTGTGTGTGTGTTCGTCCTGCCTCCTATGGCTCTGCATCAACACAAGCAGTAGGTGCAGACTTGATGTATGACTTCCATCATAGAACATAATAGTGTGTCTCAGAGTAATCTTTCATCTTACTGCTGCAAGGCCAAATGAAATAGCTCTGAAAGGGGGCACAGCACAGTTAGCAGAGAGGGAAAGACCATACACTGAGATCTGAGGGTCTGTGATTCAATCATATTATGTGATTTTATTGTCTCTACAAATCTCATCTTTCTCTTGATCATAATTTTCAAGCTTGTTTCTGAGATCAATCTAGAGATGTCTAGAGCCAGTAGAGAACTCACACACACACACACACACACACACACACACACACACACACACACACACACACACACACACAAACACACACACACACACACACACACCACACACACACACACCACACACACACACACACACATACCACACAAACACACACACACACACACACACACACACACACACACACACACACACACACACACACACAAACACACATACACACACACACACACACATACAAACACACACACACACACACATACAAACACTGGTATGCACATGTGCATATGATTAGTTATACCCATTGTAGTTTCAAATTAAAGCCATCATTTGAAATCTACTCACATTTGAGTTCCAAGCATTCCCAGCAAAGTGCTCAGATGGACTCAGCCCCTACATAACAGCACAAGCACCAAGCTAGGTTCATCCATGTCCTGAAACATACACTACTGTTCAAAGGTTAGGGGTCACTTAGAAACTTCCTTGTTTTTGAAAGGAAAGCAAAAAATAATTACCATTAAAATAACATCAAATTGATAAGAAATACAGTGTAGACATTGTTAATGTTGTAAATGACTATTGTAGCTGGAAACGGCAGATTTTTAATGGAATATCTACATAGGCGTACAGAGGCCCATTATCAGCAACCATCACTCCTGTGTTCAATGACACATTGTGTTAGCTAATCCAAATTTATAATTTTAAAAGGCTAATTGATCATTAGAAAACCCTTTTGCAATTATGTTAGCACAGCTGAAAACTGTTGTTCTGATTAAAGAAGTAATAAATCTGTCCTTCTTTAGACTAGTTGAGTATCTGGAGCATCAGCATTTGTGGGTTCGATTACAGGCTCAAAATGGCCCGGAAACTGATCAAATGATAAACTTGGATTAGCTAACACAACGTGCCATTGGAACACAGGAGTGATGGTTGCTGATAATGGTCCTCTGTACGGCTATGTAAATATTACATAAAAAATCAGCCGTTTCCATTCCATTAACAATGTCTACACTGTATTTCTGATCAATTTGACATTATTTTAATGGCCAAAACATTTGCTTTTCTTTTAAAAACAAGGACATTTCTAAGTGACCCCAAACTTTTGAACGGTAGTGTATGTGTTAATTGAATTATGTAGCAGCATCTCAGAACAAAGCCCAGAGAGAGCCAAAGCCCGGGCTGTCTGTCTGTCTGTCTGTGTCCCAGACAAAGGAAGTCTTGAACGGTTGCTGAACCGGTTGGTGAAAACCAGTGGCGTATTTCTGAAGGCCATTGGACGTATGGCGAAAGCCAGGTTTTTGGACGCGGCAAGATTTGGCTGCACTTGAAGGCGGGCAGTGCGAAACGACAGAGCTGGGGCTGGTCAGTAGTCCCCTTGGCAACTCCATGTAGAATCAGTGGTCTTTCCCTAGTGAGCAGGTGGCCGTTGGTCAGTGCCAGTAGACAGCACCACAGGACTACTGGACTCAAGATGGGACACCTACTGCACCAGAACACTCCAATGACCTTGGGATTCCAGCAGGACCATGACTGACTGTCTCTTTCTTACTCTCTTTCTCTCTCCATGTTTCTCTCTCTTTTGTTCTCGCCACTCCATGTCTCTCCATGTCTCTCCATGTCTCTCCATGTCTCTCCTGGTCTCTCCATGTCTCTCCATGTCTCTCCATGTCTCTCCATGTCTCATTCTTTCCAAGTCTCACTCTCTCTTTATACTGTTCTGTCATCAGTTATAAACCTCTCTTTATACTGTACTGTCATCAGTTATGAACATCTCTTTATACTGTACTGTCATCAGTTATAAACTAATATGGAATCCGTTGATTCACTTGGGCATGCTAATATGGAATCAGTTGATTCACTTGGGCATGCTAATATGGAATCAGTTGATTCCCTTGGGCATGCTAATATGGAATCAGTTGATTCCCTTGGGCATGCTAATATGGAATCAGTTGATTCCCTTGGTTATGCTAATATGGAATCAGTTGATTCCCTTGGGCATGCTAATATGGAATCAGTTGATTCACTTGGGCATGCTAATATGGAATCAGACACAGACAACTAGCATCATGATCTGACACAAACCAGATGTGATTCATTCAGGGGATATCTTGTCTTAGCTGGCTGATTAACCACTTGATGCTATGCTATCATACCTGTAATCACACCATATGATTGGATTACAGAGCCCACTGTGGGGTGTTAGAGCAACATGGTAGCATAGTTTATTCTTCAGATGAGAGGGCTATTTGTAGTCTGATTGCTAGGGAAGGAGTACACTACACAGTATTAGTAGATACTAATCAAAATCATGAAGGCCTTTAGTTAGCCTGCCAGGTACACATACACACACACACATGTAAAAACACACGTACACACACCATGATGGAGACCATGTGGAAACACCTGATAATGATTGGTCTCATTAGAGGAAGCAGAATGAGGTCTACCTCACAGACCAAACAATGTGTCTCTAGTTTACCTTGATGACTGGCTGTCAACTTGGTTTTAGGTCACAGGGTTACACAATAAAAAGTTGTTGCCATTTGTATTCTATTGTAACTGAGGCTGGCAGGGACAGAGGAGGGGAGATGCTAAGAGCATCAGAGAGCATCCTCACAGGGAGCATTCCGCCAGAATACAAAGATCTGAGCAGGGTGTTTTCTAGAGAAAAGGCCAGGTGTCTCCCTCTTCACCGCCGCTGGGACTGCGCCATAGACCTCATACCAGACACCACGCCCCCCCGAAGAAGAATCTATCCACTCTCTATGGCCGAGACGGAGACGATGGAGACCTACATCAAGGAGACACTAGAGCAGGGGCACATCCGCCATTCCACCTCCCCTGCTTCAGCCAGCTTCTTCTTCGTCAAAAGAGGGACGATGAATACCTTGTGATGCCATATGGACTCGCCAATGCCCCAGCGGTCATTTCTGAATGAGGTATTTCGGGATATGTTGGGGAGGTATGTGGTAGTCTATATTGACGACATTTTGATCTATTCCCCAACATTCCCAGAACTTCCTTGGGTACCACATTGCTCCGGAAGGGGTCAAGATGGAGGACATGAAAGTGGAGGCGGTGAGATCATGGCCGGTTCCGAAGGCCATCAAGGCACTACAGAGCTTTCTCGGGTTTGCCAACTTTTACCGCCGATTCATCAAGGGATTCAGCTCCATTACGGCTAACACTCACGTCGTTGTTGAAAGGACACCCTCAATGTCTCAACTGGACCTCTGAGGCCGAGCAGGTGTTCTTCACCTGAAGGGACGATTCACCACGGCATCCCTCCTACGTCACCCGGATCCGCTCAAGCCCTTCACGGTTGAGGTTGACGCGTCTGAGGTCGGGGTAGGGGCAGTCCTCTCCCAGCTACAGGGGAACCCGCCGAAGCTGTACCCCTGTGCCTACTACTCCAAGAAGCTGAGTGCTACGGAGAGGAACTACGACGTGGGTGACCGAGAGCTCCTGGCGGTAAAGTTGGCATTAGAGGAGTGGAGACATTGGCTGGAGGGTGCTCATGAGCCGTTAACCGTGCCTTAACCCCCCTCAGGGCAGATGGACTCTCTTTTTTGAGCGCTTCCGGTTGACCCTGACCTATCGCCCGGGGACGAAGAATGGCAGGGCGGACGCACTCTCCTGTATCCACGACCGGGGGGCTGATCTGGCTAAAGACACGGCCATCCTACCTCCGTCCTGCATCGTGGGTCTCCTGGGACAATGAATCAACACTTTACACGTAAGCTACTACAGCAACTGAAATGACTGCAACACTTAACAAAGAGCTGCAGTTAGTTTCAGAATGGGTGGTAAGGAATAAGTTAGTCCTAAATATTTCTCAGACTAAAAGCATTCTATTTGGGACAAATCATTCACTAAAACCCTGGATTGTAAACTGTCATGGTCAAAACATATTGCTACAACAGTAGCTGAGATGAGGAGAAGTCTGTCCATAATGAAGCGCTGCTCTGCCTTGTCGCACCTGGACTACTATGGTCAGGTGACACAAAGAGGGACTTGCAGTTGGTTCTGAACAGGGCAGCACGGCTGGCCCTTGGATGTACATAGAGAGCTAAGATGAATAATATGCATGTTAATCTCTCCTGGCTCAAAGTGGAGGAGAGATTGACTTCATCACTACCTTGGCAGCAGCTAATGGGGATCCATAAATACAAATCCTCTGCGTCCCAAAATGTAGGGACATGCTTTATATCTGTCACATGGTATACAAGCCTACAGCTACACTATCATCTCTAAAACATGTTTAGTGCACCAAGTCCTTGTTTAATAAAATGACTGTGCTAGTCAAGACCTCTTCAAGAGCTGTGCTCTTAAGAAACACTCTTGAATAGCTCCTTCACAGACAGAAACCTGAACTGGTTCTTTACAGGTCAACAGCCCTCGGTCTGAATGGGGTTCAATGGTCCACCTCTGTTCCCTAGGCCCAGTTCTCCTGTACTGTTCTCTGTTCCCTAGGCCCAGTTCTCCTGTACTGTTCTCTGTTCCCTAGGCCCAGTACTCCTGTACTGTTCTCTGTTCCCTAGGCCCAGTTCTCCTGTACTGTTCTCTGTTCCCTAGGCCCAGTACTCCTGTACTGTTCTCTGTTCCCTAGGCCCAGTTCTCCTGTACTGTTCTCTGTTCCCTAGGCCCAGTACTCCTGTACTGTTCTCTGTTCCCTAGGCCCAGTACTCCTGTACTGTTCTCTGTTCCCTAGGCCCAGTACTCCTGTACTGTTCTCTGTTCCCTAGGCCCAGTTCTCCTGTACTGTTCTCTGTTCCCTAGGCCCAGTACTCCTGTACTGTTCTCTGTTCCGTAGGCCCAGTACTCCAGTCTGCCTAGGCCCAGCTGTAGTGTGATCTCAGCAGGCCGCCTGCCTACAGCAGGGGCCCTCGGCAAAGCCAGCCTCAGCGAGCCTCACCTCCTAGCCCCTGATAGACGAGGCCTGTCAGACTGACTCTGATTGATTATTGATTGCAATCATCTCCTTCTTTCCATATGGATATGTGCAGTCATTTCTTTGTCAGACTCTTTGATAAGACTGTCTTGCATCACCAGGCGCCAGCCAGTCAGCCAGCTGGCCACATGAGGAATCTATTCCCCCTGGAGGAGGGGATGGGATGAAGGAGGAGGGGATGGGATGAGGGATGGGGGATGGGATGAGGGAAGGGGGAAAACGGGATGGGATGAGGGATGGGGGACAGGGGAGGGGATGGGATGAGGGATGGGGGACAGGGGAGGGGATGGGATGAGGGATGGGGGACAGGGGATGAGATGGGATGAAGGATGGGGGAGGAGGAAGAGAGAGAAGGAGATGTGTGCTACCACTGCAGTGCCCTGTGTTTGGAGCAGGTTGATGTTTATTGGGATGACTCTTGTCCTGGAGGCAGAGCTGAGCGGTTTCCACTAGGTGTGCCAGCCGCTCAAAATGGGCCAATCTGCAGAGATGCCTCCAGAACAAGATTCATCCCAATAAATGCAAATTTGGAAGTGGAATAATCAGGGGGTTGGGATATAGAAAGAGAGAATGGAACAGTAGAATGGGAGAATGGAATTATGGAATGACAGAATGGGAGTAATGTTCCGCTGAGCAGATTTTCTCCATGTTGATCTGTCTGACATTACCCCATGTTGATCTGACTGACATTACCCCGTGTTGATCTGACTGACATTACCCCATGTTGATCTGACTGACATTACCCCATGTTGATCTGACTGACATTACCCCCCATGTTGATCTGACTGACATTACCCCATGTTGATCTGACTGACATTACCCCATGTTGATCTGACTGACATTACCCCATGTTGATCTGACTGACATTACCCCATGTTGATCTGGCTGACATTACCCCCATGTTGATCTGACTGACATTACCCCCCATGTAAATCTGACTGACATTACCCCATGTTGATCTGACTGACATTACCCCATGTTGATCTGACTGACATTACCCCATGTTGATCTGACTGACATTACCCCATGTTGATCTGACTGACATTACCCCATGTTGATCTGACTGACATTACCCCATGTTGATCTGACTGACATTACCCCATGTTGATCTGACTGACATTACCCCATGTTGATCTGACTGACATTACCCCCATGTTGATCTGACTGACATTACCCCGTGTTGATCTGACTGACATTACCCCCATGTTGATCTGACTGACATTACCCCATGTTGATCTGACTGACATTGCCCCCCATGTTGATCTGACTGACATTACCCCATGTTGATCTGACTGACATTACCCCATGTTGATCTGACTGACATTACCCCCCATGTTGATCTGACTGACATTACCCCCCATGTTGATCTGACTGACATTACCCCATGTTGATCTGACTGACATTACCCCATGTTGATCTAACTGACATTACCCCATGTTGATCTGACTGACATTACCCCATGTTGATCTGACTGACATTACCCCATGTTGATCTGACTGACATTACCCCATGTTGATCTGACTGACATTACCCCATGTTGATCTAACTGACATTACCCCATGTTGATCTGACTGACATTACCCCATGTTGATCTGACTGACATTACCCCATGTTGATCTGACTGACATTACCCCATGTTGATCTGACTGACAGAATTTACATACATGGAGATGGAGACTTGATGTGCATCTCAAATGGCACCATATACAGTGCACTACTTTGACCAGAGCAGAAGTGCACTATAAAGGCCATAGCGTGTCATTTAGGACACAGCCTGGGAGGTAGGGGAGGTTTAAACAGGACACTGTAACCACTGGTTATAATAACTTCAGCTAGATAGGGCCATCACTGCTAAACCATTGATTGGGTCAATGGTCCCACGTGGCCCAAGAGTGGGTAGATAATTTTGTGCATGGCTGGCAATAAAACAGGGTCAGGGTCCCAAATGGCACCCTAGTCCCTATATAGTGCAGTACTTTTGACCAGTGCCCATAGCTAATGGAACATATATGGTGCCATTTGGTACACAGATAGTTTATTCTTGAACGCTGCCTGAGCTGAAGCTATAAACCACATCCATTTTAAATTCCATTAGCAGCAGCCAGCTCCCGCTACAATCACAGGCTAGGTTCTCTCTCTGCCTATTGAAGGCATGGCTTTGAATTTAAATCAGTAAGGAAAACAGACAGTTTCCCAGCATGCAAATGCCCTTCCTCTCTCTGTCTCTCATTTACCAAGTGTAGAACACAGCACAGGCTATATGTGACTATGTAATTCTATTTTTCTGACTCTGGGCAATACTCCTCTCCTCCACTGCCTTCCATCTAATTTTCACTAGTCTGCAAGCACAGAGGTCTGGGTACAGGGTTATAGAGACAGGCAGTAGGTATTACAGGTCTGGGTACAGGGTTATAGAGACAGGCAGTAGGTATTACAGGTCTGGGTACAGGGTTATAGAGACAGGCAGTAGGTATTACAGGTCTGGGTACAGGGTTATAGAGACAGGCAGTAGGTATTACAGGTCTGGGTACAGGGTTATAGAGACAGGCAGTAGGTATTACAGGTCTGGGTACAGGGTTATAGAGACAGGCAGTAGGTATTACAGGTCTGGGTACAGGGTTATAGAGACAGGCAGTAGGTATTACAGGTCTGGGTACAGGGTTATAGAGACAGGCAGTAGGTATTACAGGTCTGGGTACAGGGTTATAGAGACAGGCAGTAGGTATTACAGGTCTGGGTACAGGGTTATAGAGACAGGCAGTAGGTATTACAGGTCTGGGTACAGGGTTATAGAGACAGGCAGTAGGTATTACAGGTCTGGGTACAGGGTTATAGAGACAGGCAGTAGGTATTACAGGTCTGGGTACAGGGTTATAGAGACAGGCAGTAGGTATTACAGGTCTGGGTACAGGGTTATAGAGACAGGCAGTAGGTATTACAGGTCTGGGTACAGGGTTATAGAAGCCCATCAACACCAGTCTGCTCTGGGTACTGTAGGGGACCAATATCATCAGAAGACCATTGCAGCTAACTGCTGGAGGGTAACAGTGGCCTTTGTTAGCTGAATGCAGTAGTCTTTGATAGTTGATAGCCACAACTCATTTTCCCATACCGTACCATACTGTGAGACCTAGAACAAGTCTCCTTTCTCACATCATAGGGTGGCTGACAGACAGACACAGTTAACCAGGCCTTCTGATTTCTCCTAGTCATCTCTCTCCCTGAACTCAGGAGATTCACTGGGCTGGGGGGAAGGAGCCAGGCAGAATTAGACAGCTCCCTGAGATGCTTCCTATTAATTACCATACATCAAATCTACCTGGCCGCCCAGAAGGTTTTCCTGACTAATGAGCTATAACAATCAATCATTACTTGGTGAAGACTAGGTGTGCCATTGACAACATCTGTACAGGGATACCCACAGGAAGTTTAACAGATGCTGAACAAAATCTCAACAGGGGAACCCAGACCTAAAACCATAGAGAAAATCCCAACACAGAAACCTTGACCTAAACCATACCAACATGGTGTCAACATCCTGCACCAAATCAAGACAGTGGATCTCTGACATCTCTGACTCGATCATTCTACCGTCACTAAACACAGATTGGTAGAGACAAAGGCCACTTTAGTTTCCATGGAAACAGAGATAACACATAGGCATGAGTTTGAAGACTATGCTGGGTTGTTACTATGCTGGGTTGTTACTATGCTGGGTTGTTACTATGCTGGGTTGTTACTATGCTGGGTTGTTACTATGCTGGGTTTAATTCACCGCTAGGTACAGTAGGGTAAGGTATTCAAACTGTTGTTTTTCTCCTTGAGATGTCAGAACTATCAATCTGGGATATCAATTACTGGCTTATCAACATTGGCAAGGCAACCGGTCTCTGGTGAGTATCTGCATTAACATAAACATGCATAATTAAGCAGATTGCAGTTATGGGAAATTGGCACGTTATTAATGAGAAAAGAGGGTGTATCTGAAATGACACCCTATTCTCTATATAGAGCACTACTTTTGACCAACTCTGACCAAAAGTAGTGCTCTACATAGAGAATGTGGTGCCATTTGGGACAAACCAATACTCAGTAAAATTCAGATGCAGATGTTTAGATAAAGTAGTGGGTCCTACAACATATCAAGTCATTTATACAGGAAGCATTGCCATTACAATTTACATTCACTGCATTCATATTGGCTAGGGAGTGAACATTAGCATTACATTCAATGAATTCATATTGGCTAGGGAGTGAACATTAGCATTACATTCAATGCATTCATATTGGCTAGGGAGTGAACATTAGCATTACATTCAATGCATTCATATTGGCTAGGGAGTGAACATTAGCATTACATTCAATGCATTCATATTGGCTAGGGAGTGAACATTAGCATTACATTCAATGCATTCATATTGGCTAGGGAGTGAACATTAGCATTACATTCAATGCATTCATATTGGCTAGGGAGTGAACATTAGCATTACATTCAATGCATTCATATTGGCTAGGGAGTGAACATTAGCATTACATTCAATGCATTCATATTGGCTAGGGAGTGAACATTAGCATTACATTCAATGCATTCATATTGGCTAGGGAGTGAACATTAGCATTACATTCAATGCATTCATATTGGCTAGGGAGTGAACATTAGCATTACATTCAATGCATTCATATTGGCTAGGGAGTGGACATTAGCATTACATTCAATGCATTCATATTGGCTAGGGAGTGAACATTAGCATTACATTCAATGCATTCATATTGGCTAGGGAGTGAACATTAGCATTACATTCAATGCATTCATATTGGCTAGGGAGTGAACATTAGCATCTGAACAAGTGTATCTAACAATACCTGTTTCAAATGACAGTAGGCAATTTGTAGAACCTGCACACTTGCCTCTAGTAATAGGGTCAGTTAGGTATACACTAATTACCCTATGTTGATCTGACTGACATTACCCCATGTTGATCTGACTGACATTACCCTATGTTGATCTGACTGACATTACCCTATGTTGATCTCTCCTGCCCACATGCTCACCACCACACAGTACGAATCCCCTCTCTTCTTCTCCCCAGTCTCTCCCAGTCAAAGCACCCTCCTGCTGGGGAGAGGAAAGCCTACAGCACCCCCCCTGCTGGGGACAGGGCAGAGGAAATCCTACAGTAAGCCTGCTACCAGGCCTGACACCCAGGGAAGGGCAGAGGAAAGGCTGCCTGCTTCCCAAACGGCTGCAGATCGACCTTCACACCTCACAGAGTGCCATTTCATCCATCCCCCTTCCACACAGCCCCCTTCCACACAGCCCCCTCCACACAGCCCCCTCCACACAGCCCCCTTCCACACAGCCCCCTCCACACACACACACACACACACACACACACACACACACACACACACACATAAATATTGGACTATACATTGTGCCTTCCTGTATTATACTGATGCTAAAATGTTGATTCTATATTACTGAGCCATTTACTTTATGCCTTCTAATTTTGTATTATTTATTGTAATATACTCCCCAACCAGTCAACCAACCAGCCAGCCAGCCAGCCAGCCAGCCAACCAACCAGTCAACCAACCAGCCAGCCAACGAGCCAACCAGCCAGCCAGCCAACCAGCCAGCCAGCCAGCCAACCAACGAGCCAGCCAGCCAGCCCGCCAGCCAGCCAGCCAACCAACCAACCAGTCAACCAACCAGCCAACTAGTCAACCAACCAGCCAACCAGTCAACCAACCAGCCAACCAGTCAACCAACCAGCCAGCCAGCCAACCAACCAGTCAACCAACCAGCCAACCAGTCAACCAACCAGCCAACCAGCCAACCAGTCAACCAACCAACCAGCCAGCCAGTCAGCCAGCCTGCCAACCAGTCAACCAACCAGCCAGCCAGCCAACCAGCCAGCCAACCAGTCAGCCAACAAGCCAGCCAACCAGTCAACCAACCAGCCAGCCAACCAACCAACCAGTCAACCAACCAGCCAACTAGTCAACCAATGAGCCAACCTGCCAGCCAGCCAGCCAACCAGCCAATCAGCCACCTAACCAACCAGCCAACCATCCATCAACCAGCTGTCCAACCAGCCAGTCAGCCAAATAGCCAGCCAAACAACCAGCCATCCAACCAGCCATCCAACCAGCCAACCAACCAGCCAACCATTCATCCAACCAGCCAACCATCCAACCAGACAGTCAGACAAACAACCAGACAACCAGCCAGCCAGCCAGCTAGCTAGCCAACCAGCCATATAACCAGCCAGCAAACCAGCCATCCAACCAGCCATCCAACCAGCCAGCCAACCAGCCTTCCAACCATCCATCCAACTAGCCAGTCAGCCAGCTTGCTAGCTAGCTAGAGAGCCAGCCAGCCAGCCAGCCAACCAGACATTGAGGCAGCCAGAGGGAGACTGGGCTGCATCTCAACATCCCAGCCAACCAACCAACCAACCAAACAATGTCACAGAGCTCTGTGAATGATCTAGACACAGCTTCCACCATAGAGATAATACATGGTATAATAATATCATAATATACATGGTATAATATCATTGTGATTCTGTTCATCAACAGTAGCTTCCACATTCACATCCCACCTACACAAGACCAGTAGTTCTAAGGTTTACGGTTTTGTACTCTTGAAATAGTTTAGAAAGTGCTCTTTCTCTAAAGTAAGATCCGTTCAAAGCTTGCATGATTCTTTAATGATTCATCTAGTTCTGAATGAAGTTATTGATTGCCCTAAGATGCCCTGGGTTGTGTCCCAAATGGCACCCTATTCCCTATATAGTGCACTACTTTTGACCAGAGCCCTATGGTAGCCTGGTTAAAAGTAGTGCACTATAAAGGGAATAGGGTGCCATTTGGGACACACACTGCTTTGTGATTGACAGCTCCTATTAGCCTGTCAAGCATTAATTGCGTCTTGAGACTATGTCATTCTAGACCAGATCTCAGACTAATGACTTTCTCATTTTCACTTCAGCAGTTGGTGGGTAAGTGGGGAGGGGAGAGAAGAGGAGAGGAGAGGAGGAGAGGAGGAGAGGAGGAGAGGAGAGGAGGAGGAGAGGAGGAGAGGAGAGGAGAGGAGAGGAGGAGAGGAGAGGAGAGGAGAGAAGAGGAGCGGAGAGGAGAGGAGGAGAGGAGGAGAGGAGGAGAGGAGGAGAGGAGGAGAGGAGAGGAGAGGAGAGGAGAGGAGAGGAGAGGAGAGGAGAGGAGAGGAGAGGAGAGGAGAGGAGAGGAGAGGAGAGGAGAGGAGAGGAGGAGAGGAGGAGAGGAGGAGAGGAGAGGAGAGGAGAGGAGAGGAGAGGAGAGGAGGAGAGGAGGAGAGGAGGAGAGGAGAGGAGGAGAGGAGGAGCGGAGAAGAGGGGGATGAGACAAAATGGCAGCCTATTTCCTTTCTAGTGCACTACTTCTGACCAGGGCTCAGGAGCAGTCGTTGTAATAGAGCCCTGGTACTGGTCATAAGTAGTGAACTAGAAAGGAAATAGGCTGCCAGTTGGAGGCTGCTTCGCTCTGCTTTCCATTCAATCAGCGTTATACTCTGAGACTCTTCATTAGAAGGTAATACAAAGTGCCTCAGCCCTGAGATCAATACAATGTTGTCTCTGTCTAGATGTGTTGAGGAGAATCTCACTACAATGTTGTCTCTGTCTAGATGTGTTGAGGAGAATCTCACTACAATGTTGTCTCTGTCTAGATGTGTTGAGGAGAATCTCAATACAATGTTGTCTCTGTCTAAATGTGTTGAGGAGAATCTCAATACAATGTGTGTGTGTGTGTGTGTGTGTGTGTGTGTGTGTGTGTGTGTGTGTGTGTGTGTGTGTGTGTGTGTGTGTGTGTGTGTGTGTGCGTGCACCGCCCCATAGCACTCACATCTGTAGCCATGAAGTGCTTTGAAAGGCTGGTCATGGCTCACATCAACACCATCATCCTAGAAACCCTGGACCCACTCCAATTCACATACCTCCTCAACAGATCAACAGATGACGCAATCTCTACTGCACTCCACACTGCCCTTTCCCGCCTGGACAAAAGGAACACCTACGTGAGAATACTATTCACCACAGTGCCCTCAAAGCTCATCACTAAGCTAAGGACCCTGGGACTAAACACCTCAACTGCATCCTGGACTTCCTGACGGGCCGCCCCCAGGTGGTAAGGGTAGGTCACAACACATCTGCCACGCTGATCCTCTACACTGGGGCCCCTCAGGGCTGTGTGCTCAGTCCCCTCCTGTACTCCCTGTTCACCCATGACTGTGTAGCCAAGCACGACTCCAACACCATCATTAAGTTTGCTTACGACACAACAGTGGTAGGTCTGATCAACGATGAGACAGCCTATAGGGAGGAGGTAAGAGACCTGGCAGTGTGGTGCCAGGACAACAACCTCTCCCTCAATGTGATCAATACAAAGGAGCTGATCGTGGACTATAGGAAAAGGTGGGCCGAACATGGCCCATTTACATGTAGTGGAGCGGGTCGAGAGCGTCAAGTTCCTTGGTGTCCACATCACCAACAAACTATCATGATTCAAACACACCAAGACAGTCGCAAAGACAAATCCTATTCCCCCTCAGGAGACTGAAAAGATTTGGCATGGGTCCTCAGATCCTCAAAAAGTTCTACAGCTGCACCATCAAGAGCATCCTGACCAGTTGCATCACCGCCGGGTATGGCAACTGCTCCGACCTTAAGGCACTAGAGATGGTAGTGTGTACAGCCCAGTACATCACTGGGGCCAAGCTTCCTGCCATCCAGGACCTCTATACCAGGCGGTGTCAGAGGAAGGCCCATGTCATAGACTGTTTTCTCAGCTACCGCACGGCAAGCGGTACCGGAGCACCGAGTCTTGGTCTAAAAGTATCCTTAACAGCTTCTACCCCCAAGCCATAACAATGAATCAAATGCTCCTCCCTTCATTTTTTTACACTGCTGCTACTCGCTGTTTTTACCTATGTAACTTTACCCCAACCTAAATGTACACCTCAATTACCTGGACTAACCTGTACCCCAACACATTGACTCAGTACAACCTGTACCCCAACACATTGACTCAGTACAACCTGTACCCCAACACATTGACTCAGTACAACCTGTACCCCAACACATTGACTCAGTACAACCTGTACCCCAACACATTGACTCAGTACAACCTGTACCCCAACACATTGACTCAGTACAACCTGTACCCCAACACATTGACTCAGTACAACCTGTACCCCAACACATTGACTCAGTACCGGTACCCCTTGTATTTAGCCTCGTTATTGTTATTTTATTGTGTTACTTTTTATTTTTTACTTTAGTTTATTTAGTAAATATTTTCTTAACTCTATTTTCTTAAAACTGCATTGTTGGTTAATAATCTCTTGAGAATCTGACAATTTTTTTTCAATTTTCACCTAAAGTGACATACCCAAATCTAACTGCCTGTAGCTCAGGACCTGAAGCAAGGATATGCATATTATTGATACCATTTGAAAGGAAACACTTTGATGTTTGTGGAAATGTGAAATTAATGTAGGAGAATATAACACATTAGATCTGGTAAAAGATAATGTAGGCGAATATAACACATTAGATCTGGTAAAAGATAATGTAGGAGAATATAACACATTAGATCTGGTTAAAGATAATGTAGGAGAATATAACACATTAGATCTGGTAAAAGATAATGTAGGCGAATATAACACATTAGATCTGGTAAAAGATAATGTAGGAGAATATAACACATTAGATCTGGTTAAAGATAATGTAGGAGAATATAACACATTAGATCTGGTAAAAGATAATGTAGGAGAATATAACACATTAGATCTGGTAAAAGATAATGTAGGAGAATATAACACATTAGATCTGGTTAAAGATAATGTAGTAGAATATAACACATTAGATCTGGTTAAAGATAATGTAGTAGAATATAACACATTAGATCTGGTAAAAGATAATGTAGGAGAATATAACACATTAGATCTGGTTAAAGATAATGTAGGAGAATATAACACATTAGATCTGGTAAAAGATAATGTAGGAGAATATAACACATTAGATCTGGTAAAAGATAATGTAGGAGAATATAACACATTAGATCTGGTTAAAGATAATGTAGTAGAATATAACACATTAGATCTGGTTAAAGATAATGTAGTAGAATATAACACATTAGATCTGGTAAAAGATAATGTAGGAGAATATAACACATTAGATCTGGTTAAAGATAATGTAGGAGAATATAACACATTAGATCTGGTTAAAGATAATGTAGTAGAATATAACACATTAGATCTGGTTAAAGATAATGTAGGAGAATATAACACATTAGATCTGGTAAAAGATAATGTAGGATAATATAACACATTAGATCTGGTTAAAGATAATGTAGGAGAATATAACACATTAGATCTGGTTAAAGATAATGTAGGAGAATATAACACATTAGATCTGGTAAAAGATAATGTAGGAGAATATAACACATTAGATCTGGTAAAAGATAATGTAGGAGAATATAACACATTAGATCTGGTTAAAGATAATGTAGGAGAATATAACACATTAGATCTGGTAAAAGATAATGTAGGAGAATATAACACATTAGATCTGGTAAAAGATAATGTAGGAGAATATAACACATTAGATCTGGTTAAAGATAATGTAGAGGAATATAACACATTAGATCTGGTAAAAGATAATGTAGGAGAATATAACACATTAGATCTGGTAAAAGATAATACAAAAAAACAAACATGCGTTATTTCTTTTTTTTGTCACATCATCTTTGAATTGCAAGAGAAAGGCCATAATATTACTTAGGAGTTCAGGCGTAATTTACATTTTGGCCTCTAGATGGCAGCAGTATATGTGCAAAGTTTTAGACATATCCAAAGAACCATTGCATTACTGTTCAAAATGTTGTATCAGGTCTGCCCAAATCTGCCTATTGGTTTAATGATACATTTTCAAGTACAAAAGTGTGCACTCTCCTCAAACAATATCATGGCATTATTTCACTGTAATAGCTACTGTAAATTGGACAGTGCAGTTAGATTAACAATAATTTAAACTTTCTGCCCATATAAGATATGTATATGTATGTCCTGGGAAATGTTCTTGTTACTTACAACGTCATGCTAATCACATTAGTGCACTTTAGTTCAAGCGTCCCAACTACTAATTATGGACAAACCTGCACCAGCGTTTCAGAATAAAAGTCATCCAGCTCTGATAATTCATGGCCCCATGTCTTGACCCAGGCAGTGGTACACTGTTATGTAATGCATGGTCATGGAAATGAAGCTCTGCCATCTCAGTCATCTAGCTGCCCTTTGCTCTGTTTGCACAGTGGTTTAGAGGGAGAGGCAGAGGACACAAGATTGGATTGGTAGAATGAGCACAGCAGCAAATATTAGAGAAGGAGTCCCAGTCAGTCTTGCCTGACCTAACAGTCCCAGTCAGTCTTGCCTGACCTAACAGTCCCAGTCAGTCTTGCCTGACCTAACAGTCCCAGTCAGCCTTGCCTGACCTAACAGTCCCAGTCAGCCTTGCCTGACCTAACAGCCCCAGTCAGCCTTGCCTGACCTAACAGTCCCAGTCAGCTTTTTCTGACCTAACAGTCCCAGTCAGCTTTTTCTGACCTAACAGTCCCAGTCAGCTGTGTCTGACCTAACAGTCCCAGTCAGTCTTGCCTGACCTAACAGTCCCAGTCAGCCTTGCCTGACCTAACAGCCCCAGTCAGCCTTGCCTGACCTAACAGTCCCAGTCAGCTTTTTCTGACCTAACAGTCCCAGTCAGCTTTTTCTGACCTAACAGTCCCAGTCAGCTGTGTCTGACCTAACGTTCCCAGTCAGTCTTGCCTGGCCTAACACATCCCAGTCAGCCTTGCCTGACCTAACAGTCCCAGTCAGCCTTGCCTGACCTAACAGTCCCAGTCAGCCTTGCCTGACCTAACAGTCCCAGTCAGTCTTGCCTGGCCTAACAATCCCAGTCAGCCTTGCCAGACCTAACAGTCCCAGTCAGTCTTGCCTGGCCTAACAATCCCAGTCAGCCTTGCCTGACCTAACAGTCCCAGTCAGTCTTGCCTGACCTAACAGTCCCAGTCAGCCTTGCCTGACCTAACAGTCCCAGTCAGCCTTGCCTGACCTAACAGTCCCAGTCAGCCTTGCCTGACCTAACAGTCCCAGTCAGCCTTGCCTGACCTGTTGGATCTTATTGTATTTTCTAAGTATTGCTTATGCATTGTGTTGGTATCATGCAATCTCTTTTCTGTAATAAATAAATAAATACAAAATAAGAAATAATGATCTTTCACCTGAGGATAGACAAGTCTAGACTAGTCCCAGAACAAACACATTTAAGAGCTGGATGACTAGCAGGGGGTTAAGCCTACACATCTGGAGGGATTCACTTCAGAGGGTTATGTGTTCTGGGGTTATACGTCTAGCTTCATTCACTTCAGAGGGTTATGTGTTCTGGGGTTATACGTCTAGCTTCATTATGTGTTCTGGGGTTATACGTCTAGCTTCATTATGTGTTCTGGGGTTATACGTCTAGCTTCATTATGTGTTCTGGGGTTATACGTCTAGCTTCATTATGTGTTCTGGGGTTATACGTCTAGCTTCATTATGTGTTCTGGGGTTATACGTCTAGCTTCATTAACTTCAGAGGGTTATGTGTTCTGGGGTTATACGTCTAGCCTCATTAACTTCAGAGGGTTATGTGTTCTGGGGTTATACGTCTAGCCTCATTAACTTCAGAGGGTTATGTGTTCTGGGGTTATACGTCTAGCTTCATAAACCTCAGTCGGATACAGTGCATTCAAAAAGTATTCAGACCCCTTGATTTTTTCCACATATTTTACAGCCTTATTCTAAAATGGATTCAATAGTTTTTTGCTAATTTACAAAAATAAATTAAAATAATGAAATATCACAATATACATAAGTATTCAGACCCTATACTCAGTAATTTGTTTAAACACCTTTGGCAGCGATTACAGCCCCAGTCTGAGGTCCTGAGCGCTCTGGAGCAGGTTTTCATCAATGATCTCTCTGTACTTTGCTCCGTTCATCTTTGCCTCGATCCTGACTAGTCTCTCAGTCCCTGCTGCTTAAAAACATCCCCACAGCATGATGCTGCCACCACCATGCTTCACCGTAGGGATGGTGCCAGGTTTCTCCAGACTTGACGCTTGGCATTCAGGCCAAAGTTTTCAATCTTGGTTTCATCAGACCAGAGAATCTTGTTTCTCATGGTCTGAGAGTCCTTTAGGTGCCTTTTGGCGAACTCCAACGGGCTGTCATGTGCCTTTTACTGAAGAGAGGCTTCCGTTTGCCCACTCTATCATAAAGGCCTGATTGGTGGAGTGCTGCAGAGATGATTGTCCTTCTGGAAGGTTCTCCCATCTCCACAGAGGAACTCTAGAGCTCTGTCAGAGTGACCATCGGGTTCTTGGTCATCTCCCTAACCCAAGGCCCTTCTCCCCCGATTGCTCAGTTTGGTTGGGTGTCCAGCTCTAGGAAGAGTCTTGGTGGTTCCAAACATCTTCCATTTAAGAATGATGGAGGCCACTGTGTTCTTGGGGACCTTCAATGGTGCAGAAATGTTTTGGTACCCTTCTCCATATCTGTGCCTCAACACAATCCTGTCTCGGAGCTCTACGGACTATTCCTTCGACCTCATGACTTGGTTCTTGCTCTGTCAACTGTGGGACCTTATATAGACACGTGTCTGCCTTTCCAAATCATGTCCAATCAATTGAATTTACCACAGGTGGACTCCAATCAAGGTGTAGAAACATCTTTAAGGATGATCAATGGAAACAGGATGCACCTGAGCTACATTTTGAGTCTCATTGCAAAGGGGCTGTTTTTTATTGTAATACATTTGCAAACATTTCTAAAAACCTGTTTTCGCTTTCTCATTATGGGATATCATGTGTAGATTGCTGAGGTAAAAAATGTATGTAATACATTTCAGAATAAGGCTGTAACGTAACAAATTGTGGAAAAAGTAAAGGGGCCTTAATACTTTCCGAAGGCTCTGTATGTGTTCTGGGGCTATAGGCTTAGCTATTCCAGGAAGTTAGGATTTATATTAAAGCAGTTTAGAACTGAACCAGGCTTGGCTGCATGCTCTTCCCATTGTTTGTCCATCTTTCTTTACTAACATGCACACACAGCAAAGCCATGCAGCAGGGACGTACTGAGGTTATAGTTTATATTCTGGTAGGAAAGTGTGGAGGCAAAACATTAACATTCAACTGGGATTTCAGCACTTAGTCTCACAAGTCAGACAATTATTTCTGAAATATTACATATACCGAAACGCATATTGAAGAATGGAAATGGAGGCCATTTCATGCTAGTGGCCTACTCTATGATAGCCATGCTAGTGGCCTACTCTATGATAGCCATGCTAGTGACCTACTCTATGATAGCCATGCTAGTGACCTACTCTATGATAGCCATGCTAGTGACCTACTCTATGATATCCATGCTAGTGACCTACTCTATGATAGCCATGCTAGTGACCTACTCTATGATAGCCATGCTAGTGACCTACTCTATGATAGCCATGCTAGTGACCTACTCTATGATAGCCATGCTAGTGACCTACTCTATGATAGCCATGCTAGTGACCTACTCTATGATAGCCATGCTAGTGACCTACTCTATGATAGCCATGCTAGTGGCCTACTCTATGATAGCCATGCTAGTGGCCTATTTTATGATAGCCATGTGAAAAAAATCACAATTAGGCAGACCCTCCTTTGTATTGCTGCTCTTAATTATTTTCAAGTACTAATCCTGTGTGTAAAAACTTCAAAGACTCAGAATCCTGTTCCGTCCCCCAGTCATAGAAGTTCTACAACCTAACAAGGTTCCAACACAGCAGGTGATTGGGTGCCTCAGGTGGATAGGATCCAATGGGTGTGAGATACTAGAGTGGCAATGAAATGAGCTACAGTACCATATTAAACACTCAAAAACTCGCTCCCTCGCTCTCTTTCTCTCTCTCACGATCTCTCTCTCACTTTCTCTCTCTCACGATCTCTCTCTCACTTTCTCTCTCTCACTATCTCTTTCACTTTCTCTTTCTCTCTTCCTTTCGTTCTCCCTCCCTCTCACTGGTGATTTGAAAACCCTTCCTTAAATTAAACTGTTGCTAAGGTGAGATGCTTACATGCTGCTAACTGGCACTGTATCTCCACACTACTCATGTCAAAGAGAGAGGGCCTCAGACAGGCTCTTCAAAAGCCAGTTGCTAGAGGCAAATTTACACATAAAAGTGATAATTTCTCTGTAGCAATGTTAAATAAAAGCAGAGGGCTTGAGTCTCATCAAAACCAGCACTGAAAAGGTAAGACTTGAAGAGTCTTTATTAAAATGTGTTGATTGTTTTCCTCTGCAACAAACCAGTGTAAAGAAGACATTCTGTCAGATCATCTTGGTGAGTAAACACACTTCATACGTGTAGTCAATAAACACTAAGGTGTCCCAAATGGCACCATATTCCCTACATACTGCAATACTTTTTACTAAAAGCTCTGGTCAAAAATCATGCACTACATAAAAAATAGGATGCAATTTGGGACATAGCCTCAGTAATATGAATACAGTAGAGGGATTCAGCCTCAGTAATATGAATACAGTAGAGGGATTCAGCATCAGTAATATGAATACAGTAGTGGGAATCAGCCTCAGTAATATGAATACAGTAGAGGGATTCAGCCTCAGTAATATGAATACAGTAGAGGGATTCAGCCTCAGTAATATGAATACAGTAGTGGGAATCAGCCTCAGTAATATGAATACAGTAGAGGGATTCAGCCTCAGTAATATGAATACAGTAGAGGGATTCAGACTCAGTAATATTAATACAGTAGTGGGATTCAGACTCAGTAATATTAATACAGTAATTGGATTCAGCCTCAGTAATATGAATACAGTAGAGGGATTCAGCCTCAGTAATATGAATACAGTAGAGGGATTCAGACTCAGTAATATTAATACAGTAGTGGGATTCAGACTCAGTAATATGAATACAGTAGAGGATTCAGCCTCAGTAATATGAATACAGTAGAGGGAATCAGCCTCAGTAATATGAATACAGTAGAGGGATTCAGACTCAGTAATATTAATACAGTAGAGGGATTCAGACTCAGTAATATTAATACAGTAGAGGGATTCAGACTCAGTAATATTAATACAGTAGTGGGATTCAGCCTCAGTAATATGAATACAGTAGTGGGATTCAGCCTCAGTAATATGAATACAGTAGAGGGATTCAGACTCAGTAATATTAATACAGTAGTGGGATTCAGACTCAGTAATATGAATACAGTAGAGGGATTCAGCCTCAGTAATATGAATACAGTAGAGGGAATCAGCCTCAGTAATATGAATACAGTAGAGGGATTCAGACTCAGTAATATTAATACAGTAGAGGGATTCAGACTCAGTAATATTAATACAGTAGAGGGATTCAGACTCAGTAATATTAATACAGTAGTGGGATTCAGCAATAAACACTAAGGTGTCCCAAATGGCACCATATTCCCTACATACTGCAATACTTTTTACTAAAAGCTCTGGTCAAAAATCATGCACTACATAAAAAATAGGATGCAATTTGGGACATAGCCTCAGTAATATGAATACAGTAGAGGGATTCAGCCTCAGTAATATGAATACAGTAGAGGGATTCAGCCTCAGTAATATGAATACAGTAGTGGGATTCAGACTCAGTAATATGAATACAGTAGAGGGATTCAGCCTCAGTAATATGAATACAGTAGAGGGAATCAGCCTCAGTAATATGAATACAGTAGAGGGATTCAGACTCAGTAATATTAATACAGTAGAGGGATTCAGACTCAGTAATATTAATACAGTAGTGGGATTCAGACTCAGTAATATGAATACAGTAGAGGATTCAGCCTCAGTAATATGAATACAGTAGAGGGAATCAGCCTCAGTAATATGAATACAGTAGAGGGATTCAGACTCAGTAATATTAATACAGTAGTGGGATTCAGACTCAGTAATATGAATACAGTAGAGGATTCAGCCTCAGTAATATGAATACAGTAGAGGGAATCAGCCTCAGTAATATGAATACAGTAGAGGGATTCAGACTCAGTAATATTAATACAGTAGAGGGATTCAGACTCAGTAATATTAATACAGTAGAGGGATTCAGACTCAGTAATATTAATACAGTAGTGGGATTCAGCCTCAGTAATATGAATACAGTAGTGGGATTCAGCCTCAGTAATATGAATACAGTAGAGGGATTCAGACTCAGTAATATTAATACAGTAGTTGGATTCAGACTCAGTAATATGAATACAGTAGAGGGATTCAGCCTCAGTAATATGAATACAGTAGAGGGAATCAGCCTCAGTAATATGAATACAGTAGAGGGATTCAGACTCAGTAATATTAATACAGTAGAGGGATTCAGACTCAGTAATATTAATACAGTAGAGGGATTCAGACTCAGTAATATTAATACAGTAGTGGGATTCAGCCTCAGTAATATGAATACAGTAGTGGGATTCAGCCTCAGTAATATGAATACAGTAGTGGGATTCAGCCTCAGTAATATGAATACAGTAGTGGGATTCAGACTCAGTAATATGAATACAGTAGAGGGATTCAGACTCAGTAATATGAATACAGAAGTGGGATTCAGCCTCAGGAATATTAATACAGTAGTGGGATTCAGACTCAGTAATATGAATACAGTAGTGGGATTCAGCCTCAGTAATATTAATACAGTAGAGGGATTCAGACTCAGTAATATTAATACAGTAGAGGGATTCAGACTCAGTAATATTAATTCAGTAGTGGGATTCAGCCTCAGTAATATGAATACAGTAGTGGGATTCAGCCTCAGTAATATGAATACAGTAGAGGGATTCAGACTCAGTAATATTAATACAGTAGTGGGATTCAGACTCAGTAATATGAATACAGTAGAGGGATTCAGCCTCAGTAATATGAATACAGTAGAGGGAATCAGCCTCAGTAATATGAATACAGTAGAGGGATTCAGACTCAGTAATATTAATACAGTAGAGGGATTCAGACTCAGTAATATTAATACAGTAGAGGGATTCAGACTCAGTAATATTAATACAGTAGTGGGATTCAGCCTCAGTAATATGAATACAGTAGTGGGATTCAGCCTCAGTAATATGAATACAGTAGTGGGATTCAGCCTCAGTAATATGAATACAGTAGTGGGATTCAGACTCAGTAATATGAATACAGTAGAGGGATTCAGAATCAGTAATATGAATACAGAAGTGGGATTCAGCCTCAGTAATATTAATACAGTAGTGGGATTCAGACTCAGTAATATGAATACAGTAGTGGGATTCAGCCTCAGTAATATTAATACAGTAGTGGGATTCAGCCTCAGTAATATGAATACAGTAGAGGGATTCAGACTCAGTAATATGAATACAGTAGAGGGATTCAGACTCAGTAATATGAATACAGTAGAGGGATTCAGACTCAGTAATATGAATACAGTAGTGGGATTCAGCCTCAGTAATATTAATACAGTAGTGGGATTCAGCCTCAGTAATATTAATACAGTAGTGGGATTCAGACTCAGTAATATGAATACAGTAGTGGGATTCAGCCTCAGTAATATGAATACAGTAGTAGGATTCAGCCTCAGTAATATGAATACAGTAGTGGGATTCAGCCTCAGTAATATGAATACAGTAGAGGGATTCAGACTCAGTAATATGAATACAGTAGAGGGATTCAGCCTCAGTAATATGAATACAGTAGTGGGATTCAGCCTCAGTAATATGAATACCGTAGAGGGATTCAGACTCAGTAATATTAATACAGTAGAGGGATTCAGACTCAGTAATATTAATACAGTAGAGGGATTCAGACTCAGTAATATGAATACAGTAGAGGGATTCAGCCTCAGTAATATTAATACAGTAGTGGGATTCAGCCTCAGTAATATGAATACAGTAGAGGGATTCAGACTCAGTAATATTAATACAGTAGAGGGATTCAGACTCAGTAATATGAATACAGTAGGGGGATTCAGACTCAGTAATATTAATACAGTAATTGGATTCAGCCTCAGTAATATGAATACAGTAGTGGGATTCAGCCTCAGTAATATTAATACAGTAGAGGGAATCAGCCTCAGTAATATTAATACAGTAGAGGGATTCAGCCTCAGTAATATTAATACAGTAAAGGGATTCAGACTCAGTTATATTAATACAGTAGAGGGATTCAGACTCAGTAATATGAATACAGTAGAGGGATTCAGCCTCAGTAATATGAATACAGTAGAGGGATTCAGACTCAGTTATATTAATACAGTAGTGGGATTCAGCCTCAGTAATATTAATACAGTAGTGGAATTCAGCCTCAGTAATATGAATACAGTAGAGGGATTCAGACTCAGTTATATTAATACAGTAGAGGGATTCAGACTCAGTAATATGAATACAGTAGAGGGATTCAGCCTCAGTAATATTAATACAGTAGAGGGATTCAGCCTCAGTAATATGAATACAGTAGAGGGATTCAGACTCAGTAATATGAATACAGTAGAGGGATTCAGACTCAGTAATATTAATACAGTAGAGGGATTCAGACCCAGTAATATGAATACAGTAGAGGGATTCAGACTCAGTAATATTAATACAGTAGAGGGATTCAGCCTCAGTAATATTAATATATATTAATATATAATATCATATTGTGAGGTCCCTGGTAGTACGGAGATAATATCATATTGTGAGGTCCCTGGTAGTACGGAGATAATATCATATTGTGAGGTCCCTGGTAGTACGGAGATAATATCATATTGTGAGGTCCCTGGTAGTACGGAGATAATATCATATTGTGAGGTCCCTGGTAGTACGGAGATAATATCATATTGTGAGGTCCCTGGTGGTATGGAGATAATATCATATTGTGAGGTCCCTGGTAGTACGGAGATAATATCATATTGTGAGGTCCCTGGAGGTACGGAGATAATATCATATTGTGAGGTCCCTGGTAGTACGGAGATAATATCATATTGTGAGGTCCCTGGTAGTATGGAGATAATATCATATTGTGAGGTCCCTGGTAGTATGGAGATAATATCATATTGTGAGGTCCCTGGTAGTACGGAGATAATATCATATTGTGAGGTCCCTGGTAGTATGGAGATAATATCATATTGTGAGGTCCCTGGTAGTACGGAGATAATATCATATTGTGAGGTCCCTGGTAGTATGGAGATAATATCATATTGTGAGGTCCCTGGTAGTACGGAGATAATATCATATTGTGAGGTCCCTGGTAGTACGGAGATAATATCATATTGTGAGGTCCCTGGTAGTACGGAGATAATATCATATTGTGAGGTCCCTGGTAGTACGGAGATAATATCATATTGTGAGGTCCCTGGTAGTACGGAGATAATATCATATTGTGAGGTCCCTGGTAGTACGGAGATAATATCATATTGTGAGGTCCCTGGTAGTATGGAGATAATATCATATTGTGAGGTCCCTGGTAGTACGGAGATAATATCATATTGTGAGGTCCCTGGTAGTACGGAGATAATATCATATTGTGAGGTCCCTGGTAGTACGGAGATAATATCATATTGTGAGGTCCCTGTTAATTCCCATCCCTATGTTACAAACTTGGTCCATCCTCTCTATCACCTCGCATCTACCTTGCTCCGTCAACCCTTGGCCCACTCGCTCCAGTACTCGCTCCAGTACTCGCTCCAGTACTCGCTCCACTACTCGCTCCAGTACTGGCTCCACTACTCGCTCCACTACTCGCTCCAGTACTCGCTCCAGTACATCAGTGTCCTGCTGAGGCTGGCTCTGTAATTATAACACACACACCTTAATACGCATAGAGTGGGAGTGCAGGCGGTCGGTGGTCGGTGGTCGACCACTGTTTGTCGAAGCACAGAGGGCTGTAAAGTCAATGACAAGTGGACTGCCTCCCCTGACGTCTGCCCGGAGACCAAACGAACACCGCAGGCTGATTGGTATGCAACGGTGGATTTACTGAAAATCCCTGCGGCTCAACTCCATTCCACCTTCTTAACAGATGTCAAGCATAGCGCTGCGGCATGGGTTGGCAGGCTGAAGCTAGCACTGTGCAAATGCCACCCAGAATCTGCCACCGCATACCAAGAGAAAGAGAGGGAAGGAAGGAGGGAGGGAGGGAGGGAGGGAGGGAGGGAGGGAGGGTACTTAGCAACACTAGCACTATCTCTGCAGTCATCTGTAGTAATGCCAGGCCTCCACTCACTCCACTGCTACAATATTGGATTTCTGAGTTGCAATGCTCTCGGGACTTTAATAAGCCCTGAATGAGCGTTAGAGTGGGACTGAGAAACAGGACTATAAAAGCGAAAGCAGACACATAAATGGGTTTCCATTTTCAACAGGGTGTAAATGGACAGGAGATTGAGAGTTGGAGGATTTGGCAGCACTAGACATAGAGTGGACAAAACCCTGCAGCTACACTCACTCATATTTAACCTACCTGGAGAGAGAGAGAGAGAGAGAGAGAGAGAGAGAGAGAGAGAGAGAGAGAGAGAGAGAGAGAGAGAGAGAGAGAGAGAGAGAGAGAGAGAGAGAGAGAGAGAGAGAGAGAGAGAGAGAGAGGAAGAGGAAGAGGCAGAGGAGGGAGAGATGGTTAACTCAGAGTCTAAGCCAACCCATCAGTGTGAGACTGGGGTGGGTGGTGTCTGTGTAAGTGTTTGTGTGTGTGAATGTTTGTGTGTGTGTGTAATGCTGATGACAGAGAGAGTCTATTGGTTGGTAAGGTCAGTCCTTTGTTAGGGCTAGATCTGATAACATTGGTCTGATGTGATAAGGATCAGTCTGGATCAGTCTGGATATATTAAAGAGGAGGTCAAACAAAAGCCTGACAGCTCTATTCCCATTGTTTGGTTTCCCCAGACACACACACACACACACACACACCTGCCCTGCCATCAGATACAGTGTGAACCTGTCAATCAATCAATATGCCCCATGTCAGCCCCTCGCCCTGTTGTCTTCATACATCACAGAGACCCTGGACTATCATCATTCTACCAGCCTCTCACCTGTAGAGAGACCCTGGACTATCATCATTCTACCAGCCTCTCACCTGTAGAGACCCTGGACTATCATCATTCTACCAGCCTCTCACCTGTAGAGAGACCCTGGACTATCATCATTCTACCAGCCTCTCACCTGTAGAGAGACCCTGGACTATCATCATTCTACCAGCCTCTCACCTGTAGAGACCCTGGACTATCATCATTCTACCAGCCTCTCACCTGTAGAGAGACCCTGGACTATCATCATTCTACCAGCCTCTCACCTGTAGAGACCCTGGACTATCATCATTCTACCAGCCTCTCACCTGTAGAGACCCTGGACTATCATCATTCTACCAGCCTCTCACCTGTAGAGACCCTGGACTATCATCATTCTACCAGCCTCTCACCTGTAGAGACCCTGGACTATCATCATTCTACCAGCCTCTCACCTGTAGAGACCCTGGACTATCATCATTCTACCAGCCTCTCACCTGTAGAGACCCTGGACTATCATCATTCTACCAGCCTCTCACCTGTAGAGACCCTGGACTATCATCATTCTACCAGCCTCTCACCTGTAGAGACCCTGGACTATCATCATTCTACCAGCCTCTCACCTGTAGAGACCCTGGACTATCATCATTCTACCAGCCTCTCACCTGTAGAGACCCTGGACTATCATCATTCTACCAGCCTCTCACCTGTAGAGACCCTGGACTATCATCATTCTACCAGCCTCTCACCTGTAGAGACCCTGGACTATCATCATTCTACCAGCCTCTCACCTGTAGAGACCCTGGACTATCATCATTCTACCAGCCTCTCACCTGTAGAGACCCTGGACTATCATCATTCTACCAGCCTCTCACCTGTAGAGACCCTGGACTATCATCATTCTACCAGCCTCTCACCTGTAGAGACCCTGGACTATCATCATTCTACCAGCCTCTCACCTGTATCATCTCTGCAATTCATCATCTTCCCATAAATCAACTTTACCTTCACAACTGTTCCAGAAAATAATGCACATTATAAATGGGGAAATAACAGATTGCTAATGTTGGCTTCTTCAGTAAAATATTATATTAATTATCAGGCATAGATCTGCTTAGACTAGATTGTGACCTGATATCCTGATATTTCATGTGGATCAACTGAATGTAAATAAGATCCTATAAAGTCTTTGCTATGTTCTGTTGGTGTCATTCTCCAAGACTCCAACAAGTCTCTGTGGTACACTATAGCATTTTAAATTAAATTACTTAATTATTCATAGGCCTGAAGAGCAAACTGTTTTAAATTAAATACATTTTTACTTTTTCATCCCCTTCCAAAATGTATACTTTACTAATTCACACAGAAAATGTATAAGCTACACCTTAAATGTGGTTCTTCATATCAATTAGGTCTGATGATTCCATACCAATGATAGCAGAGTAGTTGTCCCTTGAGAAAAGACAGAACGGCTTTCATTCACACTGTGAGTGTTGAATTATGTTAACTATTACCTATTTTATTAGGTTTGGTTATTGTTGTTGCAGTGACGAGAAGACAGCCTAGTGGTTAAGAGCACTGGGCCAGTAACTGAAAGGTCACTGGGTCGAATCACTGAGCCAACTAGGTAAAAAAAATCTGTCTATGTACCCTTGAGCAAGGCACTTAACACTAATCGCTCTGCTAAATGACTTACATGTAATAATGAGAAGGAACCTGCAGTGAGTATTTAGTTGAATGGTGTAAACCATGTGTATCCTGTACATATGACTAATAACACCTGACACTTGATTAGCTCATTGTGTGTCACATTGTTTACTTCCCCCCCGGAAACACACGCTCTGGCTGACATACGGGAACTAATAATGATGGGGCTATTAGATGTGCAGATGGCAGGTGATTCATATTCCCATCACATTGAACATATACAGCTGCAGCGTAGACAAGGTGTCATGTGTTTATTCTAACAGGAATCAAGATCCAAGATGCTTTATCAATCAGAGAGTAAACATTACCTTACCCTTGCATCCCAAATGACGCCCTATTCCCTATATAGTGCACTACTTTTGTCCAGGTCTAGTCCAAAGCAGTGCACTATATAGGGAATAGGGTGCCATTTGGGACGCAAACTGCATCTCCTGATGCTTGGTTAAACACACTTAACCTTAGATGTGCTAGAATCATATGTAAGCAAATTAATATCCCCCCCCATACAGCAGTTCTTAAAGGGCCAGTAGGCAGGCTAACACCCCAGGATAGAGGCTAACAGGCTTTAAGTAGCCTGACCTCCAGCAGAGCAGGTGGACCTCCAGCAGACCAGGTGGACCTTCAGCAGACCAGGTTTACCTCCAGCAGAGCAGGCTGAGCTGAGACCACAAACGCCCCTCACCCTTATAGAGATACAGTTTATAAAATGTCGCTAAACCCGCAATAACATCTGCTAAACATGTGTATGTGACCAATAACATGTGATTTGGGAGAAACACCCCAAATGCAGGTGTGCCAAGCTTGTAGAGTCAAACCCAAGAAGACAAAGTACTGAGTAAAGGGTCTGAATTCTTATGGAAATATGATATTTCAGTTTTTTATTCTTAATAAATTAGCAAAATATTCTAAAAACACGTTTTTGCTTTGTCATTATGGGGTATTGTGTGGAGATTGATGAGGGGAAAAACTATTTCATCAATTTTAGAATAAGGCAACATTTGGAAAAAGTCAAGGGATCTGACTACTTTCCGAAGACACTGTGTGTCCAAAAACCCTAAAACACTTCCTGATCTTTCTTCCATCTCCTAGATACAGGACAGACACTTCAAGACCTGTCTTCCATCTCATAGATACAGGACAGACACTTCAAGACCTGTCTTCCATCTCATAGATACAGGACAGACACTTCAAGACCTGTCTTCCATCTCATAGATAAAGGACAGACACTTCAAGACCTGTCTTCCATCTCATAGATATAGAACAGACACTTCAAGACCTGTCTTCCATCTCATAGATACAGGACAGACACTTCAAGACCTGTCTTCCATCTCATAGATACAGGACAGACACTTCAAGACCTGTCTTCCATCTCATAGATACAGGACAGACACTTCAAGACCTGTCTTCCATCTCATAGATATAGAACAGACACTTCAAGACCTGTCTTCCATCTCATAGATACAGGACAGACACTTCAAGACCTGTCTTCCATCTCATAGATACAGGACAGACACTTCAAGACCTGTCTTCCATCTCATAGATACAGGACAGACACTTCAAGACCTGTCTTCCATCTCATAGATATAGAACAGACACTTCAAGACCTGTCTTCCATCTCATAGATACAGGACAGACACTTCAAGACCTGTCTTCCATCTCATAGATACAGGACAGACACTTCAAGACCTGTCTTCCATCTCATAGATACAGGACAGACACTTCAAGACCTGTCTTCCATCTCCTAGATACAGGACAGACACTTCAAGACCTGTCTTCCATCTCATAGATACAGGACAGACACTTCAAGACCTGTCTTCCATCTCATAGATACAGGACAGACACTTCAAGACCTGTCTTCCATCTCATAGATACAGGACAGACACTTCAAGACCTGTCTTCCATCTCATAGATACAGGACAGACACTTCAAGACCTGTCTTCCATCTCATAGATACAGGACAGACACTTCAAGACCTGTCTTCCATCTCATAGATACAGGACAGACACTTCAAGACCTGTCTTCCATCTCATAGATACAGGACAGACACTTCAAGACCTGTCTTCCATCTCATAGATACAGGACAGACACTTCAAGACCTGTCTTCCATCTCATAGATACAGGACAGACACTTCAAAATCTTAATCTTTATGATTGATTTTCTGACTGTCTTTTTTGTCATTTATGAATGTGTTTCTATAGTATCTATAGGCATTTATATAGTCAGCTATGAAGACCAGGCCTGGTTTCCCAGGTTTTACCATCCATGTAAAAAGCTGTGTGATCAGGGTGAATAATATCCAGTAACACATTTTTAAATTCTATGCTACTCATTTTTCTGGAAGTGGAAGAGACACACTTAGTGTAAAGAAACACACTACCAGGGACAAGATAATATACTGCAGCTTTTGACTGTGACCACACTGTGTGTGTGTGTGTGTGTGTGTGTGTGTGTGTGTGTGTGTGTGTGTGTGTGTGTGTGTGTGTGTGTGTGTGTGTGTGTGTGTGTGTGTGTGTGTGTGTGTGTTTGTCAGCCAGCTCTGGGCTCAGGCTTGGCAGTAGTGTGGTTGGCTGTGTTATCAAAGCAGCATTTGATCTGTGAGGAGAATATGGAGCGTGTAGAATGGACATGAGCCTGACGGTGTTAGTTCATTCCTCCTCTCTGAGTGTCTAACCATGTTATAATGCTGAGCAGATCCCACTGTTCCAGTCATTTAGTGACACACACACACACACACACACACACACACACACACACACACACACACACACACACACACACACACACACACACACACTTTGAACAGTACTGTAGTAGCAGCTGCCCCACAGACTCCAGAACTGTCAGAGTTAGGCCCCTTTATCTGTGTCCCTCCGTGTGCTGGGTTTGTTTGCTTAGTGGAAATAACTAACATACTGTTAATACTGTTAATACTGTTAATACTGTTAATCACACATAAAGAGTTGTATGCAGAGGGGCATGAGTATACTCTGTTCTGGGTGTACAAGCAGCTGAAGCCTATAGCAGGAGGGCTGCTAGCTGAAACCTGTAGCAGGAGGGCTGCTAGCTGAAACCTGTAGCAGGAGGGCTGCTAGCTGAAGCCTGTAGCAGGAGGGCTGCTAGCTGAAGCCTGTAGCAGGAGGGCTGCTAGCTGAAGCCTGTAGCAGGAGGGCTGCTAGCTGAAGCCTGTAGCAGGAGGGCTGCTAGCTGAAGCCCATAGCAGGAGGGCTGCTAGCTGAAGCCCATAGCAGGAGGGCTGCTAGCTGAAGCCTGTAGCAGGAGGGCTGCTAGCTGAAGCCCATAGCAGGAGGGCTGCTAGCTGAAGCCTGTAGCAGGAGAGAGAGAGAGAGAGAGAGAGAGAGAGAGAGAGAGAGAGAGAGAGAGAGAGAGAGAGAGAGAGAGAGAGAGAGAGAGAGAGAGAGAGAGAGAGAGGGAGACAGAGAGAGAGAGAGACAGAGAAAGAGAGAGAGAGAGATAGGGAGGGAGGGATACAGAGTATATAGGGAGGGAGACAGAGTATATAGGGAGGGAGACAGAGTATATAGGGAGGGAGACAGAGTATATAGAGAGGGAGACAGAGTATAGGGAGGGAGACAGAGTATATAGGGAGGGAGACAGAGTATATAGAGAGGGAGACAGAGTATAGGGAGGGAGACAGAGTATATAGGGAGGGAGACAGAGTATATAGGGAGTTGAGAAATAGAGAGAGAGGATAGGGGGACAACAACCCAATTATAAAAAAAAGCTGAATTGTGTTTCATAACCAAACTCCCACTGCCTTTTAATAGGAAAAGCATATTTTTCCCACCATGATTGGTGCATTGTGGCCTAGCTCTTTAAAAGAGGATTTCGTTAAGCAGGCCTGGAGATGAGAAAGTTATGGTAGTGATCCTAAAATCCAGGATCAAAAGATCCTGAATCTCATATGGAGGACTGTCCTGTGATATCACACAGAGAGCTGTAGGCTCAGCCTCCTCATCCTCACAGAAATGATTAGGAAGAAAATCCCTACAATGGACTGATTTCTCCTCTCCTCTCCTCTCCTCTCCTCTCCTCTCCTCTCCTCTCCTCTCCTCTCCTCTCCTCTCCTCTCCTCTCCTCTCCTCTCCTCTCCTCTCCTCTCCTCTCCTCTCCTCTCCTCTCCTCTCCTCTCTTGGTCATAGGGCTACTTGTGTGTCAAGTGGTTTCTCGCCTCAGAAATCAAGAGGAGATTTGTCCCTCTAAGCCGGTGGTGGGGCACTGGACTCAACATGGCTCCTATTCATTAAGTTATTGTTGAGGTTAAGGCCCCTGAAATGAATGTTCTAGCTCAGGGGGAAATGGATGGATGGGAAGAATTAGATGCTGCACAAAGGAGAGGTCAGGGAAACCAAACTGAGCCTGAAGTGGCCCCCTATTCCCTATATAGTGCACTACTTTTGACCAGGAACAATAGGGCTATGGTCAAAAGTAGTGCACTATTTAGGGAATAGGGGGCCATTTGGGATAGAGGCCCACGAGTGAAGGGACTACTGATTGAAGTAGGGGGAGTATGAGGTGGAGGTATCTGGCTTTACAATATCTCTCTCTCTCTGTGCTACCAGACAGGTTGCTCTTTCATTCTCACAGAGATGGATTAGGATTCTACACACAGGGTAGATTAATCCTGGGTTTGGCGGTGTCTGAAATGGCCCCCTATTCCTTATATAGTGCACTACTTTTGACCAGGACCCATAGGACTCGTAGTGCTCTAAACAGAAAGGTGCCATTTGGGACACATTGTAACTACATCTCGTTACACACACCTTTCTCTGTCCAGCTCCATGCATCTGCAATGATACAGTACTGTATGTCTTGTGCTTGGGCATTAACAGACCATTCTTTGACAGTCTGTCAGTGGTTCAGCAGTAGTGTGATGTCTATCAACGTAACTGCCAAGTCATTAAAGAGACAACTGAATATCTTTAGTGTCCAGGCGAGAAGGGGATCATTATTTTCCAATGTATTTAATTATACACTACAGTAGCCATGATGATTTGGTGGAGCTACTGACACTGCATGTACGAGTCTGAGTAACACACACACACACACACACACACACACACACACACACACACACACGACACAGACACAGACACACACACACACACACACACACACACACACACACACACACACACACACACACACACACACACACAGACACAGACACACACACACACACACACACACACACACACACACACACACACACACAGACACACACACACACACACACAGACACACACACACAGACACAGACACATACACACACACACACACACACACACACACACACACACACACACACACACACACACACAGACACACACACACACACACACACACACACACACACAATATTAAAAGATTGTATCCTATCCATAACCTAAAACAAACCTTATTGAGAAAAAAAAACAAAGAAAATAAAAATCTCAACCATACTGATTCCTAACTAGTGGACCACAGAACCACCATACTGATTCCTAACTAGTGGACCACAGAACCACCATACTGATTCCTAACTAGTGGACCACAGAACCACCATACTGATTCCTAACTAGTGGACCACAGAACCACCATACTGATTCCTAACTAGTGGACCACAGAACCACCATACTGATTCCTAACTAGTGGACCACAGAACCACCGTACTGATTCCTAACTAGTGGACCACAGAACCACCATACTGATTCCCAATCAGACTGCACCAGATCAGGCAGCAGTGTGGTGTGTGTGTGTGTGTGTGTGGTATGTGCATGGGCAGCAGGTAGCCTAGCAGTTAAGACTATTCGGCCAGTAACCGAAAGGTTGCTGGTTCGAATCCTAAGCCGACAAGGTGAAAAATATGTCAAGGCACTTAACTCCAATTGCTCCTGTATGTCTCTCTGGATAATAGTGACTGATAAACTGTGTGTGTCTATCTGTCTGTCTGTCTCTCTCTCTCTCTCTCTCATTAAAACCACTCCCTTTGTCCTTCACTACTTCTTCTAGTGAGGACCATGTTAGAATCACAAAAGAAAATGGCAATGAGTTATTAAGACCTCCTCTGGTTAAGTGTAGTGTCTCTTCCAGCACGGTGCAGATGGTCCTCTTGGCAACGTTAAGCCCCCCTCCAGTAGGGTGCTGTATGGGCCTTTGTGTGGCCTGACGCCCCTCTGCTCTGGGCCTCTCTGGGCTGTAGGGGTGTCATGTGCCGGTGCCTAATGATACCCTGTCTAGATCCCACATGGCTCCCTGTTCCCTTTATAGTGCAATACCTTAGGCCACAACCCATAGGGCTCTGGTCAAAAGTAGTGCACTATGTGCACTAGGGAGCCATTTGGGATACATACCCTTACTGTTCTGCTCTGTCACACCACCCAGGAGGGCAGCGGGATGCATGCAGTGTCCTCCTGGGGTAGGGGGTACCATAGCACACACAGGCCCTGCCTGGCATCTCCAGGGGCAACTGAAGCAGCAGATATCTCCTCCTTCAGGGCATCTGCTATGTTCCAGATCTTTCCTCCCTCAGGGCAGAGAGCAGCTGGGGAATAGATCTGCTATGTTCCATAATTGTACACTCTGGTCCCCCTGTGTACGCCAGCAATATACTTATCATGTTACTGAATGTATCCAGAGTATTTTCACATTGCTGTCAATAAATGTGGTGAAAAGTAGAGTAGAATGTGATGTTTGGTTCAGTGTTGCCAGGGCAACTGATGTATCCTCACCTATGGTCCTGATCATTTCCAGATCATCTCCAAGCTGTTCCCTTTCAATTGCTACCATATTGTGCATTTTCATACTTCTTCTGTAGGAAACATTTCAATTTAGCCCGAGCCATACAGGCCAATTACCACGAGTGTAAAGGGTTAAAAAGACACCATGAATGTAGGCCTCACCATAAAGACACAAGTATCAGGAAACAGAATATATCATGACCAAGGAAGTTAATGCAACATCACTAACCCATAACACATGTAGAGGTTAATGCAACATCACTAACCCATAACACATGTAGAGGTTAATGCAACATCACTAACCCATAACACATGTAGAGGTTAATGCAACATCACTAACCCATAACACATGTAGAGGTTAATGCAACATCACTAACCCATAACACATGTGGAGGTTAATGCAACATCACTTACCCATAACACATGTGGAGGTTAATGCAACATCACTAACCCATAACACATGTAGAGGTTAATGCAACATCACTAACCCATAACACATGTAGAGGTTAATGCAACATCACTAACCCATAACACATGTGGAGGTTAATGCAACATCACTTACCCATAACACATGTGGAGGTTAATGCAACATCACTAACCCATAACACATGTAGAGGTTAATGAAACATCACTAACCCATAACACATGTGGAGGTTCTCCTAATCCCCTATTCTCAATTCTGCCCGGATAGGAGATTATTGTGGAATCAAAGGCTCTCAGTTTCCTGTCCACAAAGGGTCTGGTTGTATAGAAAACAGAATGACCCTGGATAGAACCATGGATCCTTACAAAGAGATGTACATGTCGCTATTGTCATCTGTGTGTGAGGGATGTACATGTCGCTATTGTCATCTGTGTGTGAGGGATGTACATGTCGCTATTGTCATCTGTGTGTGAGGGATGTACATGTCGCTATTGTCATCTGTGTGTGAGGGATGTACATGTAGCTATTGTCATCTGTGTGTGAGGGATGTACATGTAGCTATTGTCATCTGTGTGTGAGGGATGTACATGTCGCTATTGTCATCTGTGTGTGAGGGATGTACATGTCGCTATTGTCATCTGTGTGTGAGGGATGTACATGTCGCTATTGTCATCTGTGTGTGAGGGATGTACATGTCGCTATTGTCATCTGTGTGTGAGGGATGTACATGTAGCTATTGTCATCTGTGTGTGAGGGATGTACATGTAGCTATTGTCATCTGTGTGTGAGGGATGTACATGTAGCTATTGTCATCTGTGTGTGAGGGTGGGGTTGTTGTGTCTGCTTCTGTGTGTATTTCTGTATGTGTGTGTGTGTGTGTGTGTGTGTGTGTGTGTGTGTGTGTGTCTGTTTGCATGTGCGTCCATGTGTGATAACAATGTTGAATTAATTTGATGTTGTGTTTCAACTCAGCATCAAGGTTCTACACATGATACATCACACGATACATCACATGATACATCACATGACGATACATCACATGATACAAACCACGATACATCACATGACGATACATCACACGATACATCACACGATACATCACATGACGATACATCACATGATACATCACACGATACATCACACGATATATCTCATGACGATACATCACATGACGATACATCACATGACACATCACATGATACATCACACGATACATCACACGTTATATCACATGATACATCACACGAGACATCACACGATACATCACACGACACATCACACGATACATCACACGATACATCACACGATACATCACACGATACATCACACAATATATCACACGATATATCACACGATACATCACACGATATATCACACGATACATCACACGACACACAATACATCACACGATACATCACACGATACATCACACGATACATCACACGATACATCACACGATACATCACACGATACATCACACGATACATCACACGATACATCACACGATACATCACACGATACATCACACGATACATCACACGATACATCACACAATACATCACACGATATATCACACGATACATCACACGATACATCACACGATACATCACACGATACATCACACGATACATCACACGATACATCACACGATACATCACACGATACATCACACGATACATCACACGATACATCACACGATACATCACACGATACATCACACGATACATCACACGATACATCACACGATACATCACACGATACATCACACAATACATCACACGATATATCACACGATACATCACACGATACATCACACGATACATCACACGATACATCACACGATACATCACACGATACATCACACGAGACATCACACGATATATCACACGACACATCACATGATACATCACACGATACATCACACGATACATCACACGATACATCACACGATACATCACACGAGACATCACACGATACATCACACGATATATCACACGACACATCACATGATACATCACACGATACATCACACGATACATCACACGATACATCACACGATACATCACACAATACATCACACGATACATCACACGATACATCACACGATACATCACAAGACTCCACAAATATGTCAAAATACGAGAAACAAATGCAATGCCTCAAAGTAGAAACCCACTGGTGTTGATGCTGAATATGCTTCAATTAGCTGAGACTTTTTCACAATCTCATAGTTTTCCAATACAGGCCTATAATGTGGTCTGAGTGGGAGGGAGGAATCTGTAATTAATAGTTTGCTGAGGTTGCTGAGCTGGAAGACGAGATTGGAATTACACTACACACATCTAGACTGAGTCCACTATTCCCTTAATAATGGAGAGCACTACTTTTGAGTTCCTATGGGCCCTGGTAAAAAAATATATAAAAAACGTCTGCACTCACCACTGTAGTGGCTCTGGATAACAGTGTCTGCTAAATGACTCAAATGTAAATGTAAAAAGTACCGCACTACATAGGGAACAGGGTGCCATTTGGGATGCCACCCCTTGACTGTGGTGCGGGCTGCCAGGCCTTAAACACTGTGAATGGGTGCAATCACCCAGCATTATGAGTTCACAGCATTATGGGTTCAGAGAGCCATTACTTAGGCTGTGAAAATCACACCACACAGTCAAAAGGGTAAGGTTATGCATGAATGTGTTATGTGTAATTC
>CM042403.1:1583445-1630945 GCA_023634145.1 Thymallus thymallus | reverse complement strand
ACACCAGACAACAGCTCCACAATGATATAAACACCTACAGCTACATACACCAGACAACAGCTCCACAATGATATAAACACCTACAGCTACCTACACCAGACAACAGCTCCACAATGATATAAACACCTACAGCTACCTACACCAGACAACAGCTCCACAATGATATAAACACCTACAGCTACCTACACCAGACAACAGCTCCACAATGATATAAACACCTACAGCTACCTACACCAGACAACAGCTCCACAATGATATAAACACCTACAGCTACCTACACCAGACAACAGCTCCACAATGATATAAACACCTACAGCTACCTACACCAGACAACAGCTCCACAATGATATAAACACCTACAGCTACCTACACCAGACAACAGCTCCACAATGATATAAACACCTACAGCTACCTACACCAGACAACAGCTCCACAATGATATAAACACCTACAGCTACCTACACCAGACAACAGCTCCACAATGATATAAACACCTACAGCTACCTACACCAGACAACAGCTCCACAATGATATAAACACCTACAGCTACCTACACCAGACAACAGCTCCACAATGATATAAAAAGGTCACTAAGATAAGATGATGTGCCAAGGACAGTGTTTGATTAGTCCTGTGTAGCTCAGATGGTAGAGCATGGCGCTTGCAACGCCAGGGTTGTGGGTACGATTCCCATGGGGGACCAGTACAAAAAAGTATGAACATGTATGCACTAACTAACTGTAAGTTGCTCTCCTGTGATGGAGATTAAGGCATTATGGGTTATAAGTGTCTTGGCTTGGCGAGGGCACTGCCTGCCTACCAACTTTCTGGAGATATTAGGGTATGTCACTACCAGCCAGTGTGAGTACCAAATAGAGGCCAATTTCCTACATAATGCACTACTTTTAACCAGAGTATACTGCAGGCAGGGTAATACAAGATGGTGACTAACAGAGAGAGAACAGTGTGTCCATGCTGAATAGAGATAATGGGATGGAGGTAGACTGTAGAGTCCACCATGCTGAGATAAAGTGTGTGAGAATCATATAACATCAAACACGCCAGCCAGCGCCTGTAACTGACGGAGAGAGATATCAGCCAACACAACATCCACTAGGTGATGGCTAGGGGGAAGCCATATGTGTGTTTCAATCCCGTCTCGCCAGCTGCTAGGATTTTGTGGATGGATGGCGTTGTTGGCCGGCGATAGAAATTAATAATAACGTCTCGTACTTCAATGCAACAACCCGTTTTCAACATCTACAACAGATGTGTATCAGGGAATAAATATATCTGTCTACGTTCCAAACAGCAGCCTATTCCCTACATAGTGCACTACTTTGACCTGAGCCCTATGGCCTATGGCTAGGGAATAGGGTGCCATTTGGGACACAACCTCTCTCTCTCTCTCTCTCTCTATATATCTTCACTCAGCTGCATGCTCTTTCTCGCTGATGTAATCTGATGTAATCTGACAGGGCAGATCTGGGATGATAAGATTGGATATGAAATAAGAACACTTTCAACCAACAACACATGATTCTGTTTAAATAATTACACAGGTGAATTAACCAGGTTGCTTGTCCAGATGATTTATACAATCACCAGAGTTAATAGCTATATGGTCTAGTTTAGTGTTGGGGACTTGTGTCTGTTTGTGGGTTGATGCTTGCAGGTACCTGACAGGGTTAATGGCTATGTGGTCTAGTTTAGTGGATTGGACTGAACCATGGCATATGGGAGTGTAGTGAGATAACGAATGGACTGGACCAAGGCATATGGGGGGTGTAGTGAGATAACGAATGGACTGGACCATGTCATATGGGGGGTGTAGTGAGATAACGAATGGACTGGACCATGGCATATGGGGGGTGTAGTGAGATACCCAATGGACTGGACCATGGCATATGGGGGTGTAGTGAGATAATGAATGGACTGGACCATGGCATATGGGGGTGTAGTAAGATACCCAATGGACTGGACCATGGCATATGGGGGGGGGGGGGGTGTAGTGAGATACCCAATGGACTGGACCGCGTCAGTAGTTCAGTAGAGTACAGTATAGTTCAGTAGAGTACAGTACAGTTCAGTATAGTTCAGTATAGTTCAGTATAGTTCAGTAGAGTACAGTATAGTTCAGTATAGTTCAGTACAGTACAGTATAGTTCAGTATAGTTCAGTATAGTTCAGTACAGTACAGTACAGTATAGTTCAGTATAGTTCAGTATAGTAGAGTACAGTATAGTTCAGTACAGTACAGTATAGTTAAGTAGAGTACAGTATAGTTCAGTATAGTTCAGTAGAGTACAGTACAGTATAGTTCAGTACAGTACAGTATAGTTCAGTATAGTTCAGTATAGTTCAGTACATTACAGTATAGTTCAGTATAGTTCAGTACATTACAGTATAGTTCAGTATAGTTCAGTATAGTTCAGTATAGTACAGTATAGTTCAGTAGAGTACAGTACAGTATAGTTCAGTACAGTTCAGTAGAGTACAGTATAGTTCAGTAGAGTACAGTACAGTACAGTATAGTTCAGTACAGTACAGTACAGTACAGTATAGTTCAGTATAGTTCAGTAGAGTACAGTATAGTTCAGTATAGTTCAGTATAGTTCAGTACAGTATAGTTCAGTAGAGTACAGTATAGTTCAGTATAGTTCAGTATAGTTCAGTAGAGTACAGTATAGTTCAGTACAGTACAGTATAGTTCAGTACAGTATAGTTCAGTACAGTACAGTATAGTTCAGTAGAGTACAGTATAGTTCAGTATAGTTCAGTAGAGTACAGTATAGTTCAGTAGAGTACAGTACAGTACAGTATAGTATAGTTCAGTATAGTTCAGTACAGTACTGTACAGTACAGTTCAGTATAGTTCAGTACAGTACAGTATACTTCAGTAGAGTACAGTATAGTTCAGTAGAGTACAGTATAGTTCAGTACAGTACAGTATAGTTCAGTAGAGTACAGTATAGTTCAGTAGAGTACAGTACAGTTCAGTATAGTTCAGTATAGTTCAGTAAAGTTCAGTAGAGTACAGTACAGTATAGTTCAGTATAGTTCAGTACAGTACAGTATAGTTCAGTATAGTTCAGTATAGTTCAGTAGAGTACAGTACAGTATAGTTCAGTATAGTTCAGTAGAGTACAGTATAGTTCAGTACAGTACAGTATAGTTCAGTAGAGTACAGTATAGTTCAGTATAGTTCAGTAGAGTACAGTACAGTATAGTTGAGTATAGTACAGTATAGTTCAGTAGAGTACAGTACAGTATAGTTCAGTACAGTTCAGTAGAGTACAGTATAGTTCAGTACAGTACAGTACAGTATAGTTCAGTATAGTTCAGTAGAGTACAGTATAGTTCAGTATAGTTCAGTATAGTTCAGTACAGTATAGTTCAGTAGAGTACAGTATAGTTCAGTATAGTTCAGTATAGTTCAGTAGAGTACAGTATAGTTCAGTACAGTACAGTATAGTTCAGTACAGTATAGTTCAGTACAGTACAGTATAGTTCAGTAGAGTACAGTTCAGTATAGTTCAGTATAGTTCAGTAGAGTACAGTATAGTTCAGTAGAGTACAGTACAGTACAGTATAGTATAGTTCAGTATAGTTCAGTACAGTACTGTACAGTACAGTTCAGTATAGTTCAGTACAGTACAGTATACTTCAGTAGAGTACAGTATAGTTCAGTAGAGTACAGTATAGTTCAGTACAGTACAGTATAGTTCAGTAGAGTACAGTATAGTTCAGTAGAGTACAGTACAGTTCAGTATAGTTCAGTATAGTTCAGTAAAGTTCAGTAGAGTACAGTACAGTATAGTTCAGTATAGTTCAGTACAGTACAGTACAGTACAGTATAGTTCAGTATAGTTCAGTACAGTATAGTACAGTACAGTACAGTATAGTTCAGTACAGTACAGTATAGTTCAGTAGAGTACAGTATAGTTCAGTATAGTTCAGTAGAGTACAGTACAGTATAGTTGAGTATAGTACAGTATAGTTCAGTAGAGTACAGTACAGTATAGTTCAGTACAGTACAGTATAGTTCAGTACAGTACAGTATAGTTCAGTACAGTACAGTACAGTACAGTACAGTACAGTACAGTACAGTATAGTTCAGTATAGTTCAGTAGAGTACAGTATAGTTCAGTATAGTTCAGTATAGTTCAGTACAGTATAGTTCAGTAGAGTACAGTATAGTTCAGTATAGTTCAGTATAGTTCAGTAGAGTACAGTATAGTTCAGTACAGTACAGTATAGTGTATAGTTCAGTAGAGTACAGTATAGTAGAGTACAGTACAGTATAGTTCAGTATAGTTCAGTAGAGTACAGTACAGTTCAGTACAGTACAGTATAGTTCAGTATAGTTTGTAGTATATGGCCAATATACCACGGCTAAGAGCTGTTCTTACACACAACGCAACACAGAGTGCCTGGACACAGCCCTTAGCCGTGGTATATTGGCCATATACTACAAACCCCAGAGGTGCCTTATTGCTATTATTAACTGGTTACCAACGTAATTAGAATAGTAAAAATTGTTTTTTGTCATACCTGTAGTATACAGTCTGATATACCACGGCTGTCAGCCAATCAGCATTCAAGATATGTCGGAATTACAAGGCTCAAGGCAATACTTACAGAAGGTAAACAATTTATCCCAAACTAAATAGAATAGTTGGCATGGGATCTTTAGTTCAACATTATTGTGTTTTTATATATTTCTAAGACCTTTTATAACATTTAGTAAGTAGAAGACCACTTTTCCTTCTATTTCAATGGTTGAAAAATATATCTTGTTTTATTTGACACATAATTGTATATGCTCCTATGAACTTCACATGTTGGTGCTCATAGGTCTTTGTCAATGGAAAGGCCCTTAACTGACATTAATTGAGTAAGTTCTACAGTGCTAGTAATAATTTCAGCAGTCTGAGACATAGCTTGCCAGTCCCTGAAACAGAAGGGACAATACCTTGCCAATCCCTTATTAATCACACTGGTCTAGCTAGCTAACACAAGCCAAGGATGTTAATAGAGATCTTTACTCTGTCTTTGCCTCCATCTCCACCCTCTCCTCTCCACCCTCTCCTCTCCTCTCCTCTCCTCTCCTCTCCTCTCCTCTCCTCTCCTCTCCTCTCCTCTCCTCTCCTCTCCTCTCCTCTCCTCTCCTCTCCTCTCCTCTCCTCTCCTCTCCTCTCCTCTCCACCCTCTCCTCTCCTCTCCACCCTCTCCTCTCCACCCTCTCCTCTCCTCTCCTCTCCACCCTCCTCTCCACCCTCTCCTATCCTCTCCCCTCCTCTCCTCTCCACCCTCTCCTATCCTCTCCACCCTCTCCTCTCCTCTCCTATCCTCTCCCCTCCTCTCCTCTCCACCCTCTCCTATCCTCTCCACCCTCTCCTCTCCTCTCCTCTCCTCTCCACCCTCTCCTCTCCTCTCCTCTCCTCTCCTCTCCTCTCCTCTCCTCTCCTCTCCTCTCCTCTCCTCTCCTCTCCTCTCCTCTCCTCTCCTCTCCTCTCATCTCATCTCATCTCCTCTCCTCTCCTCTCCTCTCCTCTTCACCCTCTCCTCTCCACCCTCTCCTCTCCTCTCCACCCCAGTACACCTCTTCTACTCCTCCTGTCAACCCTGCAGCCATTCTCCTGGGTAGTGTATTTAGAGCATCCATTCTCCTGGGTAGTGTGTTTAGAGCATCCATTCTCCTGGGTAGTGTGTTTAGAGCAGCCATTCTCCTGGGTAGTGTATTTAGAGCATCCATTCTCCTGGGTAGTGTGTTTAGAGCATCCATTCTCCTGGGTAGTATATTTAGAGCATCCATTCTCCTGGGTAGTGTATTTAGAGCATCCATTCTCCTGGGTAGTGTGTTTAGAGCATCCATTCTCCTGGGTAGTGTGTTTAGAGCATCCATTCTCCTGGGTAGTATATTTAGAGCATCCATTCTCCTGGGTAGTGTATTTAGAGCATCCATTCTCCTGGGTAGTGTGTTTAGAGCAGCCATTCTCCTGGGTAGTGTGATTAGAGCATCCATTCTCCTGGGTAGTGTGTTTAGAGCATCCATTCTCCTGGGTAGTGTGTTTAGAGCATCCATTCTCCTGGGTAGTGTGTTTAGAGCATCCATTCTCCTGGGTAGTGTGTTTAAAGTCATCCAAGTCTTACATCCCAAATCCCATCCTATTCCCTTTATAGTGCACTACTTGTGATCAAGGCCCATAGAGAAGAGGATGCCCTTTGGAACGCAGCCTTGGCTCATTAATTACTAAGTCTTGACTATTGGATGTCTGCAGAGAGAAGCCAAGCCCCTATGCTATCCCCCCTGCTGAAATCAATGAGCAGTGGTACATCACCAATGAGCCATCACAAGAGTTTGGATGGCTCTCTCTATCTCTCTTTCCCCATCACTGTCTCTCTAGCTAGCACCTCTCAGACACACACACACACACACACACACACACACACACACACACACACACACACACACACACACACACACACACACACACACACACACACACACACACACACACACACACACACACAGATATCACTAGTGCAATACAAATAAATAGTAAAAGTGGAGTTCTTAGTGCTGAGTAGTTCAGAACACTGTCCATGGCTGCAACCTGGAATAGCTGGTGGTATTTTAAAGATATTTTCCACTGACAAGACAGAGACACACAGAAACACACAGAAACACACACACACTGCTCCATTTAATATTGATCCTAGGTTCTGCTCTGAACCGCATGCCTTCCTGCCATTGGCAGTAAAATACATCTCTATCCATTACACATACCACCCATTATAATACATCTCTATTCATTACAGATATCACCCATTATAATACATCTCTATTCATTACACATACCACCCATTATAATACATCTCTATTCATTACACATACCACCTATTATAATACATCTCTATTCATTACACATACCACCCATTATAATACATCTCTATTCATTACACATACCACCCATGATAATACATCTCTATTCATTACACATACCACCCATTATAATACATCTCTATTCATTACAGATATCACCCATTATAATACATCTCTATTCATTACACATACCACCCATTATAATACATCTCTATTCATTACAGATATCACCCATTATAATACATCTCTATTCATTACACATACCACCCATTATAATACATCTCTATTCATTACACATACCACCCATGATAATACATCTCTATTCATTACACATACCACCCATTATAATACATCTCTATTCATTACACATACCACCCATTATAATACATCTTTATCCATTACACATACCACCCATTATAATACATCTCTATTCATTACACATCCCACCCATTATAATACATCTCTATTCATTACACATACCACCCATTATAATACATCTTTATCCATTACACATACCACCCATTATAATACATCTCTATTCATTACACATACCACCCATTATAATACATCTCTATTCATTACACATACCACCCATTATAATACATCTCTATTCATTACACATACCACCCATTATAATACATCTCTATTCATTACACATACCACCCATTATAATACATCTCTATTCATTACACATACCACCCATTATAATACATCTCTATTCATTACACATACCACCCATTATAATACATCTCTATTCATTACACATACCACCCATTATAATACATCTCTATTCATTACACATACCACCCATTATAATACATCTCTATTCATTACACATACCACCCATTATAATACATCTCTATTCATTACACATACCACCCATTATAATACATCTCTATTCATTACACATACCACCCATTATAATACATCTCTATTCATTACACATACCACCCATTATAATACATCTCTATTCATTACACATACCACCCATTATAATACATCTCTATTCATTACACATACCACCCATTATAATACATCTCTATTCATTACACATACCACCCATTATAATACATCTCTATTCATTACACATACCACCCATAATACATCTTTATCCATTACACATACCACCCATTATAATACATCTCTATCCATTACAGATACCACCCATTATAATACATCTCTATAAAATACTACATTAATTGGTATTTGATATGATATGATATACTACATTAATTGGTATTTGATATGATATGATATGATATACTACATTCATTAGTATTTGATATGATATGATATGATATACTACATTAATTGGTATTTGATATGATATGATATGATATACTACATTAATTGGTATTTGATATGATATGATATGATATACTACATTAATTGGTATTTGATATGATATGATATACTACATTCATTAGTATTTGATATGATATGATATGATATACTACATTAATTGGTATTTGATATGATATGATATGATATACTACATTAATTGGTATTTGATAAGATATGATATGATATACTACATTAATTGGTATTTGATATAATATGATATGATATACTACATTAATTGGTATTTGATATGATATGATATGATATACTACATTAATTGGTATTTGATATGATATGATATGATATACTACATTAATTGGTATTTTATATGATATGATATGATATACTAAATTAATTGGTATTTGATATGATATGATATGATATACTACATTAATTGGTATTTGATATGATATAATATGATATGATATACTACATTAATTGGTATTTGATATGATATGATATAATATGATATACTACATTAATTGGTATTTGATATGATATGATATGAAATGATATACTACATTAATTGGTATTTGATATGATATGATATGATATGATATACTACATTAATTGGTATTTGATATGATATGATATGATATACTACATTAATTGGTATTTCTATATGATATGATATGATATACTACATTAATTGGTATTTGATATGATATGATATGATATACTATATTAATTGGTATTTGATATGATATGATATGATATACTACATTAATTGGTATTTGATATAATATGATATGATATACTACATTAATTGGTATTTGATATGATATGATATGATATGATATACTACATTAATTGGTATTTGATATTATATGATATAATATACTACATTAATTGGTATTTTATATGATATGATATGATATACTACATTAATTGGTATTTGATATGATATGATATGATATACTACATTAATTGGTATTTGATATGATATAATATGATATGATATACTACATTAATTGGTATTTGATATGATATGATATAATATGATATACTACATTAATTGGTATTTGATATGATATGATATGAAATGATATACTACATTAATTGGTATTTGATATGATATGATATGATATACTACATTAATTGGTATTTGATATGATATGATATGATATACTACATTAATTGGTATTTCTATATGATATGATATGATATGATATACTACATTAATTGGTATTTGATATGATATGATATGATATACTACATTAATTGGTATTTCTATATGATATGATATGATATGATATACTACATTAATTGGTATTTGATATGATATGATATACTACATTAATTGGTATTTCTATATGATATGATATGATATACTACATTAATTGGTATTTGATATGATATGATATGATATACTACATTAATTGGTATTTGATATGATATGATATGATATACTACATTAATTGGTATTTGATATTATATGATATAATATGATATACTACATTAATTGGTATTTGATATGATATGATATGATATACTACATTAATTGGTATTTGATATGATATGATATGATATACTACATTAATTGGTATTTGATATGATATGATATGATATACTACATTAATTGGTATTTGATATGATATGATATGATATACTACATTCATTAGTTTTTGATATGATATGATATGATATGATATGATATACTACATTAATTGGTATTTGATATGATATGATATGATATACTACATTAATTGGTATTTGATATGATATGATATGATATACTACATTAATTGGTATTTGATATGATATGATATGATATGATATGATATAATATGATATGATATACTACATTCATTAGTATTTGATATGATATGATATACTACATTAATTGGTATTTGATATGATATGATATGATATGAGAATATGATATGATATACTACATTCATTAGTATTTGATATGATATGATATGATATACTACATTCATTAGTATTTGATATGATATGATATGATATGATATACTACATTCATTAGTATTTGATATGATATGATATACTACATTCATTAGTATTTGATATGATATGATATGATATACTACATTCATTAGTATTTGATATGATATGATATGATATGATATACTACATTCATTAGTATTTGATATGATATGATATGATATACTACATTCATTAGTATTTGATATGATATGATATGATATGATATGATATACTACATTCATTAGTATTTGATATGATATGATAAGATATACTACATTCATTAGTATTTGATATGATATGGTATGATATGATATGATATACTACATTCATTAGTATTTGATATGATATGATATGATATGATATGATATGATATGATATACTACAGGTGGTTGCTACTTAAAGTCCCCAGGATATTTACAGTACTAGGCAAGACTGCCTTCTCGTCTTGTGCACCAGAGGCATGGAATAGTCTCCAATCCATGCTTCATCTAAATATGTTAGTGCCACTGAATACATTTTACATGTTGATGGCAGACTTTGTTACAGAGGAGTGTAAATGCTTTTTTTTAGGCTGGATCATGTTGTTGTATTGTATTGTTGTATTTTTTAATTCTGTAATGTACTGATTGTTTCTGCGTTCTTGGCCAGGTCTCACTTTAGATAGAGACTCTGGGTCTCAATGGGCTTTTTCCAATAAGAAATTGTCCCAGAGGGGAAATTTGACTTGGAAAATAGAGAGTGGTGCTGCTTCCACATAGATACATAAATACATATAATCAATTGAGAATAACACTCCATCACACACCCAGACAAAAAGTTAATTAGTTCATGTCAGGCAAGGCTGTGACTAGGTGGCAGTTCCACATGATGAAGGCCTTCCAGAGCTGATCTGACCAATTAGATCAAATCTGATGTGAAAATATCTGATGTGATTGGTCAAAAGACCAATTATTGGAAACAATATCAGAATTGTGCTGCCTGTCTAAAAAGCAGCCGTAGTAGCTTTAAAAAAAAAGGTAGGCTACAGCTAGGTATATATTTCTTAAGTTGGATCAGTGCATAATATACACTACCGGTCAAAAGTTTGGACACATCTACTCATTCAAGGGTTTTTCTTTATTTTTACTTCTTTCTACATTGTAGAATAATAGTGAAGACATCAAAACTATGAAAATAACACATATGGAATCATGTAGTAGCCAAAAAAGTGCAAAACAAAAAAACAAATCAAAATATATTTTATATTTGAGATTCTTCAAATAGCCACCCTTTGCCTTGATGACAGCTTTGCACACTCTTGGCATTCTCTCAACCAACTTCATTAAATATATTTTGATTTGTTTGAGACTTTTTTGGTTACTACATGATTCCATATGTGTTATTGCATAGTTTTGATGTCTTCACTATTATTCTACAATGTAGAAAATAGTAAAAATAAAGAAAACCCTTGAATGAGTAGATGTTCTAAAACGTATGACCTTTGGTGTACACAGTATCTACAGCATCTCAACATAGGATTACAATCTGTTCATTGTAACACCATTCTTTATCATATAGGTTATACCTTGTGTAACACCATTCTTTATCATAATGTTTATACCTTGTGTAACACCATTCTTTATCATAATGTTTATACCTTGTGTAACACCATTCTTTATCATATAGATTATTCCTTGTGTAACACCATTCTTTATCATAATGTTTATACCTTGTGTAACACCATTCTTTATCATAATGTTTATACCTTGTGTAACACCATTCTTTATCATAATGTTTATACCTTGTGTAACACCATTCTTTATCATAATGTTTATACCTTGTGTAACACCATTCTTTATCATAATGCTTATACCTTGTGTAACACCATTCTTTATCATAATGTTTATACCTTGTGTAACACCATTCTTTATCATAATGCTTATACCTTGTGTAACACCATTCTTTATCATAATGTTTATACCTTGTGTAACACCATTCTTTATCATAATGCTTATACCTTGTGTAACACCATTCTTTATAATGTGTCCTTGAGCAAGGCACTTAACCCTAATCTGCTCCTGGGGCTGAACCTGTTGGTAGGCCGTCATTTTAAATAAGAATTTGTTCTTAACTGACTTGCCTCGTTAAATAAAGGTTCAATAAAAAATTATCATATAGTTTATACCTTATGTAACACCATGGATGAAAAACTGTCACAGCACTGCACATCACTCAGTGAAGTGAACTAGTTTTAAATAGCACATCAGGAGAAGTTTATTTCCCCAGCGCGAAAAACTTCCCTTGTCGTATCCAATTAGCTTGTTTATTTTATGAAGACTGTCCCTAATTGGATGTGAATCAAAAAGGAAGCAAAACGCTATTGGCCACATAATACCATCACCACTAATGCTGTTTATGATGTGCCACTCCAATGTTTATTCAAGCCTATTATGACAACTGTCAAACAACATTAGCCACATCAAGGACAGAACCGTTTGCTCACTGTTCACACTCCAGGCAACACTAGACATACTTCAACGTGCTTCCTGCCATACTGGACTCTGATTAGCTGGGATGTTTTCAACGTGCTTCCTGCCATACTTGACTCTGATTAGCTGGGATGTTTTCAACGTGCTTCCTGCCATACTTGACTCTGATTAGCTGGGATGTTTTCAACGTGCTTCCTGCCATACTGGACTCTGATTAGCTGGGATGTTTTCAACGTGCTTCCTGCCATACTGGACTCTGATTAGCTGGGATGTTTTCAACGTGCTTCCTGCCATACTGGACTCTGATTAGCTGGGATGTTTTCAACGTGCTTCCTGCCATACTTGACTCTGATTAGCTGGGATGTTTTCAACGTGCTTCCTGCCATACTGGACTCTGATTAGCTGGGATGTTTTCAACGTGCTTCCTGCCATACTGGACTCTGATTAGCTGGGATGTTTTCTCTTGGTTAGTAATTAAGAACACAAGTTCTTATGGGTCTGAACAGAGGAACATGATGTCATTCCAGCCTCATACACATTTACAATAACTACCTATATAAGGTGAAGATGTCTATATTTGGTTCGTCTGGCGAACAAATATTATAACCATTAAATCGACCGATTTGATAATAACTACATTCCCTAATCTTTCCATTTTCCTAACAATGTAAAATCCAAAATGCTGAATGAGAAAGATTATTATCCTGCAACAAATCCAAACCATTCAAATGATCTGAGGTCAGATGAGAGCATTAACTGAAGCTTAATATTCACAGCAGGTTGTTGGAGCCACCGGAAACTACTGACCCAAGAATAGCCATTCTTCCTCATACTTCTGTACAGTGACTGAAATGTACAGCCACTTATAAAGGTTAGTGATGCACCATGCCCAAGGCTTCGACACTGCACTTCCCCCATCCTTCTCCCTAACATTTCCCAGCAGCAGAGCATAACACGTCTCTACCGTATGTCCTTAGAATAGTTTAACGTGAAACATATGTACAACATACAGCTACATTATATTATGTTGTTGTACATGTTATAGATGACATGTTGTATGTTCTGAAATACATCTATAGATATAGATGTTCTGTACATATAGAACAGGGTCTAACTAACTACCTGCACTACCTGTGCCCTATTGGTTACCTGTAAATAAGAGTTCCATCGCATTACACTAAGGGAGACCAGGCCAGACATCTTTCCTTTCCTAGTAAATCACTAAGACCAGGCCAGACACCTTTCCTTTCCTAGTAAATCACTAAGACCAGGCCAGACACCTTTCCTTTCCTAGTAAATCACTAAGACCAGGCCAGACACCTTTCCTTTCCTAGTAAATCACTAAGACCAGGCCAGACACCTTTCCTTTCCTAGTAAATCACTAAGACCAGGCCAGACACCTTTCCTTTCCTAGTAAATCACTAAGACCAGGCCAGACACCTTTCCTTTCCTAGTAAATCACTAAGACCAGGCCAGACACCTTCCCTTTTCTAGTAAATCACTAAGACCAGGCCAGACACCTTCCCTTTTCTAGTAAATCACTAAGACCAGGCCAGACACCTTCCCTTTCCTAGTAAATCACTAAGACCAGGCCAGACACCTTTCCTTTCCTAGTAAATCACTAAGACCAGGCCAGACACCTTTCCTTTCCTAGTAAATCACTAAGACCAGGCCAGACACCTTTCCTTTCCTAGTAAATCACTAAGACCAGGCCAGACACCTTTCCTTTCCTAGTAAATCACTAAGACCAGGCCAGACACCTTTCCTTTCCTAGTAAATCACTAAGACCAGGCCAGACACCTTTCCTTTCCTAGTAAATCACTAAGACCAGGCCAGACACCTTTCCTTTCCTAGTAAATCACTAAGACCAGGCCAGACACCTTTCCTTTCCTAGTAAATCACTAAGACCAGGCCAGACACCTTTCCTTTCCTAGTAAATCACTAAGACCAGGCCAGACACCTTCCCTTTCCTAGTAAATCTCAGCTAAATAAAGACAGAGCTGTGTGGTAGTTTTCTGTATTATCAAATGAGGAGACAAACTAATCACACAAGTCAACGTTCTACTTAAACTAAATCTTTATTTGCTTATAAGTAAATGAAAACAGGTCACACCAGAGATGAAAGTCAACGATGTGAGTGCTTTGCAATAATGATCACCATGGCTGATCAACGCAACACTTGACTGTTGGGTTGAGAGCCCTGACACATTTATTACACAGACCTTTTATAGCCAAGATACACCCTCCAGAATGTTCATGACAAGCAACAGATGTATGGAATAGTCACAAGGTTAAACTGAATATAGGAGAAACTAATATCCCACTGCCAGCTAGCATTTTCCAAAAGACTATCCAGACCCACCCTGGAACTGTCCATGTATATAGCTACTGACCCTGGAAATGTATATAGCTACTGACCCTGGAACTGACCCTGTATATAGCTACTGACCCTGGAACTGACCCTGTATATAGCTACTGACCCTGGAACTGACCCTGTATATAGCCACTGACCCTGGAAATGTATATAGCTACTGACCCTGGAACTGACCCTGTATATAGCTACTGACCCTGGAACTGACCCTGTATATAGCTACTGACCCTGGAACTGACCCTGTATATAGCCACTGACCCTGGAACTGACCCTGTATATAGCTACTGACCCTGGAACTGTATATAGCTACTGACCCTGGAACTGTCCCTGTATATAGCCACTGACCCTGGAACTGTATATAGCTACTGACCCTGGAACTGACCCTGTATATAGCCACTGACCCTGGAACTGTATATAGCTACTGACCCTGGAACTGACCCTGTATATAGCCACTGACCCTGGAACTGTATATAGCTACTGACCCTGGAACTGTCCCTGTATATAGCTACTGACCCTGGAACTGACCCTGTATATAGCCACTGACCCTGGAACTGTATATAGCTACTGACCCTGGAACTGTCCCTGTATATAGCTACTGACCCTGGAACTGACCCTGTATATAGCCATTGACCCTGGAAATGTATATAGCTACTGACCCTGGAACTGTCCCTGTATATAGCCACTGACCCTGGAACTGACCCTGTATATAGCCACTGACCCTGGAAATGTATATAGCTACTGACCCTGGAACTGTCCATGTATATAGCTACTGACCCTGGAACTGTCCATGTATATAGCTACTGACCCTGGAACTGACCCTGTATATAGCCACTGACCCTGGAACTGACCCTGTATATAGCCACTGACCCTGGAAATGTATATAGCTATTGACCCTGGAACTGACCCTGTATATAGCCACTGACCCTGGAACTGTATATAGCTACTGACCCTGGAACTGTCCCTGTATATAGCTACTGACCCTGGAACTGTCCCTGTATATAGCTACTGACCCTGGAACTGACCATGTATATAGCTACTGACCCTGGAACTGTATATCTACTGACCCTGGAACTGTCCATGTATATAGCTATTGTCCCTGGAACTGTCCCTGTATATAGCTACTGACCCTGGAACTGACCCTGTATATAGCTACTGACCCTGGAACTGTATATAGCTACTGACCCTGGAACTGTCCATGTATATAGCTATTGTCCCTGGAACTGTCCCTGTATATAGCTACTGACCCTGGAACTGACCCTGTATATAGCTACTGACCCTGGAACTGTATATAGCTACTGACCCTGGAACTGTCCATGTATATAGCTACTGACCCTGGAACTGACCCTGTATATAGCTACTGACCCTGGAACTGACCCTGTATATAGCTACTGACCCTGGAACTGTATATCTACTGACCCTGTATATAGATACTGACCCTGGAACTGACCCTGTATATAGCTACTGACCCTGGAACTGTATATAGCTACTGACCCTGGAACTGACCCTGTATATATAGCTACTGACCCTGGAACTGTATATAGCTACTGACCCTGGAACTGACCCTGTATATAGCTACTGACCCTGGAACTGACCCTGTATATAGCTACTGACCCTGGAACTGACCCTGTATATAGCTACTGACCCTGGAACTGTATATCTACTGACCCTGTATATAGATACTGACCCTGGAACTGACCCTGTATATAGCTACTGACCCTGGAACTGTATATAGCTACTGACCCTGGAACTGACCCTGTATATATAGCTACTGACCCTGGAACTGTATATAGCTACTGACCCTGGAACTGACCCTGTATATAGCTACTGACCCTGGAACTGACCCTGTATATAGCTACTGACCCTGGAACTGTATATAGCTACTGACCCTGGAACTGACCCTGTATATAGCTACTGACACTGGAACTGTCCCTGTATATATAGCTACTGACCTCCAAAACAAGACCCATCAAGCCACGCTGCTTCTTAACACCCGCTCGCTTAACCTGGAAGCCAGCCGCACCAATGTGTCGGAGGAAACACTGTTCACCTAACGACTGAGTTCAGCTTACAGGCGCACGGCCCGCCACAAGGAATATCTAGAGCGCGATGAGCCAAGGAAAGCCCCCCGGCCAAACCCTCCCCTAACCCGGACTACGCTGGGCCAATTGTGCACTGCCCTATGGGACTCCCGGCAACATAGTAGATTCAATCTAAAGAGAGGTTAGGAGCTAAGATTATGAGAGACAAAGTGTGAGCGAGTGGTGGAGAGAGTGATGCAAGCTTAGCTGCAGTACAGAGCCAGAGCACAAGCCTGGACAACACACAGATAGTTAGTGAGACTGGTCCACTCATTAAGCTGCAGCAGCTCGTGGAGGAGATTAGTCAGTCAATATGACATGGATGTCAGTATTTAGCAGAGCTGGGAGAAACTAGACTGTGTTTCTGCTGCCTGCTGCCTCGGATGAGACTAGAATACGCAACTAATGAGGATATCTTCACTCTCTAGATTACACAACTAATGAGTATATCTTCACTCTCTAGATTACACAACTAATGAGGATATCTTCACTCTCTCTAGATTACACAACTAACGAGGATATCTTCACTCTCTAGATTACACAACTAACAAGGATATCTTCACTCTCTAGATTACACAACTAATGAGGATATCTTCACTCTCTAGATTACACAACTAATGAGGATATCTTCACTCTCTCTAGATTACACAGCTAACGAGGATATCTTCACTCTCTAGATTACACAACTAACAAGGATATCTTCACTCTCTAGATTACACAACTAACGAGGATATCTTCACTCTCTAGATTACACAACTAACGAGGATATCTTCACTCTCTAGATTACACAACTAACGAGGATATCTTCACTCTCTAGATTACACAACTAACGAGGATATCTTCACTCTCTAGATTACACAACTAACAAGGATATCTTCACTCTCTCTAGATTACACAACTAACAAGGATATCTTCTCTCTCTCTAGATTACACAACTAACGAGGATATCTTCACTCTCTAGATTACACAACTAACAAGGATATCTTCACTGTCTAGATTACACAACTAGTACATTCAGAGAGGATGTATGAAAACCTGCATGAAGGCACATACCCACACACTGTCTGTGTGATTCTGTTGTTCTAGCTCAATAAAGGGTCTCCTAAGTGATCCATCCCAATCCGTTCCTTGACCTATGAACCCTCAGCAGACATATGTTTCAGGATTCTAAATGGGAAAGAGATTGTAGTAAAACTACATATCTGCTCATCACATAAGCATGTGTACTACAAGTAATGCAGCTTGTTGCTATTCCATTTTTTGCTGCCCCATTGGTTCCTGCCCCATTGGTTCCTGCCCCATTGGTTCCTGCCCCATTGGTTCCTGCCCCATTGGTTCCTGCCCCATTGGTTCTTGCCCCATTGGTTCCTGCCCCATTGGTTCCCGCCCCATTGGTTCTTGCCCCATTGGTTCCCGCCCCATTGGTTGCTGACCCATTGGTTGCTGACCCATTGGTTGCTTCACGTCAAACAGTAGAACATGAGAGGGACTGAAAGTGGCCAAGGGACAGTCATTTGGTCATTGTCAAAGACCTGCCTGCTCATAACACTTGATTAAAGGGATACTTTAGGATTTGATTTGGCAATAAGGCCTTTTATCTACTTCTCCGGAGTCAGATGAACTGGTGGATTCCATTTGTATGTCTCAGTGATAAGTATGAAGGAAGTTAGAGGTAGTTTCATGAGCCATTGCTAACTAGTGTTGACTGGAAGTCTGTGGGTATCTACTAGCATGCTACAGAGAGGGATTTAAACACTACTCTACACCGATGTCATCTGACAGTGCTTGTCAGCTGCATTACCATCAGATGTAATAATACTTCGGTTTGAATTCAAATATAACAGGTAACAAAATGCAAACATGAGATTGTTGCTATTGTGTAGAGAATGGAACATGTACTGTAATTGTAATCTAATTGGTAGTGCACCTCTAGTGGTGTAAATATGAAGTACACACTGAGTATGAGACTGAATAGGTTACAAATCACATCCTGCAGGCCCAAGAATCAGGTATGGTAATAAAGGTGTGATCCAAAATAGTTTATACATAATGGACTAGTATGGATATGATGTCTACTCCATGATGAGCGCCAGACAAGAGATTCAACAAGCACAAGCAGTTGCAATGCAATTGGGTAGACTAGTGTTGTGTTCAACACTGGAGGAGCTTCAAGCTATTCCCAGTAAAAAGCTGGCGGTCCCCACAAACCCCCCCCCCCCCCCTCTCTCTCTCTCTCTCTCTCTCCAACCCAGTGCTGCTGATAATTCAGATGTTGTCATGTGTAACTGTGGAGAATAATAATGAGGATATTCTCATCACGACATTTCCAATTAGAAACAGATGCACATCCCCAGATTACCAGTCTCTACAGTGCTAGTCTAGTCAGTACCCACCAGTCCCCAGATTACCAGTCTCTACAGTGCTAGTCTAGTCAGTACCCACCAGTCCCCAGATTACCAGTCTCTACAGTACTAGTCTAGTCAATACCCACCAGTCCCCAGATTACCAGTCTCTACAGTACTAGTCTATTCGGTACCTACCAGTCCCCAGATTACCAGTCTCTACAGTACTAGTCTAGTCGGTACCTACCAGTCCCCAGATTACCAGTCTCTACAGTACTAGTCTAGTCAGTACCCACCAGTCCCCAGATTACCAGTCTCTACAGTACTAGTCTAGTCAAGACCCACCCGCCAGTCCATGATGTGGCAATGACTCTGCATTAGTGTACAACGATAAGGACTAAGGACTATGTATGTGTTTTGTGTGGGTGGGGATGAGGAAGGACTATGTATGTGTTTTGTGTGGGTGGGGATGAGGAAGGACTATGTATGTGTTTTGTGTGGGTGGGGATGAGGATGATGAAGGGCTATGTATGTGTTTTGTGTGGGTGGGGATGAGGAAGGACTATGTATGTGTTTTGTGTGGGTGGGGATGAGGATGAGGAAGGGCTATGTATGTGTTTTGTGTGGGTGGGGATGAGGGTGGCGGGTAGGATAAAGGCTACGCCTGTAGTTGAGTACAAGGGGCTATATAGGCAGTAGACCAGTCTAGATCAGCTTAATTAAATGGGATTAGCAGGTAACCTATTGAGCATCAATTGAATAGATTATATAGTTAATATTACACATTTAATACAGAAGTCTAATCAACATTAAGGGTGCTTATACACACATATGAATGGTGAATACAAATATCGAGTTTCAGAGATATTGTGCTACCGACACACAGAGAGAGAGAGAGAGAGAGAGACAGGGAGAGAGAGAGAGAGAGAGAGAGAGAGAGAGAGAGAGAAGAGAGAGAGAGAGAGAGAGAGAGAGAGAGAGAGCGCGATTCAATCAGGAGATACATCAGGAGCAAATCGCCATTTCAGAGCTATTTCATTATAGCCCATCAGCAAATCAACAGGGAGGTAAAATAATAAAAGTAATTAGTCTACTAAAAACACGTAGACCATGATATGCAGGAAAACTAAAAACAACCAGAATAGGTACCCACATTTTTTATAAAAGTTAAAGTCAAGCGTAAAGCTGTTGCCTTCTCTGCAACAGTACCAAGACCAATACGCATCCAACGGCAGCCTACACCTCCAGCAATAGCCTGCCCAAACCTCCAGCAATAGCCTGCCTACACCTCCAGCAATAGCCTGCCCAAACCTCCAGCAATAGCCTGCCTATACCTCCAGCAATAGCCTGCCTATACCTCCAGCAATAGCCTGCCTATACCTCCAGCAATAGCCTGCCTATACCTTCAGCAATAGCCTGCCTATACCTTCAGCAATAGCCTGCCTATACCTTCAGCAATAGCCTGCCTATACCTTCAGCAATAGCCTGCCTATACCTCCAGCAATAGCCTGCCTATACCTCCAGCAATAGCCTGCCTATACCTTCAGCAATAGCCTGCCTATACCTCCAGCAATAGCCTGCCTATACCTCCAGCAATAGCCTGCCTATACCTTCAGCAATAGCCTGCCTATACCTCCAGCAATAGCCTGCCTATACCTCCAGCAAAAGCCTGCAGCCGATGTGTCAATGAAACACATCTGTATACAACACACTACACATGATCTCATGCACACCCGCATAGTTGACATGTTTCTACATTAAAATATGTTTTAGGCTATTCAAAGACTTACCATATGATGTTGACTCGCCGGTGAGATAGCATAACCAGACAAACACCGCAAGTATTTTCACCCAAAAACATCCAAATGTTCCCTCCATGGTTCCGCTTCCCGCTGAGCGACACTGGTACCACTATGACAGCAATCCTTTTCTAAAAACCACACAACGCACGAATCAATTCATGAGCGCAGTGCGTATGGAACCGGTTGCCCAAAAAATCTCCCAATACAATAGCAACAAAAAGCAGGCAGGTGCGGCGGTGGTAGTTTCCAAGTTATGAAGCAACAACTAAAACCGTTAGTTCTCCATCTTTTTCAGCGGCAGGGCTCCAACCGTAGCGCGGTAAAAAAAAAAAAAAAAAAAAACCTTGGGAACGGACATGCGGGCTTCGGATCACTAGTACCGGGAGCCGTCCAGCGGTTCACTGGGAGAGACCAGTGAGAGAGAGAGGAGCTGGGTACGCGAATTAATTGATCTAACGTGGTTGAAGGTAAAGAGCGGAGTGATATTAACTCCGCTGAACCGGATTGGAGCATTTGGAGGATCGATGGAACTATGGAATAAATTGGGAGGGGGGGGGGGGGGGGGGGGGGGTTCTAGTGTTGGGATTCCAGGTTTTGAGTGGAATAAGAGAGCACGCCTGCCATCTCTGGTCAAATTAGGAACTGTCTATAAATGCCACTGATCTCCTGTGTGGTGGCGACCCCCTACATTCGGCATTCGCAACCTTTTCTGATGGCGGCCTGAGGACATTTTTTTTAGTATATAGACCGAAGGTACATACATATTCAGGGTCCCGTTTTGACCCATCCAGATATATAAAAAAATAAGACAATTATTCAAATCCTTCCTAAATATTATAAAGCATAAAAACATGATAGAAAAATCTATGTGAAGATGTGTGTCAGACTTGTTCAGCTCAGCTTAGTGGGTTAATGTTGTCTTGAGGCATGAGGAATAGTCTACCTGGGTTCAATAACCTACCAGGTCAGAGGAATAGTCTACCTGGGTTCAATAACCTACCAGGTCAGAGGAATAGTCTACCTGGGTTCAATAACCTACCAGGTCAGAGGAATAGTCTACCTGGGTTCAATAACCTACCAGGTCAGAGGAATAGTCTACCTGGGTTAAATAACCTACCAGGTCAGAGGAATAGTCTACCTGGGTTAAATAACCTACCAGGTCAGAGGGATAGTCTACCTGGGTTCAATAACCTACCAGGTCAGAGGAATAGTCTACCTGGGGTCAATAACCTACCAGGTCAGAGGAATAGTCTACCTGGGGTCAATAACCTACCAGGTCAGAGGAATAGTCTACCTGGGTTCAATAACCTACCAGGTCAGAGGGATAGTCTACCTGGGTTCAATAACCTACCAGGTCAGAGGAATAGTCTACCTGGGGTCAATAACCTACCAGGTCAGAGGAATAGTCTACCTGGGTTCAATAACCTACCAGGTCAGAGGGATAGTCTACCTGGGTTCAATAACCTACCAGGTCAGAGGGATAGTCTACCTGGGTTCAATAACCTACCAGGTCAGAGGGATACTCTACCTGGGGTCAATAACCTACCAGGTCAGAGGGATACTCTACCTGGGTTCAATAACCTACCAGGTCAGAGGAATAGTCTACCTGTGTTCAATAACCTACCAGGTCAGAGGAATAGTCTACCTGGGTTCAATAACCTACCAGGTCAGAGGGATACTCTACCTGTGTTCAATAACCTACCAGGTCAGAGGGATACTCTACCTGGGTTCAATAACCTACCAGGTCAGAGGAATAGTCTACCTGTGTTCAATAACCTACCAGGTCAGAGGAATAGTCAGAGGTCAGAACTAAGATCACACAGATGATGTTCATCAAGGCTAGGTGCTGGGGTTGATGTGGAGCAGAGGAGGAGGAGGAGGAGGAGGAGGAGGAGGAGGAGGAGGACTTTACACATGATCTTTCCTGCTCTAAGCTTCAACCTTTACAATATAAAGATAACTAGTCTAATAGTTAAGCAAGAGACCAAAACAGGTTAATTAAATGATGAGTCACTTAACTGATAGGTAATTTACAAAGACAATTAATTTGGAACAATATTGTCACTATGAATAAATTGTCTAGTTTGCTGTTGTAAGGCATATACATGTAGCCTAAATGTTTTCATTCTGCATTTACAATGAAATCCCTTTCTATCAACTCACCAGGGTCTCTTTCATTCCACTTCTACCAGTTAAGTAATGTAATAACCCAACAAAGGAATGCTTAAGTCAACACATTAATAACAACACAGTTATCAGACAGTGAATTATCTGGGAAATAAACATCACATTAGGTACAGTAGTTATCAGACAGTGAATTATCTGGGAAATAAACATCACATTAGGTACAGTAGTTATCAGACAGTGAATTATCTGGGAACTAAAGATCACATTAGGAACAGTAGTTATCAGACAGTGAATTATCTGGGAAATAAACATCACATTAGGAACAGTAGTTATCAGACAGTGAATTATCTGGGAAATAAACATCACATTAGGTACAGTAGTTATCAGACAGTGAATTATCTGGGAAATAAACATCACATTAGGTACAGTAGTTATCAGACAGTGAATTATCTGGGAACTAAAGATCACATTAGGAACAGTAGTTATCAGACAGTGAATTATCTGGGAAATAAACATCACATTAGGAACAGTAGTTATCAGACAGTGAATTATCTGGGAAATAAACATCACATTAGGTACAGTAGTTATCAGACAGTGAATTATCTGGGAAATAAACATTACATTAGGTACAGTAGTTATCAGACAGTGAATTATATGGGAAATAAACATCACATTAGGTACAGTAGTTATCAGACAGTGAATTATCTGGGAAATAAACATTACATTAGGTACAGTAGTTATCAGACAGTGAATTATCTGGGAAATAAACATTACATTAGGTACAGTAGTTATCAGACAGTGAATTATCTGGGAAATAAACATTACATTAGATACAGTGGTAAAGACCGGGGAGCTGTTCCTAAGCCGGGCCCCCCACACACAAAGGAATAGGGGGACACAACCAAACCCTTTTCATTTCAAACATGCTTTTATCCCTCAATAGAGCAAGTTAAATACTGCATCAATTCTGTAAAGACTACATGAAAAGACTGTTGTCCCTGTCGTGTCAAGGCGGTGTGTGTGTGTGTGTGTGTGTGTGTATGTGTGTGTGTGTGTGTGTGTGTGTGTGTGTGTGTGTGTGTGTGTGTGTGTGTGTGTGTGTGTGTGTGTGTGTGTGTGTGTGTGTGTGTGTGTGTGTGCGTGTGTGTGTGTGTGTGTGTGTGTGTGTGTGTGTGTGCATATTCACTCCAACAGGGCTCAATCGTTTGACTGGACTGGAAGTGCACTCTATAGGAAATAGGGCGCCATTTGGGATGGACTCACTGTGTTGATGGTGGCAGGTCATATGGTTGTTAGATATTGTGGGGCTGGTCTGAAAAATGACACGATGATGGTTTCTATCTTCATGTTTCAATCTCTACTCCAAAATCAAATCAAATCAAATTGTATTTGTCACATGCGCCGAATACAACAGGTGTAGACCTTACAGTGAAATGCTTAGTAACAAGCCCTTAACCAACAATACAACAGGTGTAGACCTTACAGTGAAATGCTTACTAACAAGCTCTTAACCAACAATACAACAGGTGTAGACCTTACAGTGAAATGCTTACTAACAAGTCCTTAACCAACAATACAACAGGTGTAGACCTTACAGTGAAATGCTTACTAATAAGTCCTTAACCAACAATACAACAGGTGTAGACCTTACAGTGAAATGCTTACTAACAAGCCCTTAACCAACAATACAACAGGTGTAGACCTTACAGTGAAATGCTTACTAACAAGCCCTAACCAACAATACAACAGGTGTAGACCTTACAGTGAAATGCTTACTAACAAGCCCTTAACCAACAATACAACAGGTGTAGACCTTACAGTGAAATGCTTACTAACAAGCCCTTAACCAACAATACAACAGGTGTAGACCTTACAGTGAAATGCTTACTAACAAGCCCTAACCAACAATACAACAGGTGTAGACCTTACAGTGAAATGCTTACTAACAAGCCCTTAACCAACAATACAACAGGTGTAGACCTTACAGTGAAATGCTTACTAACAAGCCCTAACCAACAATACAACAGGTGTAGACCTTACAGTGAAATGCTTAGTAACAAGCCCTTAACCAACAATACAACAGGTGTAGACCTTACAGTGAAATGCTTACTAACAAGCCCTTAACCAACAATACAACAGGTGTAGACCTTACAGTGAAATGCTTACTAACAAGCCCTAACCAACAATACAACAGGTGTAGACCTTACAGTGAAATGCTTAGTAACAAGCCCTTAACCAACAATACAACAGGTGTAGACCTTACAGTGAAATGCTTACTAACAAGCCCTTAACCAACAATACAACAGGTGTAGACCTTACAGTGAAATGCTTACTAACAAGCCCTTAACCAACAATACAACAGGTGTAGACCTTACAGTGAAATGCTTATTAACAAGCCCTTAACCAACAATACAACAGGTGTAGACCTTACAGTGAAATGGAACTAGCTTCCACCTGTAACTAGGACAGCAGAGTCCCTTACCATCTTCTGAAAGCACCTGCAACCCTTCCTCTTCAAAGAGTATCTTAGATAATCCCCCTCCTCACCTCAACCCTTTACTCTTCCCCTTTCTATCTCTGACTTTATTGATAGCTACTTTATTGAGGAAAGGTGTACTGACTATGGCTGTGATAATATATGGTTGTCCCACCTAGCTATCTTAAGAGGAATAAACTAACTGTAAGTCGCTCTGGATAAGACCGTCTGTTAACTGACTAACATGTTCAATGTAAATATTATTACCCAGTAACAAATAGCCACGTTGGGCCAATGGCTGTATGTTGACCATGTATGGTTATTAACATAGAACATTGTGTCTAATGTACTGATCTCTGTGACATACAGTAAACAACAGACAGGAAAACATCTCCTATTTCTGACACCATGCAGCCATAAAGATCCTAGATGCATCCCAATTAGCACCCTCTGGTCAAAATAAGTGCACTGTGTAGGGAACAGGGTGCAATTTGGGACTTTGGGACACAACCCTGGTTGTTCGCTTCCTTTCCCTAGAGGTGACAGAGAGGCCAGACACAGGAGCACTATGGGTTCAAAGCCATTCAGAGGGGGAAAGAAGGGACATTGGCTGGGAGGGTTGGGGCTGTATGGCTGGGATGGTTGGGGCTGTATGGCTGGGATGGTTGGGGCTGTATGGCTGGGAGGGTTGGGGCTGTATGGCTGGGATGGTTGGGGCTGTATGGCTGGGAGGGTTGGGGCTGTATGGCTGGGATGGTTGGGGCTGTATGGCTGGGATGGTTGGGGGTGTATGGCTGGGATAGTTGGGGCTGTATGGCTGGGATGGTTGGGGGTGTATGGCTGGGATGGTTGGGGGTGTATGGCTGGGATGGTTGGGGCTGTATGGCTGGGAGGGTTGGGGCTGTATGGCTGGGATGGTTGGGGGTGTATGGCTGGGATGGTTGGGGCTGTATGGCTGGGATGGTTGGGGCTGTATGGCTGGGATGGTTGGGGCTGTATGGCTGGGATGGTTGGGGCTGTATGGCTGGGATGGTTGGGGCTGTATGGCTGGGATGGTTGGGGGTGTATGGCTGGGATGGTTGGGGCTGTATGGCTGGGATGGTTGGGGCTGTATGGCTGGGAGGGTTGGGGGTGTATGGCTGGGATGGTTGGGGCTGTATGGCTGGGAGGGTTGGGGATGTATGGCTGTATGGTTGGGGCTGAAGAAGAGCTGGCAGGTGAGAGGTTGTCAAACATTTTGTTCACCTTGTCACATCTCTGTGTTCAAATGTATAAAGCAAAGACCCTTTCAAAGGAATAACTGCCCAGACACACAGTCCTGAACCACTGAGGACCAGTTTCCTCCTCTGTTCTGAACCACTGAGGACCAGTTTCCTCCTCTGTTCTGAACCACTGAGGACCAGTTTCCTCCTCTGTTCTGAACCACTGAGGACCAGTTTCCTCCTCTGTTCTGAACCACTGAGGACCAGTTTCCTCCTCTGTTCTGAACCACTGAGGACCAGTTTCCTCCTCTGTTCTGAACCACTGAGGACCAGTTTCCTCCTCTGTTCTGAACCACTGAGGACCAGTTTCCTCCTCTGTTCTGAACCACTGAGGACCAGTTTCCTCCTCTGTTCTGAACCACTGAGGACCAGTTTCCTCCTCTGTTCTGAACCACTGAGGACCAGTTTCCTCCTCTGTTCTGAACCACTGAGGACCAGTTTGAGCAGATTGAGCTTAGTCCTGGGCTAAAAAGAGAATCTCCATTGATCATGCTTTTTAGTCCAGGACTAAGCTTAAATGGTGTCTGGGTACCGACCCCTAAAGTACAAGTACGTACATAAACAAAATCAATTCACTATAGGCACCTTTTAATCACATCTAATACTCTAACAGAAGTTGCTTGATTAACAATATTGACATTGTTATCTACTGACTAGGAAAGGAGGGCAGGGTTAACTCAGATGAAAACAACAGTCAGCGGCACACTTTACTTTGTTAATCTGGAAACGGATATTATCCCTGGCTTCCACTGAATGAGGGAAAATTAAACCACACAATAGAAAGGTTTACTATTGAAATGAGCCAGGCTGCACACTCCTCAAGTCCCCTCTCACCCCCTACATGCTGGGCTGTGTCCTATATGGCACACTCCTCAAGTCCCCTCTCACCCCCTACATGCTGGGCTGTGTCCTATATGGCACACTCCTCAAGTCCCCTCTCACCCCCTACATGCTGGGCTGTCCTATATGGCACACTCCTCAAGTCCCCTCTCACCCCTACATGCTGGGCTGTGTCCTATATGGCACACTCCTCAAGTCCCCTCTCACCCCTACATGCTGGGCTGTGTCCTATATGGCACACTCCTCAAGTCCCCTCTCACCCCCTACATGCTGGGCTGTGTCCTATATGGCACACTCCTCAAGTCCCCTCTCACCCCCTACATGCTGGGCTGTGTCCTATATGGCACACTCCTCAAGTCCCCTCTCACCCCCTACATGCTGGGCTGTGTCCTATATGGCACACTCCTCAAGTCCCCTCTCACCCCCTACATGCTGGGCTGTGTCCTATATGGCACACTCCTCAAGTCCCCTCTCACCCCCTACATGCTGGGCTGTGTCCTATATGGCACACTCCTCAAGTCCCCTCTCACCCCCTACATGCTGGGCTGTCCTATATGGCACACTCCTCAAGTCCCCTCTCACCCCCTACATGCTGGGCTGTGTCCTATATGGCACACTCCTCAAGTCCCCTCTCACCCCCTACATGCTGGGCTGTGTCCTATATGGCACACTCCTCAAGTCCCCTCTCACCCCCTACATGCTGGGCTGTGTCCCATCTGGCACACTCCCTCCCATCTGGGACACGCCCTCCCATCTGGGACACACCCTCCCTCTGCCATTATTCCCTCTCCGTCAGGCCACATTTAAAGATCGGCCGGCTCTCTTTTGTCAACACCTGTGTCTCGTGGCCACAAATAATGACCTTTTTACTGCCATAATGGTGGCCATTTGCCTCGCCTCCCGTTTCTTTGGACAGCTGGTGCCATACAGCACCAACAGAGGATTATCCCCCACCCAGCCCCCTAGAGGAGAGAGGGCCCAAATGTGTCCCAAATGGCACCCTATTCCTTATGTAGTGCACTACAAGATAGTATGTGTGTGAGAGAAGAGAGAGAGAGAGAGAGAGAGAGAGAGAGAGAGAGAGAGAGAGAGAGAGAGAGAGAGAGAGAGAGAGAGAGAGAGAGAGAGACCCTACTGGGCCAGTAGCGCAGGTAGCCATGGAGACAGTCCAAGTCAGAAAATGACTGTATGAATACTGTAGTATTACTATATTTATATACTATAGTATACACTGTAGTGTTTTGCAGACATTACTGTAGTATATTGTAATATTTACTGTACTGTTTTTGTTTTATCTTTGGCATATATCTTTGGCATAGAAGTGGAGGAAACCTACTGGAGAAATACTAAAATAACACATGTTCCATAAAGTGTAGGTAGATGGGACTGGACAGAACAGAACTATGTTCACCACCAACAACCATCTCCAGTAAACAAGATGGTAGAGAGAGAGAGAGAGAGAGAGAGAGAGAGAGAGAGGGGTTTTTGGGGGCCGCCAGCTTTTTACTGGGAATAGCTTGAAGCTCCTCCAGTGTTGAACACAACACTAGTCTACCCAATTGCATTGCAACTGCTTGTGCTTGTTGAATCTCTTGTCTGGCGCTCATCATGGAGTAGACATCATATCCATACTAGTCCATTATGTATAACACTATTTTGGATCACACCTTTATTACCATACCTGATTCTTGAGAGAGAGAGAAAGAGAGAGAGAGACAGAGAGAGAGACAGAGAGAGAGACAGAGAGAGACAGAGAGAGACAGAGACAGAGAGACACAGAGAGAGAGAGAGACAGAGAGACAGAGAGACAGAGAGAGAGAGAGAGAGAGAGAGAGAGAGAGAGAGACAGAGAGAGAGACAGAGACAGAGAGAGAGACAGAGAGAGAGACAGAGAGAGAGACAGAGAGAGAGACAGAGAGAGAGACAGAGAGTGAGAGAGTTTTCATCACAGCAGCAAGATGTGTGACCTGTTGCCACAAGAAAAGGGCAACCAGTGAAGAACAAACACTATTGTAAATACAACCCATATTTATTTTCCCTTTCATACTTCAATTACCTGCACGTTGTTACAACATTGTACATGGCCTATAATATAACATTTGAAATGTCTATATTCTTTTAAAACTTTTGTGAGTTTATTGTTTACTGTTTCCCTTTTGTTTATTGTCTATTCCATTTTCTTTGGCAACGACAATAAAGCCCTTTGAATTGAGATAGACATAGAGATAAACAGAGATAAAGCCCTTTGAATTGAGATAGACATAGAGAGAAACAGAGATAAAGCCCTTTGAATTGAGATAGACATAGAGAGAAACAGAGATAAAGCCCTTTGAATTGAGATAGACATAGAGAGAAACAGAGATAAAGCCCTTTGAATTGAGATAGACATAGAGAGAAACAGAGATAAAGCCCTTTGAATTGAGATAGACATAGAGAGAAACAGAGATAAAGCCCTTTGAATTGAGATAGACATAGAGAGAAACAGAGATAAAGCCCTTTGAATTGAGATAGACATAGAGAGAAACAGAGATAAAGCCCTTTGAATTGAGATAGACATAGAGAGAAACAGAGATAAAGCCCCTAAATGCCCTCTAATGTTTACCACAGTGGGAGCTGCTATGTGGGCTGCTACAGAGGAGAGAAAGGGGGGTGAATTATCCTCTGGATGGGCCAGGTACTCAGAGGGGTTAATCAGGGTCAAGTATTAAACCAGGGGTGTCCCCAGCCTATAGCCAAGCCTAGCATCATTAACCCTTTAAAACTCTACTGAGGGCTCGGGAGGGTTGGGGCTGTATGGCTGGGAGGGCTGGGGCTGTATGGCTGGGAGGGCTGGGGCTGTATGGCTGGGAGGGTTGGGGCTGTATGGCTGGGAGGGCTGGGGCTGTATGGCTGGGAGGGTTGGGGCTGTATGGCTGGGAGGGTTGGGGCTGTATGGCTGGGAGGGTTGGGGCTGTATGGCTGGGAGGGCTGGGGCTGTATGGCTGGGAGGGCTGGGGCTGTATGGCTGGGAGGGTTGGGGCTGTATGTCTGGGAGGGTTGGGGCTGTATGGCTGGGAGGGCTGGGGCTGTATGGCTGGGAGGGTTGGGGCTGTATGTCTGGGAGGGTTGGGGCTGTATGGCTGGGAGGGTTGGGGCTGTATGGCTGGGAGGGCTGGGGCTGTATGGCTGGGAGGGTTGGGGCTGTATGGCTGGGAGGGTTGGGGCTGTATGGCTGGGAGGGTTGGGGCTGTATGGTTATATGGCTGTATGATTATATGGCTGTATGGTTATATGGCTGGGTGGTTATATGGCTGTATGGTTATATGGCTCTATGGTTATATGGCTGTATGGTTATATGGCTGGGTGGTTATATGGCTGTATGGTTATATGGATGTATGGTTATATGGCTGTATGGTTATATGGCTGGGTGGTTATATGGCTGTACGGTTATATGGCTGTATGGTTATATGGCTGTACGGTTATATGGCTGTGTGGTTATATGGCTGTATGGTTATATGGCTGTATGGTTATATGGCTGTATGGTTATATGGCTGTATGGTTATATGGCTGTATGGTTATATGGCTGTGTGGTTATATGGCTGTATGGTTATATGGCTGTATGGTTATATGGCTGTATGGTTATATGGCTGTATGGTTATATGGCTGTATGGTTATATGGCTGTATGGTTATATGGCTGGGTGGTTATATGGCTGTATGGTTATATGGCTGTATGGTTATATGGCTGGGTGGTTATATGGCTGTATGGTTATATGGCTGTATGGTTATATGGCTGTATGGTTATATGGCTGTATGGTTATATGGCTGTATGGTTATATGGCTGGGTGGTTATATGGTTGTATGGTTATATGGCTGTATGGTTATATGGCTGTATGGTTATATGGCTGTATGGTTATATGGCTGTATGGTTATATGGATGTATGGTTATATGGCTGTATGGTTATATGGCTGTATGGTTATATGGCTGTATGGTTATATGGATGTATGGTTATATGGATGTATGGTTATATGGCTGTATGGTTATATGGCTGTATGGTTATATGGCTGGGTGGTTATATGGCTGTATGGTTATATGGCTGTATGGTTATATGGCTGTATGGTTATATGGCTGTATGGTTATATGGCTGGGTGGTTATATGGCTGTATGGTTATATGGCTGTATGGTTATATGACTGTATGGTTATATGGCTGGGTGGTTATATGGCTGTATGGTTATATGGCTGTATGGTTATATGGCTGTATGGTTATATGGCTGTATGGTTATATGGCTGGGTGGTTATATGGCTGTATGGTTATATGGCTGGGTGGTTATATGGCTGTATGGTTATATGGCTGTATGGTTATATGGCTGATCTACATTAAGGACAACATGATTATAAACTAAGATGTACATCACTGGTTAATCTTAGTACATTTGTATATTTTGAATGATGTTTTGAATGATGTTTTGAATGATGTTTTGAATGATGTTTTGAATGATGGCCATCTCTAAATGAAATCAGTTGTAAAGCTGATCTGCTTGTTTAGACGGTGTAGATATGTCTTTGCATTGCACCAAAAATACATTTGTATATTTCTCCATTTTGCAACACACAACAGGAGAGGCCTAAATTAAAGCTGTCTGAGTTCAGATATGACACCAGTCAACCTCCATCTGATACCCACTGAGCTGGTTGGAACGGTACACACCGCACCACCACACCTGGGTTCAAATAGGATTTGTAATCTTTCAAGTAGCTTTAGCGTTTGCTTTAGCATCTGGAGTGCCAGATGTGCAGTGGTGGCTTTTCTTCCAGTCAAGTTCCAAAAAGCCCTGTTATGAATGTTTTTAAATAAAAAAATGCACCACAGGTCTGAGAACCATACCCCAGCAGGCCAAGAGAGTGATTGGTCAGGTCTGAGCACCACACCCCAGCAGGCCAGTGATTGGTTGTACTGTTCCTGTCCTCCACATGGTTTATAATTGGTTGGTGCTGAGTCGTTGAATGCATGAGGAGGTGCTCCCCAGCTTACACTGTGATCTGCCACACTACACAGACACCAGCTGTGTCTGACATGGCACACTGTTACCCATAGTGCACTACTTTGACCAGAGGCCAACACACAGTGAAATGGTAGAGTAAGTATACCAGCGGGAGTCATTTCTCCCTTCTTCAAGCTGAAAAGATGTTCTCTGCAGACAGAGAAATGGCTTGTATTACTGCTGTGGTGAATACTGTTCAGCACAAGGCCATGAGTGGGCTGTATACGGGTACCTAGTCAGTCAAACCACTTAAACACAAGGCCATGAGTGGGCTGCATACGGGGACCTAGTCAGTCAAACCACTTAATCATAAAATGCATGTTTTTCTTGAGCTGCAAGAATGTATATTTGGATTCATGTTATCCAGATCAGAATAAGGATTGGAAGATTGTCCAGTAAATTACATGGAATACTGTACCCAATGGACAGAGACTGTGGATGTATCAGGTTACTTCAACCAAACAAGACCAGACGATACATACTAGGTAGAGGTACAGTCACCTAGGGGGTTAGCAGGGTTCTTGATGAGTCTCAGGTGTGTTCGTCTTTGATACATACTAAGTAGAGGTACAGTCACCTGGGGGGTTAGCAGGGTTCTTGATGAGTCTCAGGTGTGTTCCTATTTGTCCCCAGCTGGGTCCTGGCTCCTTCACCGCTCTGATTGGCCCCTTGTTTCCGGGTTGTTAACAAAGGTGGTTTAAGGGTCTGGTGAGGTCCGTCTGAGATGGCGTTATGGGTTCCGTATATGATGGGGAAAATGCTGCACTTATTTATTAGATGCTTGTTCATTCAACAGAGCACTTAGAAACATGACTCACCAGTTCAACAGAGCACTTAGAAACATGACTCACCACTTTAACACCAAGTACAGTGTAGACTACTGACTATGTTCTTGTAAATGGGTCGGTAAAGAACCATCCTCCTAGCTCTTGACTTGACAAGAGATTACGTATTGGTCCTGTCTGTTATATAGTATATGTGGAGATGTGTAAGCAGAGCTCTGAGACCATAGTGTGACAGAACAGGGGGAGGAGACAGGTATGTAGGTAGCCTTTTGCCTACTGGATGTTTCTCAAGACATTTCTTTACAGGCTGTACCAACTATCCTGAATCAACGCCTGTTACAGTATCTGAGAGAGAGAGACGGAGGGAGAGAGACTCAGGTCTACTCTACCCTCTCCAATTCAGCTGTCTGCCTGCCTACCTGTGTGTCTGCGTATCTGTCTGCATGTCTGTCTGTCTGTCTGTCTGTCTGTCTGTCTGTCTGTCTGTCTGTCTGTCTGTCTGTCTGTCTGTCTGTCTGTCTGTCTGTCTGTCTGTCTGTCTGTCTGTCTGTCTGTCTGTCTGTCTGTCTGTCTGTCCTCAAAATGATTTGTTTGCACACTTTAACTCAGCAATAAACAGGATGTAGTGTGTACGGTCTGTAGCACACTATCAGTGTAGTGTCATAGTGCACACTATCAGTGTAGTGTCATAGTGCACACTATCAGTGTAGTGTCATAGTGCACACTATCAAGTGTAGTGTGTACGGCATTTATGTGTCCTAATCTGTCAGAGAAACAGCTCAGATTTAAGTATAGCTTTTGTATGACAGAAGCCTTTAGTGAGAGGTCTAATACTTTAATATTTAATCATTTCTGCCCTACGAATTTATATTCTTTATATAAATAGGCCCGTTTAATTTTGTCTGGCTTGCTGTTTCCAAATAAAATGGAAAATTTTTTGCTCATGCAATTTCAAAAACAGGTTGCGGTTGCTAGGTGTCGGCAAGGCCATAAGCTAAGAGGAAAACTGTGATGTAAGTAAAGAGTTCATCAGGTGGATGTTTCCACAAATAGACAGGTGTTTTCCTTTCCATGGTAACAAAATCTCATCTATTTTTGCTAACTTCATATTAAAATGTATTGTAGTGAGATCATTTCTTTCTTTCAGGATATGAATACAGAGTTTGTCCACATCACCGTCAGTCCATTTTACTGGTAAACTACACAGCAATGTAAAAGTTTAGTGATCCAATACGTAATGTAGTACGCATCATCATTTGGTTGTAATCCAGAGAGGTTAGAAAAAGTATATAGATCCTCTATGAGGCTGCGGAGGGTTGTTCTTTATTTTTACTATTTTCTACATTGTAGAATAATAGTGAAGACATCAAAACTATGAAATAACACATATGGATACATGTAGCAACCAAAAAAGTGTTAAAAAATCAAAATATATGTTATATTTGAGATTCTTCAAAGTAGCCACCCTTTGCCTTGATGACAGCTTTGCACACTCTTGGCATTCTCTCAACCAAAAGGTAAAGGTAATAAAATAATAATAATAATAATTGGATCATATACCTTAATGAGCCAAACCCCCCAGTCCTTTTCCACACAACTTCATCTAAAATTGTTGAATGAGTTTCCTGTAAACAATAGATATTATATTCCTTCTCTTTCAGCAGGTAAATACTGATCCTATTTTATTATTATCTGCTAATCCATTACAGTTATAACTGGCTATATTTATTTCACCATTTACCGTAATGAGATACAAGTTTCAATTATATTCATCAAAACATACTGTGCATTCAGAAAGTATTCAGACCCCTTCACTTTTTAGACATTTTGTTACTTTACAGCCTTATTCAAAAATGTATTAAATTGTTATTTTTCCCCTCATCAATCTGCACACAAAACCCCATAATGACAAAGAAAAAACTGTTTTTAGAAATGTTTGCTAATTTATAAAAAATAAAAAACTGAAATATCACATTTGCATAAGTATTCAGACCCTTAACTCAGTACTTTGTTGAAGCACCTTTGACAGCATCGAGTCTTCTTGACGCTACAAGCTTGGCACATAAAAGTCTCTAAGAACCCCAGGGTAACATCAAGGGATCTACAGGCCTCTCTTGCCACAATCAATGTCAAAGTGCATGGGACACTGTCAGAAAGAGACTGCACAAACTTGGCCTACATGGGAGGTCAGGAAGGAAGAAGCCTCTGCTCTCAAAAAATAATATCAAGACACGACTGACGTTTGCCAGACAACACCTGGGTAAAGACCAAAACTACTGGAACAATGTGCTCTGGACAGATGAGTCAAAGGTGGAGTTGTTTGGCTGCAATGCCAGACGCCATGTTTGGCGAAAACAAAACACTGCCTTTGAACAGAAGAACCTCATACCAACCGTAAAGCATGGAGGCGGTGGCATTATGGTTTGGGGCTGCTTTGCTGCCTCAGGGACAACTTCCCATCATTGACTCAACCATGAATTCTATATTGTACCAGAGAATTCTTGAGGAGAATGTGAGGCCATCTGTCAAAAAGCTGAAGCTGAACCGAACATGGATCTTGCAACAGGACAATGATCCAAAAAACACAAGCAAAGCTACAACAGAACGTCTCAAGAAGAAGAAGAAATGGAGGGTTATGGAACGGCCGAGTCAAAGCCCAGATCTCAGTCCTATCTAAATGCTGTGGGGAGACTTGAAGAGGGCTGTACATGTAAGAAAGCCCTGGAACATGACCCAGTTGAAGCAGTACAGTAAAGAAGAGTGGGTAAAAATTCCTCCCAGTCGATGTAAGAGACTGATAGACAGTTACAAGAAACATCTACATGAAGTTATTTCAGCCACATTTTTCCGCACTATGGAATTGCATTTGTTGATTTTATATGAATAAATCATTGAAAAGTATAATCTTTCAGTGCCATTTGTTAAATTAGGTCACCTTTATCTGTCAATAGTGTTGAAATGAAGATTACATAGCCATCTGTCCAAATATGTACAAAAAAAAAACTTTCCAGGGGGTGTACTTACTTTTTCACATAACTGTACATGAAATATAGTCAAGACGTTGACAAGGTTATAAATAATGATTTTTTTAATAATTGTGTCCTTCAAACTTTGCTTTTGTCAAAGAATCCTCCATTTGCAGCAATTACAGCCTTGCAGACCTTTGGCATTCTAGTTGTCAATTTGTTGAGGTTCTTTTGCCCATCTTAATCTTTTATTTTTATTGGCCAGTCTGAGATATGGCTAATTCTTTGCAACTCTGCCTAGAAGGCCAGCATCCCGGAGTCGCCTCTTCACTGTTGACGTTGAGACTGGTGTTTTGTGGGTACTATTTAATGAAGCTGCCAGTTGAGGACTTGTGAGGCGTCTGTTTCTCAAACTAGAGACTCTAATGTACTTGTCCTCTTGCTCAGTTGTGCACCGGGGCCTCCCACTCCTCTTTCTATTCTGTTTGGAGCCAGTTTGCGCTGTTCTGTGAAGGGAGTAGTACACAGCGTTGTTCTTGGCATTTTCTCGCATGGAATAGCCTTCAAGAATAGACTGACGAGTTTCAGAAGAAAGTTATTTGTTTCTGGCCATTTTGAGCCTGTAATCGAACCCACAAATGCTGATGCTCCAGATACTCAACTAGTCTAAAGAAGGCTAGTTTTATTGCTTCTTTAATCAGCACAACAGTTTTCAGCTTTACTAACCCCCTAATTGGGGGTTCAATTAGCCTTTTAAAATGATAAACTTGGATTAGCTAACACAATGTGCCATTGGAACACAGGAGTGATGGTTGCTGATAATGGGCCTCTGTACGGCTATGTAGATATTCCATTAAAAATACATGAATATTCATTAAATGCTTTAGCTAAATATACATTAAAATGAATCACAGTTGTATAGATTATTGCCTCAAGCAAATGTTTAAAACAAATTAAACAAAACAAAAGCAAATTAAAAACATGCCCAATACATAATATAGAACAATTATTATTTGCTGGAAACGTGGCATTACCAGACAGTGTGACAGAACTAGTGGTAATCCAATGAAGCATTACTAGTGGTAATCCAATGAAGCATTACTAGTGGTAATCCAATGAAGCATTACTAGTGGTAATCCAATGAAGCATTACTAGTGGTAATCCAATGAAGCATTACTAGTGGTAATCCAATGAAGCATTACTAGTGGTAATACAATGAAGCATTACAGCCATCTTTATGACTGGTTCACCCACACATTACACACACACACACACCGGTTCATGAATAAGTGAGACTAATGTGAGTGTGGGTTAAATGTGTCTACGCAAAATGAACACCATCAAATATGTACAAAGATGATCATGTTCTTCACAGTACTTCACTGGACACCACACATACTGTACTATGGTACTATATTATACATACTGTACTATGTGACTATATTATACATACTGTACTACATGACTGGTACTATATTATACATACTGTACTATGTGACAGGTACTATATTATACATACTGTACTATGTGACTGGTACTATATTATACATACTGTACTATGTGACTGGTACTATATTATACATACTGTACTATGTGACAGGTACTATATTATACATACTGTACTATGTGACTGGTACTATATTATACATACTGTACTATGTGACTGGTACTATATTATACATACTGTACTATGTGACTGGTACTATATTATACATACTGTACTACATGACTGGTACTATATTATACATACTGTACTATGTGACTGGTACTATATTATACATACTGTACTACATGACTGGTACTATATTATGCATACTGTACTATGTGACTGGTACTATATTATACATACTGTACTACGTGACTGGTACTATATTATACATACTGTACTATGTGACTGGTACTATATTATACATACTGTACTATGTGACTGGTACTATATTATACATACTGTACTACATGACTGGTACTATATTATGCATACTGTACTATGTGACTGGTACTATATTATACATACTGTACTATGTGACTGGTACTATATTATACATACTATACTATGTGACTGGTACTATATTATACATACTATACTATGTGACTGGTACTATATTATACATACTATACTATGTGACTGGTACTATATTATACATACTATACTATGTGACTGGTACTATATTATACATACTATACTATGTGACTGGTACTATATTATACATACTGTAATCAACAACCCAACCAGAAGCATTTCTATAACACTACAAAGAGAACAATGAAATCAATTCAAACTGTGGTCCAATCAAGATAGTAAAAATAATTATTTTGAATAACTGGTCATCTTATAATGTTTTAATACTGCACAAAACCATTCAATACTGTATTATTGTTACAACATACAGTATATTGAATTATTGTTGCTGAACATATTGGATCTGGAATCCACCATGAGAGGTCTTTCCTATGCATTGACGTCATTAGCTTTAATCCATGTCATATAGAGGCTCATTTATATTCCCTGGGGATACGTGTGTTTCAATAGATGTCGTGTGATTGGGTGTCTCCATGTATTGCCATTCATGTGCGTGTGTCAGTGTCGGTGTGAGAGGAGAGAGGTGTGTTTGAATGGAGCACTACTCCCCACCATAATCCATTCTAAACTGATGTGAAGTGGCTTCTACCCGTTGGCAGAGAGAGAGAGAGAGGGGGAGAGAGAGAGAGATAGAGGGTGGGGGGAGAGAGAGAGAGAGGGGAGGGGAGACAGAGAGAGAGAGAGAGAGAGAGAGAGAGTGAGAGAGTGTGAGAGAGAGAGAGGTTCCTCTAATAATCCTGTGTACATGGACAATTCTGAAATCAGATGTTCCTCTATACTCAGGTTACAGTACAGTAGGTAGGTCCAGAGATGTTCCTCTATACTCAGGTTACAGTACAGTAGGTAGGTCCAGAGATGTTCCTCTATACTCAGGTTACAGTACAGTAGGTAGGTCCAGAGATGTTCCTTTATACTCAGGTTACAGTACAGTAGGTAGGTCCAGAGACGTTCCTCTATACTCAGGTTACAGTACAGTAGGTAGGTCCAGAGATGTTCCTCTATACTCAGGTTACAGTACAGTAGGTAGGTCCAGAGATGTTCCTCTATACTCAGGTTACAGTACAGTAGGTAGGTCCAGAGATGTTTCTCTATACTCAGGTTACAGTACAGTAGGTAGGTCCAGAGATGTTCCTCTATACTCAGGTTACAGTACAGTAGGTAGGTCCAGAGATGTTCGTCTATACTCAGGTTACAGTACAGTAGGTAGGTCCAGAGATGTTCCTCTTCTCAGGTTACAGTACAGTAGGTAGGTCCAGAGATGTTCCTCTATACTCAGGTTACAGTACAGTAGGTAGGTCCAGAGATGTTCCTCTATACTCAGGTTACAGTACAGTAGGTAGGTCCAGAGATGTTCCTCTATACTCAGGTTACAGTACAGTAGGTAGGTCCAGAGATGTTCCTCTTCTAAGGTTACAGTACAGTAGGTAGGTCCAGAGATGTTCCTCTTCTCAGGTTACAGTACAGTAGGTAGGTCCAGAGATGTTCCTCTATACTCGGGTTACAGTACAGTAGGTAGGTCCAGAGATGTTCCTCTATACTCGGGTTACAGTACAGTAGGTAGGTCCAGAGATGTTCCTCTATACTCAGCCTTCTCAGTTATCAGTAAAGAGCACTTCCAGAGGTCCACTGGTCATATCCCTGGGGGTGACATGCCTTTGTTTGGGTAATTGATGACTTGATGGACCTGATATTGATTGGTTGTGTAGTTCTGTAGTCGTGTTGTAAACAACATTCTAAGCTATGTGCCTGAAGGGACTATCAAATAACCTAGCTAGTATCAACGTATTCAGATGGTTGTGTCCACTAAAGCATGGAAACAGACACAGAGATGGTGGGTTAAAATACTATTTGAAATCATGTCAAATACCTTATCTGTGCTTGATTGAGCTTATACTACTAGTATTTGAACCCAGGTCTGTACAGACAGCCTCCATGTTTGACTTGCCTAGTTAAATAAATACAAAAATAATAACCAACCCATAAATTATGTAAACTTTAAAATTGATTTATCCTGCAATAGATGTTGTTCAATTAGTAACATACATGTTAGTCTTCTTCTAATGACTCTTAAGGGGAAAGTAATCTAAAAGTAACAGAATGTAATCAGATTACGTTGATGAGTTTGGGTAATACAAAAGTTACGTTAATGATTACAATCTTGGACAGGTAACTAGTAACTGTAACGGATTACATTCAGAAAGTAACCTCCCCAACCCTGTGAAATGTCATGACTCAAAACCAATACTGGTCTCCACATTGTTTTATGTCCTCTGCATTGGAGAAGAAAGATGCCGAGTTCAAAGGTGAGCCTGTCAGGTCGCCACAGTTTAGGTGACGTGATGCTGTTTTCCTGACTTATTTTTTTTACCACTTTTTTCTCTGGCCTCCATTGATTTATTCACTCTAATTCTGTCCGTCCTTCAAGGGCAAAAATCCAGTAGGTGTTGAAGGGATTATTTATATTTTTTTATTTCACCTTTATTTAACCAGGTAGGTCAGTTGAGAACAACCTTTATGACAGACATGAGGTTTGGACCATTGGTTGGTTTAGAGGTTTATCTATACAATTAATATAATAATATTATTTTACCCATTGGTCAAAAGATGCGTTTTTGATTGGACACTAATATGTACAGCTTGTTTATAGTCGGTTGAGAACGGTTGGTTGCCATGATCTTTTTGTAAACAATGCAGGTGTTTGATGCTCTTTGATGTAGCCTAAAGCCCTTGAAGAGCCAAGCAGCATCTTCATTATGTTTCTTCATGTTGTTGAAGCACTAACAGATCCAGCTATCCAGCAGAGCAGAGCTATTGTCTGTTAGCAGGATCTAGAATGAATACGTTGCTAAGGTGCCATGCTTCATCAGCACACATCAGATCATCAGGTCATGCAATATTGAACAGAGCAGAGGAGATATATTGACAAAAGCGCTAAGGTGACATTTGGGATGCAGGCTTGATGTCCCCATCCTGTCTCTCCTCAACATTCTGGAATAGTCAATCTAAGCAAGAGAGAGAGATGCTCTACGATGTTACTGCAGAAATTATGAAACACATAGATGAAGAATTAAAGTGAACTTTGTAGTAGGATTTTAAAAATTAATCTAGCTGGAGTCAAACATCTTAGAGAATGTGCGATGACATTATAGATGGTTTATTTATACATGAGCTACTGACGTCTTGAGCTACCAGACCAGGCCAAGTAGTAATACCTTACTGGAGCAGTTTGACTGGATCTGAGAGAGTGATTTCACACATCCCAGCCAAGACTCGATTCTCTTCTCTTCCCCTTCTCTCTCCTCTCCTCTCCTCTTCTCTCTCTATTTCTCTCTCTCTTCCTCTCTCTCTCTCTCTCTCTCTCTCTCTCTCTCTCTCTCTCTCTCTCTCTCTCTCTCTCTCTCTCTCTCTCTCTCTCTCTCTCTCTCTCTATCTCATAAGCTCAATATTCTGCAGTAGTGACAGAACACAGCTCAGTGCCTGTATTCATTCAGTGGCTCAGAGTAGGATCAGGTTCCCTCTATCCATGTAACAGGGTGTCCAATCAAAAACACATATTTTGATCAATGGGTATGTTAACTGTATAGATAACTGAGTCAGCTAGGCTGGATACTGTGAGAGAACTGAGTCAGCTAGGCTGGATGCTGGTTGAGAACTGAGTCAGCTAGGCTGGATGCTGGTTGAGAACTGTGAAATGTTATCACCAAAACGTATTTTCAACCACCTTGGGCAGAGTGGGTGGACACCCTACATGTCCTACTCCTTACCATTCCAAAACTAAATTGGTTCCATTGGCAGCTTTACACACTGAATACAGGCCCAGTGCTCTGCAGTAGTAAGGGAACCTGGCTAGATAAATCAACAAGCCACACCCCTGCTACGCCGTTAGCTGGCTTGGTAGTCAATGCAGCCAGTTAGGCTGTTACACCATTAGACAGTTACATCCTAGCTTGGCTACTACACCATTAGACAGTTACATACATCCTAGGCTGCTACACCTTTACTAGGCAAGTAACTTAAGAACTAATTCTTATTTACAATGACAGCCTACCAAAAGGCAAAAGGCAACTCCTGCGGGGACGGGGGCTGGGATTAAAAATAAAAAATAGCAAGGCAGCAACACGTGACAACACAGCATGGTAGCAACACCACATGACACCAACCTGGTAGCAACACAACATGGTAGCAGCACCAAACATGGTACAAACGTTATTGGGCACAGACAACAGCACAAAGGGCAAGAAGGTAGAGATGACAATACAACACGTGAAGCAGCCACAACTGTCAGTAAGAGTGTCCATTATTGAGTCTTTGAATGAAGAGTTGGAGATAAAACTGCATTGGTGGCAAATCTGATGGCCGAATGGTAAAGAACATCTAGCCGCTCGAGAACACCCTTACCTACCGATCTATAAATTCCATCTCCATAATCTAGCATGGGTAGGATGGTCATCTGAGTCAGGGTTAGTTTGGCAGCTGGGGTAAAACAGCGAGTGATTACGATAGAGGAAACCAAGTCTAGATTTAACTTTAGCCTGCAGCTTTAATGTGTGCTGAGAGAAGGACAGTGTACCGTCTAGCCATACTCCCAAGTACTTGTATGAGGTGACTACCTCCACCTCTAAACCCTCAGAGGTAGTAATCACACCTGTGGGGAGAGGGGCATTCTTCTTACCAAACCACATTATCAAATCAAATCTAATTTATTCATAAAGCGCTTTTTACATCAGCCGATGTCACAAAGTGCTATACAGAAACCCAGCCTAAAACCCCAAACAGCAAGCAATGCAGATTTAGAAGCACTACCACACTTAGAAAGCTTTGTTGTAGAGCGTTTAACAAAACATCCGGGGAGGGGCCAGCTGAGTATAAGACTGTATCATCTGCATATAAATGAATGAGAGAGCTTCCTACTGCCTGAGCTATGTTGTTTATGTAAATTGGGAAGAGCGTGGGGCCTAGGATCGATCCTTGGGGTACTCCCTTGGTGACAGGCAGTGGCTGAGACAGCAGATGCTCTGACTTTATACACTGCACTCTTTGAGAGAGGTAGTTAGCAAACCAGGCCAAAGACCCCTAAGAGACACCAATACTCCTTAGCTGATCTACAATAACGGAGTTGTCTACCGTATCAAAAGCTTTGGCCAAGTCAATAAAAATAGCAGTACAGCATTACTTAGAATCAAGGGCAATTGTGACATCATTGAGGACCTTTAAGGTTGCAGAAACCAGATTGCATACCAGAGAGAATACTATAGACATTAAGAAAGCCAGTCAGTTGATCATTGACAAGTTTTCCTTAAAGAAGAAAGGGTCCAAACCATCTGACCCAGTTTAAGGAGCTCCTCTAGCACCTCAGACTCAGTGACCAACTGCAGGGAGAAACTTAGTAGCGGGGCAGGGGGAAAGAGGGAGGAGCATCAGGACTAGTCGCATTAGAAGGGGTGGGAGATGAGGAAATGTAGGACGGGCAAGGAGGCATGGCTGAGTCAAATAGGAATCCTGACTTAATGAAGTGTTGATTAAAGAGCTCAGCCATGTGCTTCTTGTCAGTAACAACCACATCATCAACTTTAAGGGACATGGGCAGCTGTGAGGAGGAGGGTTTATTCTCCAGGTTTTTAACCGTTAAAAGAACTTCTTGGGGTTAGACCCACAGAGAGAGAACTGCTCCTTAAAGTAACTAACCTCGGCCTTCCGGATAGCCTGAGTGCACTTATTTCTCATTTGCCTGAATGAGAGCCAGTCAGCCTGAGTACGCGTGTGCCGAGCCTTTCGCCAAATCCAATTCTTGAGGTGGAGTAACTCTGCAAGATCCTATAGATTCTCCCATCTACACAGAGGAACGCTAAAGGCTCTGTCAGAGTGACCATCGGGTTCTTGGTCACCTCCATAACCAAGGCCCTTAACCCCCGATTGCTCAGTTTGGCCGGGCGGCCAGCTCTAGGAAGAGTCTTGTTGGTTCCAAACTTCTTTCATTTAAGAATGATATTGGCCATTGTGTTCTTGGGGACCTTTAATGCTGCAGAGAGTTTTTAGTACCCTTCCCCAGATCTGTGCCTCAACACAATCCTTTCTCAGAGCTCTACGGACAATTCCTTTGACCTACAAGCTTGGCACACCTGTATTTGGGGAGTTTCTCCCAATACACCAGACACTACCACACCAGACACTACCACACCAGACACTACCACACCAGACATTACCACACCAGACATTACCACACCAGACACTACCACACCAGACATACCACACCAGACACTACCACAGCAGACATTACCACACCAGACACTACCACACCAGACATTACCACACCAGACACTACCACACCAGACATTACCACACCAGACATTACCACACCAGACACTACCACACCAGACACTACCACAACAGACACTACCACACCAGACATTACCACACCAGACATACCACACCAGACACTACCACAACAGACACTACCACACCAGACATTACCACACCAGACATTACCACACCAGACACTACCACACCAGACACTACCACAACAGACACTACCACACCAGACATTACCACACCAGACATACCACACCAGACACTACCACAACAGACACTACCACACCAGACATTACCACACCAGACATACCACACCAGACACTACCACACCAGACATTACCACACCAGACACTACCACACCAGACATTACCACACCAGACATTACCACACCAGACATTACCACACCAGACACTACCACACCAGACATTACCACACCAGACACTACCACACCAGACATTACCACACCAGACACTACCACACCAGACATTACCACACCAGACATTACCACACCAGACACTACCACACCAGACATTACCACACCAGACACTACCACACCAGACATTACCACACCAGACATTACCACACCAGACATTACCACACCAGACATTACCACACCAGACACTACCACACCAGACATTACCACACCAGACTGAACCAAACTGCAACACACCTCACTGGCAGCTTTCCCCCATAGAATGTAACGTGGTCAGATGGCCGTTTTTAGTTCTACTAACACTGTTTCTATGGTCTCCTCTCTTTCCAAACAGCCTCACAGAAATATATAGAGGAAACCAACAGTCATCTGGCTAAATACAATATTACATATTACATAGATATTAATAGCACTAATGTTCAAATGTAATATACCCTGGCCGGATTTAGCACTGTTTTATACTGTATCAGTGTGTATATTGTACATAATACCCAGAGGTAAATATTAGTATTTGCTATGTATTAAGCAGAGTGAAGAGATATTTCATGTAATTCCAAAATTCAAGGATTAAACACAGATTAACATAATCTCTCTACAGTCTAAAGAGCTCTGTGTAAATGTCTATAGTAATGATATCATTGTCTATATCTAACCCTCTGCAGATGCAGTACCAGCTGTGGTCTGTACTACTGTCTACAGGCTGGCTATCTGAACATCTCTACAGGCTGACTAGCTGAACATCTCTACAGGCTGGCTAGATGAACATCTCTACAGGCTGGCTAGCTGAACATCTCTACAGGCTGGCTATCCGAACATCTCTACAGGCTGACTAGCTGAACATCTCTACAGGCTGGCTAGCTGAACATCTACAGGCTGGCTAGCTGAACATCTCTACAGGCTGGCTAGCTGAACATCTCACCATACTTGACTAGGGCCCTATGGTTAGTAATGCACTATATGTGCACTATATATAGGGTACCATTTGGGACGCACCCGAGGAGGTGTGTTTAATGAAATGGTGAGGGAGAGAAATGCTCAAGGCTTCCAGTTCACAGCAGTGTACGGGGGTAGGCCGCTCCCCTGGGACTCAGAGAGAGCTAGGGATCCAATCTAAACGCTGGTTCATTCCCAAGGGCAGCCAGCCATCAAGTGGCACACACAGAAACACACAGGCTGGGTGTAAATGATGTATACTATATGGGTGTGTGGGCTGGGTGTAAATGATGTATACTATATGGGTGTGTGGGCTGGGTGTAAATGATGTATACTATATGGGTGTGTGGGCTGGGTGTAAATTATGTATACTGAGCGAGACAGAGAGAGCGAGACAGAGAGAGTGAGAGAGAGAGAGAGAGAGAGAGAGAGAGAGAGAGAGAGAGAAAGCGAGTTAGGGAGAGAGAGAGAGAGAGAGAGAGAGAGAGAGAGAGAGAGAGAGAGAGAGAGAGAGAGAGAGAGAGAGAGAGAGAGAGAAAGCGAGTTAGGGAGAGAGAGAGAGAGAGAGAGAGAGAAAGGGAGAGAGAGAGAGAGAGAGAGAGAGAGAGAGAGAGAGAGGAGAGAGAGAGAGAGAGAGAGAGAGAGAGAGAGAGAGAGAGGAGAGAGAGAGAGAGAGAGAGAGAGAGAGAGAGAGAGAGAGAGAGAGAGAAAGCGAGTGAGGGAGAGAAAGCGAGTGAGGGAGAGATATAGCGCTAAAGGGGGGTATATTCAAATATGATGGCGGTGAGGAGGTTCAAAACTCAGCAACGACCTCCCAGTGTCCTCATGTGTCATTCTCAGCAGATTGGTGTGCTAGCTGGACACTAACGTGAGATGCATGGCACAGTCCTATACATCCTAATGGTGTTATCACACTCTATTTGCAGCATTTACTTCAATTACACTCACTATGCCTGTAACATCCCATGCATTTCATATTTCAAAATGGCTGTTCATTATTACACCTCAGGTGTTGCCTGCGGCTGATATC
>CM042403.1:1545945-1578445 GCA_023634145.1 Thymallus thymallus | reverse complement strand
AAGCTATGGGCCTAGTTAACCTTCACTAGTCAGAACAGAGGAGGAAAGGTAAGCTATGGGCCTAGTTAACCTTCACTAGTCAGAACAGAGGAGGAAAGGTAAGCTATGGGCCTAGTTAACCTTCACTAGTCAGAACAGAGGAGGAAAGGTAAGCTATGGGCCTAGTTAACCTTCACTAGTCAGAACAGAGGAGGAAAGGTAAGCTATGGGCCTAGTTAACCTTCACTAGTCAGAACAGAGGAGGAAAGGTAAGCTATGGGCCTAGTTAACCTTCACTAGTCAGAACAGAGGAGGAAAGGTAAGCTATGGGCCTAGTTAACCTTCACTAGTCAGAACAGAGGAGGAAAGGTAAGCTATGGGCCTAGTTAACCTTCACTAGTCAGAACAGAGGAGGAAAGGTAAGCTATGGGCCTAGTTAACCTTCACTAGTCAGAACAGAGGAGGAAAGGTAAGCTATGGGCCTAGTTAACCTTCACTAGTCAGAACAGAGGAGGAAAGGTAAGCTATGGGCCTAGTTAACCTTCACTAGTCAGAACAGAGGAGGAAAGGTAAGCTATGGGCCTAGTTAACCTTCACTAGTCAGAACAGAGGAGGAAAGGTAAGCTATGGGCCTAGTTAACCTTCACTAGTCAGAACAGAGGAGGAAAGGTAAGCTATGGGCCTAGTGGAGGACTGGAGTTGGGCTGTTGGGGTACTGGAGGACTGGAGTTGGGAAACACTGTTGGGGTACTGGAGGACTGGAGTTGGGAAACACTTGTGGGGTTCTGGAGGACTGGAGTTGAGAAACACTGTTGGAGTACTGGAGGACTGGAGTTGGGGTGTTGGGGGTACCGGAGAACTGGAGTTGGAAAATACTTGTGGGGTTATGGTGGACTGGAGTTGGGAAACACTGTTGGGGTACTGGAGGAGTGGAGTTGGGAAACACTGTTGGGGGAACTGGAGGACTGGAGTTGAGCTGTTGGGGGTACTGGAGGACTGGAGTTGGGCTGTTGGGCGTACTGGAGGACTGGAGTTGGGAAACACTGTTGGGGTACTGGAGGACTGGAGTTGGGAAACACTGTTGGGGTACTGGAGGACTGGAGTTGGGAAACACTGTTGGGGTACTGGAGGACTGGAGTTAAGAAATCCCGCTATGCCCTCCAACGAACCATCAAGCAGGCAAAACATCAATACAGGACTAAGATTGAATCCTACTACACCAGCTCAGAGGTGGCAGGGCTTGTAAAGGGTAACACAGCCACGAGCTGCCCAGTGACACGAGCCTACCAGACGAGCTAAAATACTTCTTCGAGGCAAGCCACACTGAAGCATGCATGAGAGAACCAGCTGTTCAGGATGACTGTGTGATCACGCTCTCCGTAGCCGATGTGAGTAAGACCTTTAAACAGGTCAACATTCACACAGCCTCAGGGCCAGACGGATTACCAAGACGTGTGCTCAAAGCATGCGCTGACCAACTGGCAAGTGTCTTCACTGACATTTTCAACAAGTCCCTGACCCCGTCTGTAATACCTACATGTTTCAAGCAGACCACCATAGTCCCTGTGCCAAAGAACACTAAGGTAACCTGCCAAAATGACAACAGACTCACATTGACTCTGTACTGGTACCACCTGTATATAGCCTCCTCACATTGACTCTGTACCGGTACCCCTGTATATAGCCTCCTCACATTGACTCTGTACTGGTACCACCTGTATATAGCCTCCTCACATTGACTCTGTACTGGTACCCCTGTATATAGCCTCCTCACATTGACTCTGTACTGGTACTTCCTGTATATATCCTCCTGACATTGACTCTGTACTGGTACCCCTGTATATAGCCTCCTCACATTGACTCTGTACTGGTACCCCTGTATATAGCCTCCTCACATTGACTCTGTACTGGTACCACCTGTATATAGCCTCCTCACATTGACTCTGTACTGGTACCACCTGTATATAGCCTCCTCACATTGACTCTGTACTGGTACCCCTGTATATAGCCTCCTCACATTGACTCTGTACTGGTACTTCCTGTATATAGCCTCCTCACATTGACTCTGTACTGGTTCTTCCTGTATATAGCCTCCTCACATTGACTCTGTACTGGTACCCCTGTATATAGCCTTCTCACATTGACTCTGTACTGGTACCCCTGTATATAGCCTCCTCACATTGACTCTGTACTGGTACCACCTGTAAGGTCTACATCTGTTGTATTGTTGGTTAAGGACTTGTTAGCAAACATTTCACTGTAAGGTCTACACATGTTGTATTGTTGATTAAGGGCTTGTTAGTAAGCATTTCACTGTAAGGTCTACACCTGTTGTATTGTTGGTTAAGGGCTTGTTAGTAAGCATTTCACTGTAAGGTCTACACCTGTTGTATTGTTGGTTAAGGGCTTGCCAGCCATCCCCTGCTCTCCCCTGGTCTCCCCTGTCATCCCCTGGTCTCCCCTGTCACCCCCTGGTCTCCCCTCTCATCCCCTGTCATCCCCTGTCTTCCCCTGTCCTCCCCTCTCATCCCCTGTCATCCCCTGTCTTCCCCCAGCCTCCCTTGTCATCTCCTGTCCTCCCCTGTATACCCCCAGTCTTCCCCTGGCCCAGTGCAGAGCAGGGCTTCCCTGTTATTTTTGATGCTCAGAGCTTTTGACAGCCTCCTATTAGATCACAGTGATGCTGACGGACAGACAGAGCAGGACCACAGATGGAGTGATGTCTGACAGACAGACAGGCCCACCAGGAACAGGAGAGAGAGAGAGAGAGAGAGAGAGAGAGAGAGAGAGAGAGAGAGAGAGAGAGAGAGAGAGAGAGAGAGAGAGAGAGAGAGAGAGAGAGAGAGAGAGAGAGAGAGAGAGAGAGAGATAGAGAGAGAGAGAGAGAGAGAGATAGAGAGGGAGAGAGAGAGAGAGAGGGAGACACGTGCAGTTGACAACACAACACACAAGATGATGATGGTATTCACTGCTACAATTAGCCATGACCCTACCTCTTGATTTGAAGTTGTTCAAATGAATTACATTAATGAACTGGCTGACACTTAGAGGGAGTGGCTGCCAGTACAGTGTTACAGTGTTACAGTGTTACAGTGTTACAATGTTACAGTGTTACAGTGTTACAGTGTTACAGTGTTAAAGTGTTACAGTGTTACAGTGTTACAGTGTTACAGTGTTACAGTGTTACAGTGAACAGGTGGGACTCTCATAATTCCTTCATTAACCTGTGTGTCAGGTTAGCGACACTACAGCTTCTCAGCTAATTAGCTACAGTCATCAAGTCCTCTGTGTGTGTGTGTGTGTGTGTGTGTGTGTGTGTGTGTGTGTGTGTGTGTGTGTGTGTGTGTGTGTGTGTGTGTGTGTGTGTGTGTGTGTGTGTGTGTGTGTGTGTGTGTGTGTGTTGTGGCAGACGGCAGGGAGAGGTGAGGGGAGTGGTCATTGAGGGAAGATATCTGGCAGCCCGTTGGCTCCACCCCCGAGCCTTATAGGGACTTCCTGCACTAACGAGAAGGTGTGAATCATTAAGTGATTGAGTGTTTGTGGATAAGAAGGGGAGCAGACTAGAAGAGAGGGAGAGAGAGAGGTGTGCAACAGAGAGTGTGACAAGTTAAGTGGTGAGCTGTATAACTAGGAAGGAGGATTTAACCCTGTGTACCGAATTGGACTGGCTGAGAACCGTGCTGTGGATTTACCCTTGGATTAATGGACATCGACAACGAACTGTGGACTGTGAACTGGTAGCTAAAACCCCCCCCTTTTCCTTTCCCACCTAGGGACTTATTTCCCTAATAAATTCCCTACTACCTTGAAATTACGCTGTTTGTGTCTGTTTGTTATTGAGCTTGATGACGTGGAAACCCCACACCCCTAAACTTGCTACATATGGTGGAGAATGCGGGCACGTTTTTAACCAAGCTCAATAACTAAACCGACACAAAGCCTAATGGAGGCATTACTGAAACAGTTAGCAGAAGCCAACCTCGCACAACAAGTTATGCACCGGGAGCTGCTGGAGGAACAGCGCCAGCAGACCGCTCTCCTGCGAGCTGAACTCAGCCAGCTGACAGCCGCCCATGCCAGGGTGACTGCAGGCACCGCAGTTTCTCAACCCAAACCCAGTATGTTTATTCTGAAACTGACAGAGGCGGACGACATCGAGGCGTATCTGCACGCTTTTGAAAGGACTGCAATCAGAGAAGAATGGCCTCCGGAACAATGGTCTAGCCTATTAGCACCATTCCTGTCCGGAGCAGCCCAGAAAACCTATCAGGATCTAACAGCTGACCAGCCAGCAAACTACGAGGGGCTGAAAAAGGAAATCCTGCGGCGGTATGGATACACACTGATTAGCAGGGCACAAAAGTTTCATGATTGGACTTATAATGCTACAGCGTCTCCTAGGTCGCAAATGCATGACCTTATTAGGCTGACCAAGAGTTGGCTGAATGCTGAACCCCTGACGCTCACGGCCCTTGAGAAAGTGGTCATTGATAAATTTCTACGCTCTCTCCCGTGTGAAGCTAAAAAGTTAGCATGTCAAGCTAACCCACAGAGTGCAGATCAGCTGGTGGAACTCGTGGAAGGACAGCAGGTGGCTTTGGAGGTCCTGCGCAGCGGACCACCACGGAAGGTCGATCCACCCCGCCCAAAGGAGCGAAGAAAAATGGAGGACCAGGTCGAAACCCTGACACCTACAGCCCGGACCCCGAGACCACGCCTTTTTCTGAACCACGACAGCAGGAAGTGCTATGAGTGTGGTGAGCCAGGACACATTGCCTGGTCCTGTCCAAACCGTGACGTCTCCATGCCTTCGGCCGCAGCCAGTGAGGGAGCCGCCGGGCGACCCTGCGGGTTACTGATGACATGCTGGGCTGAGGAGAGTAGGCCTTCCCCCGTCACTCCGGTAAGAGCCAATGGGAAGGACACCATGGCGCTGTTGGATTCCGGGAGTATGGTAACCCTGATCCGACCTGACTTGGCCCAACCCTCAAACCGGGTTGACACCGTGGCCATCACATGCATTCACGGTGAGACCAAGAACTACCCTACTACAATCCTCCACCTGCAGACCACAAAGGGACAACACACTGGACCAGTGGGAGTCGTCCCAAACCTACCCGTACCAGTACTTATCGGGAGAGATTGTCCGATGTTCCGCCAATTGTGGTCCAGTATGTACAGCAATGTGGGGAACAGATGGAACCGTAAGGGAGGAAGAAGCAGGAGGAATGGAAGTGGCGAAAGAAAGGGAGGTGCCCGAATGTGTGGGTTCCAGGGAGGGGACCTCCAGGCATCAACAGCGGCCCTTTCGGAGAATGACTCAGAGGAAGCAAGACCGGAGGAAGGTGAGGCAAGTCTGAACGACATGTTCCCAATAGACCACGAGGTGGTCCCAAAGCCAGCCTCTCTAGCGGGCCAGTTCGGCACGGCCCAATTGGAGGATCCCAACCTGGCCAGCGCTCTCCAACAGGTGACTGTGGTGGACGGGAAGCCCATTGAGGGGGTAAGTCAGATCATATACCCTCACTTTTCTATAAAGAAGAACCTGCTGTATCAGGTTGTGAAGGCAAATGATGAATTTAGGGAGCTGTTGCTGGTGCCTCGTCCTTTTGTGCAATCTGTTCTGCAGTTGGCTCACTCTCACCTTCTTGGGGCTCACCTAGGAGTAGAGAAAACCTTAGACCGGATAAAGACCAGATTTTATTGGCCGGGGGTGAAGAGAGCGGTGGAGGATTACTGCCGCAGTTGCCCAGAGTGCCAGCGAGTGGCACCAAAGCCACACTTTCGCAACCCCTTAATTCCATTGCCCATCATTTCAGTCCCATTCAGCAGGATCGCAATGGACCTGGTGGGACCGCTACCCAAGAGCAACCGAGGGCACCAATACATCCTGGTGGTTCTGGATTATGCCACCAGGTATCCAGAAGCCATTCCCCTACGTACCATGGCTACCAAAGGAATTGCACGTGAGTTAGTCATGCTGTTTTCCCGAGTGGGCATCCCAGACGAGATATTAACAGATCAGGGAACTCCGTTTATGTCAAGAATTATGAAGGATCTCTGTAAATTAATGAAAATAACCCAGCTGCGCACCTCAGTGTACCACCCACAGACAGACGGCCTGGTCGAAAGATTCAACCGGACCCTGAAGCAAATGTTAAAGAAGGTGATGGAGGCGGACGGGAGGAATTGGGATCAGCTACTACCTTACCTGATGTTTTCAATCCGAGAAGTACCCCAAGCCTCAACAGGATTCTCTCCCTTTGAACTCTTGTACGGGAGACGACCCCGGGGACTACTGGACCTGGCTAAAGAAGCCTGGGAACAACAGCCGTCGCCCCATCGAACCATGGTGGAACACGTGGAGGACATGAGAGACCGGATGGCAACCCTGTGGCCCCTGGTACGGGAACACATGCAGGAGGCTCAGGAGGCCCAAGCGCGGATATATAACAGAGGGGCACAACAAAGAGACTTCCGACCAGGAGACAAAGTATTGGTGTTGGTCCCCACCTCAGAATGTAAGTTTTTGGCCCAATGGAAGGGTCCATACGAAGTCCTTGAGAAAGTGGGTGAGGTCAATTACAAGGTAAGACAGCCGGGACGTAGGCATTTGACCCAGATTTACCATGTAAATTTGTTAAAGAAATGGAATGCCCGTGATGTCCTCTACTCTGTTCACCCCCCAAAGGCAACCACAGAGACCAAGCCGACGGAGGTGCCCATGGGGGACCAGCTAAGCCAAGCACAAAAGCAAGATCTGACAGAGTTGGTTGGACGGAACCAGGATGTGTTCTCTAGTGAACCAGGACACACAGATCTGGTACAGCACCACATCATCACTGAACCCGGGGAAAGGGTGAAGCTGAGACCATACCGCATACCTGAAGCAAGGAGAGAGGCCGTTAGGAATGAGGTGAGAATGATGTTGGAAGCAGATATCATAGAGGAATCGAATAGTGAGTGGTGCAGCCCCATAGTATTGGTAATGAAACCAGATGGCACCATTCGCTTCTGTAATGATTTCAGAAAAGTTAATGATATCTCCAAATTTGATGCCTACCCTATGCCCCGAGTGGATGAATTAATCGAGCGGCTGGGGACTGCGCGATATATCAGCACTCTGGACCTGACAAAGGGTTATTGGCAGGTGCCCTTAGCTCCAGAAGCACGGGAGAAAACAGCGTTTGCCACCCCTGATGGGCTGTTTCAGTACAAGAAACTGCCCTTTGGTTTGCATGGGGCTCCAGCCACCTTCCAAAGGTTGATGGACCAGGTTCTCCGTCCCCACCGTGAGTATGCAGCAGCCTACCTTGATGATATTGTGATCCATGGGAGCAAGTGGGAGATCCATCTAGCACAGGTGAGCGAAGTGTTGCAGGCCTTACGAGAGGCGGGACTAACGGCTAACCCTAAGAAATGTCATCTTGGCCTGCGGGAGGCTGAGTACCTGGGGTACACAGTCGGGAGGGGGTGTGTCAAGCCCCAGGCGAAGAAAGTGGAAGCGATCCGGGACTGGCCACGCCCCCTCACCAAGAAGCAGGTACGTACGTTTGAGGGGTTGACTAGTTATTATCGAAGATTCATCCCCAATTATGCCTCGCTAGCCAGTCCCCTGACAGATCTGCTCAAGAACCGTCAGCCCACCCAGGTGAAGTGGACCGAGGAGACGGAGAAGGCCTTTCAGGACCTAAAGGGTGCGCTGTGCTCTGGACCTGTCCTGGCGACCCCAGACTTTTCCAAACCACTGGTGGTACAGACGGATGCGTCCGAAACAGGGGTGGGGGCCGTCTTATCACAACTACACGAAGGTGAGGAACACCCAGTCATGTACATAAGCCGGAAGTTGTTGCCAAGGGAACAAAGATACGCCACGGTGGAAAAAGAATGTCTAGCCATCAAATGGGCCCTAGAGTCACTGAAATATTACTTATTGGGACGGCACTTCACCCTTGTAACGGACCATGCTCCTCTAGTATGGATGTCCCGGAATAAGGAAAGTAACGCCAGGGTGACCCGCTGGTTCTTATCCTTACAACCCTTTGCTTTCTCTGTCATCCATAGATCAGGTGCAGCCCATGGAAATGCTGATGCACTTTCCAGGAAGGACGCTCTTGGGGGCTGGACCGCCCCTCCCTCCCGGTCGGAGCTGAGGGGGGAGGTGTGTGGCAGACGGCAGGGAGAGGTGAGGGGAGTGGTCATTGAGGGAAGATATCTGGCAGCCCGTTGGCTCCACCCCCGAGCCTTATAGGGACTTCCTGCACTAACGAGAAGGTGTGAATCATTAAGTGATTGAGTGTTTGTGGATAAGAAGGGGAGCAGACTAGAAGAGAGGGAGAGAGAGAGGTGTGCAACAGAGAGTGTGACAAGTTAAGTGGTGAGCTGTATAACTAGGAAGGAGGATTTAACCCTGTGTACCGAATTGGACTGGCTGAGAACCGTGCTGTGGATTTACCCTTGGATTAATGGACATCGACAACGAACTGTGGACTGTGAACTGGTAGCTAAAACCCCCCCCTTTTCCTTTCCCACCTAGGGACTTATTTCCCTAATAAATTCCCTACTACCTTGAAATTACGCTGTTTGTGTCTGTTTGTTATTGAGCTTGATGACGTGGAAACCCCACACCCCTAAACTTGCTACAGTGTGTGTCCTACGTGTGTGTGTGTCCTACAGGAGACCTGGTGTTGGCTTTGCATCTGTTGATCTGTTCATGGCCCACCCACATGACTTAGTGATATTAGTGTGTGTGGTTGTGCAGGTGTGTGTGTGGTTGTGTGTGGGTGTGTATGTGTGTGGATGTATGGGTGGGTGGGTATGTGGGTGGGTGTGGGTGTGTGGGAGTTGGTGTGGGTTAATGTGGGGGTGTGTGTGGGGGTGTGTGTGTGTGTATGTGAGTGTGTGTGGGGGTTGGTGTGTGTGTGGGGGTGTGGGGGGGTTGGTGTGGGGGTTGGTGTGTAGGGGTTGGTGTGTAGGGGTTGGTGTGGGGGTGTGTGGGGGTATCCTAAAACAGCAGTATCCTAAAACAGCAGTATCCTAAAACAGCATTATCCTAAAACAGCAGTATCCTAAAACAGCATTATCCTAAAACAGCAGTATCCTAAAACAGCATTACCCTAAAACAGCAGTATCCTAAAACAGCAGTATCCGAAAACAGCAGTATCCTAAACAGCATTATCCTAAACAGCATTATCCTAAAAGCTCCTGAAAGCGCAGGTGTCTCTGAAATCATTGGTTTTAGTAATGTCCTTACATTTTCAAAGCCTTGACATAGTAAATCCATTTTAATTCAGAATAACAGTTATGGGGAGTAAGCATGGATGAATGATGTTGTGGTTTGAGCCAGAACATCTTTCGTTGAAGTCTAAAACGTCTTGACAGCCAACCCCCCAAGGCTACCATGAAGTCAACTTAAAACAGGAACATGAATATGTTACTAAAACCTACTAAATCTGGGAGGCTTCAGAAATGTCACCCTATAATATACCTACGTTCAAAACTACTGGTCAAAAGTAGTGCACTATATAGGGAATACGGTGCCATTTTGAAGGTAGGCTTTTTTGGAAGCTGCCTCAATGATGCTTTACAAATGTCTGGTGACAGAAGAGGACTGTACTAACCATGTTAGACATTTCAGATCATTTCTATCTGAACATCAGATTAATTTCCTGCTTGAAACGGCACTAATCATCTCTGGTAATCAGACAACAGAGCAGAACTGAGAGACTTTCCAGTCTGGGCACACAAACACCTCCTCACAGGAGGGCATCTTAGCGCTTAGCATGCTGGGATGCATCTTACCAAACACTTGTATGTCTCTGATCATGGATGGAAATTCCATAATTTTACTAACGTTACTGACGTTACTGACAAGGATCTACTGAAATGTAGACAGTATTAGACATGAAGGGCAGAGTGAGGAAACACTGAACAGACTACATCTGTAAAAGCTGTACCTGACTGGGTTAGAGGTCAGCTTCACTGTAAAGCAGGTAGTGAAGGGAACTGATATGTTGTAACCTGCTGCATCTTAATTCATATCAGACACTGTTCAATCAGCTTCAAATGCATAGATTATTCATCATAGCACATTTTGTGCAATAACTGCATATTTGGTTTCTTAATGACGCTGTCACTGAATTAGATTGGAGTACAATCTGGTTTATAATTGTCAGAGGGATTTGAACAGTTTAGGTCAGATTTACTCCATCAAGCCAGAGAAATTAGCTGCTGCTTTTTCATGGGTTTCTTACCCATGATCCTATACACATCCATGACATTGGCATAATGATACAGGTATTCCCCTTTGATAGAGGGTTGATCACCTTTTGACCAACCTAACTAATATTGTGGGATCAAGAATCAACTCTCTCTGTGTTTGTCATCAGATCACATACCCTGGCTAGCTCTGTGACAGTCTGTATATGAACTATTTATATCAGTTAATCCACCTTCCTTTCTGTGACAGTCTGTATAGGAACTATTTATATCAGTTAATCCACCTTCCTTTCTGTGACAGTCTGTATAGGAACTATTTATATCAGTTAATCCACCTTCCTTTCTGTGACAGTCTGTATAGGAACTATTTATATCAGTTAATCCACCTTCCTTTCTGTGACAGTCTGTATAGGAACTATTTATATCAGTTAATCCACCTTCCTTTCTGTGACAGTCTGTATAGGAACTATTTATATCAGTTAATCCACCTTCCTTTCTGTGACAGTCTGTATAGGAACTATTTATATCAGTTAATCCCTGTTCCTTTATTTAAACTCTCTGATGGGCACATAACATCTGTTCTCCTCTGTGACAGCCCCTCAGTAGAATAACATAACATCTGTTCTCCTCTGTGACAGCCCCTCAGTAGAATAACATAACATCTGTTCTCCTCTGTGACAGCCCCTCAGTAGAATAACATAACATCTATTCTCCTCTGTGACAGCCGCTCAGTAGAATAACATAACATCTGTTCTCCTCTGTGACAGCCGCTCAGTAGAATAACATAACATCTGTTCTCCTCTGTGACAGCCGCTCAGTAGAATAACATAACATCTGTTCTCCTCTGTGACAGCCCCTCAGTATTTTATTTTTTTGTGTAACCTTTATTTAACTAGGTAAGTCAGTTAAGAACAAATTCTTATTTACAATGAAGGCCTACCTACAGGGCCAGCCCCAGGAGCAAATTAGGGTTAAGTGCCTTGCTCAAGGACACATCGACAGGTTTTACACCTTGTCGGCTCAGGTATTCGAATCAGCGACCTTTCGGTTACTGGCCCAACGTTCTAACCGCTAGGCTACCTGCCGCCCTAAAAAGTCAAATAACATAACATCTATTCTCCCCTTGTGACAGTCCCTCAGCAGAATAACTATGGAGCCTATTAAAAATTAGTGTGCTATACAGGAATAGGGTGCTATTTTGGATGCAGCCATAGGATTTTGAAGGTGTTAAGAACATATTCCTAGGGTGTGTTCTGCCTTCTACTGATGACGTGGTACTGTAGTCTCCAGAGACAGGTACATACTCCCCCCTGGTGGTGATGAGGGTGTTCAGCAGTTACATTGACGTATTGTCTCTCACAGGGCTCGTAGGGTCATGATTGCAACACCAACTCACTAGACTCGTCAGATTGCCCCTATTGAGTTTCAAGCATTATCTTTATCAGCAGTTCAACTGATCTGAAGAACGAACAAGTAGGGTTCCCAGATGGTGGGACTTTCAGGCACAATAAATCCTTCATCCATACAGAGCCTTGTGGCTCGTTCATCTTATTATACTGTAATGTGTTCTACAATACTTTATCAAACTTTATGACCAACTGTCTTAACGAGAATATACATGTAGAGATCTGGCAGAGTGGTGTCAGGAAAATAGCCTCTCCTTGTATCAATGAGGCTGCAGTGGAGAGGGTCAAAAGTTCAATAGAGACTATCTGCACCTTAGAGACCATATGCACCTTAGAGACTATCTGCACCTTAGAGACTATCTGTACCTTAGAGACCATATGCACCTTAGAGACTATCTGCACCTTAGAGACCATATGCACCTTAGAGACTATCTGCACCTTAGAGACCATATGCACATTAGAGACTATCTGCACCTTAGAGACTATCTGCACCTTAGAGACTATCTTCACCTTAGAGACTATCTGCACCTTAGAGACTATCTGCACCTTAGAGACTATCTGCACCTTAGAGACTATCTGCACCTTAGAGACCATATGCACCTTAGAGACTATCTGCACCTTAGAGACTATCTGCACCTTAGAGACTATCTGCACCTTAGAGACTATCTGCACCTTAGAGACTATCTTCACCTTAGAGACCATATGCACCTTAGAGACTATCTGCACCTTAGAGACTATCTGCACCTTAGAGACCATATGCACCTTAGAGACTATCTGCACCTTAGAGACTATCTGCACCTTAGAGACTATCTGCACCTTAGAGACTATCTGCACCTTAGAGACTATCTTCACCTTAGAGACCATATGCACCTTAGAGACTATCTGCACCTTAGAGACTATCTGCACCTTAGAGACCATATGCACCTTAGAGACCATTTGCACCTTAGAGACTATCTGCACCTTAGAGACCATTTGCACCTTAGAGACTATCTGCACCTTAGAGACTATCTGCACCTTAGAGACCATATGCACCTTAGAGACCATATGCACCTTAGAGACTATCTGCACCTTAGAGACCATTTGCACCTTAGAGACTATCTTCACCTTAGAGACCATTTGCACCTTAGAGACTATCTTCACCTTAGAGACCATTTGCACCTTAGAGACTATCTGCACCTTAGAGACTATCTGCACCTTAGAGACCATATGCACCTTAGAGACCATATGCACCTTAGAGACTATCTGCACCTTAGAGTCCATATGCACATTAGAGACTATCTGCACCTTAGAGACCATATGCACATTAGAGACTATCTGCACCATACTAGACATGGTACATTCTATCCACTTTATAACAGCCATACTAGACATGGTACATTCTATCCACTTTATAACAGCCATACTAGACATGGTACATTCTATCCACTTTATAACAGCCATACTAGACATGGTACATTCTATCCACTTTATAACAGCCATACTAGACATGGTACATTCTATCCACTTTATAACAGCCATACTAGACATGGTACATTCTATCCACTTTATAACAGCCATACTAGACATGGTACATTCTATACACTTTATAACAGCCATACTAGACATGGTACATTCTATCCACTTTATAACAGCCATACTAGACATGGTACATTCTATCCACTTTATAACAGCCATACTAGACATGGTACATTCTATACACTTTATAACAGCCATACTAGACATGGTACATTCTATACACTTTATAACAGCCATACTAGACATGGTACATTCTATCCACTTTATAACAGTCATACTAGACATGGTACATTCTATCCACTTTATAACAGCCATACTAGACATGGTACATTCTATCCACTTTATAACAGTCATACTAGACATGGTACATTCCCTGCCCTTTCTGCTCCGCTCTCTCTTCCTTCAACCCCACATCCCTGCCCTTTCTGCTCCGCTCTCTCTTCCTTCAACCCCACATCCCTGCCCTTTCTGCTCCGCTCTCTCTTCCTTCAACCCCACATCCCTGCCCTTTCTGCTCCGCTCTCTCTTCCTTCAACCCCACATCCCTGCCCTTTCTGCTCCGCTCTCTCTTCCTTCAACCCCACATCCCTGCCCTTTCTGCTCCGCTCCTTCCTACTTCAACCCAGCTTGTCTCAACACTGCTAACACTTCAACTCAGCCTGGGATGCTAAATAAGATTTCTAAATCAGAACCAGCGACAAGGATGATCCAGAGCAAACACAGAGCTCTCTTTATTTCACACACTGGGCCAGAGGAAAATAATTACTAGAAGCCTTGATCTTCTGCTGAAAGGAAACATGCAGAGACTGAGCTTCTCACATATCTGGGCTGGGTTGTGTCCCAAATTGCACTCTATTCCCTTTGTAGTGCACTACTTTTGACCGGGGCCCACAGCACTATTTAGGGAATACGGTGCCATTTGGGACGCATTCTGGACTAAAAACAACCCAGGTGGTCCAGTCCAAGGCTGTCTGATTCTGCTCTGGTCTGGTCTGACACTAGTAAACGCAACATGCAACAATTACAATGATGTTACAATTCATATATAGAAATCAATTAGGCCCTAATCTATGGATTACAACATCACAGCACATCAAAACATCACAGCATAACACATCACAGCACATCAAAACATCACAGCATAACACATCACAGCACATCAAAACATCACAGCACATCAAAACATCACAGCACATCAAAACATCACAGCACCTCAAAACATCACAGCACATCAAAACATCACAGCATATCACAACACAGCACATCAAAACATCACAGCACATCAAAACATCACAGCATATCACAACACAGCACATCAAAACATCACAGCATAACACATCACAGCACATTAAAACATCACAGCATATCACAACATCACAGCACATCACAACATCACAGCACATCACAACATCACAGCACATCACAACATCACAGCACAACATCACAGCACATCACAGCACATCATAACATCGCAGCACATCACAACATCACAGCACATCAAAACATCACAGCACATCATAACATCGCAGCACATCACAACATCACAGCACATCAAAACATCACAGCATATCACAATATCACAGCGCATCAAAACATCACAGCATATCACAACATCACAGCACATCACAATATCACAGCACATCAAAACATCATAGCACATCAAAACATCACAGCATATCACATCACAGCACAGCACATCACAACATCACAGCACATCACAACATCACATCACAACATCACATCACAACATCACAGCACAACATCACAGCACATCACAACATCGCAGCACATCACAACATCACAGCACATCACAACATCACAGCACAACATCACAGCACAGTGGGAAAAGCATGTAGAAGTCTGTAATTTTTATCATAGGTACTTTTCAACTGTGAGTGACGGAATCTAAAACAAAAATCCAGGTCTGTGAGAACTAACAGGTCTGTGAGAGCCGGAATTCTTACTGGTTGGTAGGTGATCAAATACTTATGTCATGCAATAAAATGCAAATTAATTATTTAAAAATCATACAATGTGATTTTCTGGATTTTTGTTTTAGATTCCGTCTCTCACAGTTGAAGTGTACCTATGATAAAAATTACAGACCTCTACATGCTTTGTAAGTAGGAAAACCTGCACAATCGGCAGTGTATCAAATACTTGTTCTCCCCACTGTATATCCACAGTAAAACGAGTCATATATCGACATAACCTGAAAGGCAGCTCTGCAAGGAAGAAGCCACTGCTCCAAAACCGCCATAAAAAAGCCAGACTACGGTTTGCAGCTGCACATGGGGACAAAGATCGTACTTTTTGGAGAAATGTCCTCTGGTCTGATGAAACAAAAATAGAACGGTTTGGCCATAATGACCATCGTTATGGAAGAAAAAGGGGGAGGCTTGCAAGCCGAAGGACACCATCCCAACCGTGAAGCACGGGGGTGGCAGCACCATGTTGTGGGGGTGCTTTGCTGCAGGAGGTACTGGTGCACTTCACAAAATAGATGGCATCATGAGGAAGGAAAATTATGTTGATATATTGAAGCACCATCTCAAGACATTAGTCAGGAAGTTAAAGCGTTGTTGCAAATGGGTCTTCCAAATTGACAATGACTCCAAGTACTTCCAAAGCCCTGACCTCACAACTGAAAAAGCGTGTGTGAGGAAGGAGGCCTACAAACCTGACTCAGTTACACCAGTTCTGTCAGGAGGAATGGGCCAGAATTCACCCAACTTATTGTGGGAAGCTTGTGGAAGGCTTGACCCAAGTTAAACAATTTAATGGCAATGCTACCAAATACTAGTTGAGTGTATGTGAACTTCTGAACCCCTGGGAATGTGATGAAAGAAATAAAATCTGAGTAGCTGAGGGGTGGAATTGGCTGAGAGTAGCTGAGGGGTGGGATTGGCTGAGAGTAGCTGAGGGGTGGGATTGGCTGAGAGTAGCTGAGGGGTGGGATTGGCTGAGAGTAGCTGAGGGGTGGGATTGGCTGAGAGTAGCTGAGGGGTGGGATTGGCTGAGAGTAGCTGAGGGGTGGGATTGATGTAAAACAAAGTCACTTTTGTCCTCTGAAGGTGGGCGGTGGATTGGCCAATAAATTCAAAATGTAAAATAATATTATCTACTTTGGCAGAAAACAACCTTTACTTTAGGACATTTGTCAAATTAAATTGTGAAGCAAGGGAATCTCTTCAGGGACTGTGTTCAGCCACTAGAGGGTGCTCCTACCCGTTATACATGTGATGGTCAGGGAGAACTAGCTATTATACTACATCATTTAAACCTTTAGTCAGGCTTGGGATCAATTCCATTTCAATTCCAGTTCATTCAGAATGTAAAACAAATTGCAATTCGACATTTTCCTCATTGAAGCATTGAAAAAAATTGAAATGGAAATTTCAGTGTACATCCTGAATTGACAGGAATTTAAATGGAATTTACCACAAGACTGCCTTTAGCAGATGATTTGATGTGTAATACCTCTGGCTGTGAAATGAATGGCCACCTCAGGTCTCTTGCCCCTAGGGGAAGGTAGCTCCCACTCAGCCCAGTCCAAGCTCTTCTCTGTCCTGGCACCCCAATGGTGCTACTAGCATTCTTCCCCCGCTGCTAGCACTGACCTTGCTCATAGCTACTTTATTGAGAAATGCTTTACTTATTATGACTGAGATATGTCGTTGTCTCACCTAGTTATCTTAAGATGAATGCACTAACTGTAAGTCGCTCTGGATAAGAGTGTCACAACCCTGGTGTTGCAAGCACCATGCTCTACCATCTGAGCTGCTCTACCATGTGAGCTGCTCTACCTGCTCTACCATCTGAGCTGCTCTACCTGCTCTACCATCTGAGCTGCTCTACCATCTGAGCTGCACTACCTGCTCTACCATCTGAGCTGCTCTACCTGCTCTACCATCTGAGCTGCTCTACCTGCTCTACCATCTGAGCTGCTCTACCTGCTCTACCATCTGAGCTGCTCTACCTGCTCTACCATCTGAGCTGCTCTACCTGCTCTACCATCTGAGCTGCACTACCTGCTGTACCATCTGAGCTGCTCTACCTGCTCTACCATCTGACCTGCTCTACCATCTGAGCTGTTAGTGTATTAGTGTTTTGACAGTGTAACTCAGTAAAGTCCTGTTAGTGTATTAGTGGTTTGACAGTGTAACTCAGTAAAGTCCTGTTAGTGTATTAGTGGTTTCGTTTATACTGAACAAAAATATAAACGCAACATGCAACAATTTCTACGATTTCACTGAGTTACTGTTCATATAATGACATCAGTCAATATAAATAAATGAATTAGGCCCTAATCTATGGAAAAATTATTATTCTGATTGGCTGGGACTGGCTCCCAAGTGGGTGGGCCTTGTAGGACATAGGTCCACCCACTTGGGAGCCAGTCCAAGCCAATCAGAATGAATTTTTCCCCACAAAAGGGCTTTATTACAGAAAGAAAAACTCCCCAGCAGACTAAGAAGCCAGATGTGGAGTTCCTGGGCTGGCTCGGTTACAGGGGGTCTGCGGTTGTGAGACCGGTTGTACGTACCAGGTTGGAGTAGAGAAATGTATATTCAATTCTCTGTCAACAGCTGTGGTGGACATTCCTACAGTCAGCATTTCAACAGCTGTGGTGGACATTCCAGCAGTCAGCATGTCAACAGCTGTGGTGGACATTCCTGCATGTCAGCATGTCAACAGCTGTGGTGGACATTCCTGCAGTCAGCATGTCAACAGCTGTGGTGGACATTCCTGCAGTCAGCATGTCAACAGCTGTGGTGGACATTCCTACAGTCAGCATGTCAACAGCTGTGGTGGACATTCCTGCAGTCAGCATGTCAACAGCTGTGGTGGACATTCCTGCAGTCAGCATGTGAACAGCTGTGGTGGACATTCCTGCAGTCAGCATGTGAACAGCTGTGGTGGACATTCCTGCAGTCAGCATGTCATCAGCTGTGGTGGACATTCCAGCAGTCAGCATGTCAACAGCTGTGGTGGACATTCCTGCAGTCAGCATGTGAACAGCTGTGGTGGACATTCCTGCAGTCAGCATGTCATCAGCTGTGGTGGACATTCCAGCAGTCAGCATGTCAACAGCTGTGGTGGACATTCCTGCAGTCAGCATGTCATCAGCTGTGGTGGACATTCCTGCAGTCAGCATGTCATCAGCTGTGGTGGACATTCCTGCATACACACTCCTGTGGCATTGTAGCATAATAGCACAAGGTGCACCTGTGTAATGATCATGCTGGTTAATCAGCTTCTTGATAGGCCACACCTGTCAGGTGGATAGATTATTTTGGCAAAGGAGAAATGCTCACTAACAGGAATGGAAACACATTTGTGCACAACATTTGAGCAAAATAAGCTTTTTGTGTGTATGGAACATTTCTGGGATTTTGAATTTCAGTTCATGAAACATGGGACCAAAACTTTACATGTTGCGTTTATATTTAATAATTAACTTGTTTAAAATAAATCATTGAAAATTGTCAGATAAATTCCCATTGACAAGAAGGATATTATAAACCTAGGACCATTTTAGAGTGGCTATTGCCCATCGCCATACAACTTAGTGTGCGTCTCTTTACACTATACTGTACATCAACATATAGGCTATTAACCGCGTTATATCTGCGGACAGAAGGTTCACAGAGCGGAGTGGTGGCCTCGGCGGCAGTATTCTGCTGGTAATGTCGTGGGGGTTTAGCAGGTAGGACATTAGCAGGACATTATGGAACTACAAGGTAATCCAAAACCCCAGCCTGCTCTCCTCAATTGCGGCTCCGCTAATAGTCAATACAGCCCATTATCCCTAACCCACTCAATAAAGGAGGATCAGTGATTTACCATAATAATGGTAATAATACATACTTGTTATTTGATAAGTTAGGCCTTCCTGGTTAAATAAAGGTAGTACATGTGCTATTATAAACAAATACAACTGTGTTCATTTTCAGTCACCTAATACGTTGTAATTGTTGACCTGGTTTATTCTATTCCTGGGTGTGAAATAATTTGTCCAACTATCACAGTAGCTAGGCTACTGTTGGGGATCATAGAGTGATCTCTGGACAACTACGCTACAACCCTGTCCAGCATGCTTTGAAAGCCCTTGATAAAAGTCCTGAGGAATACTAACAGCCGTACTCGGTTTCTGCTTTTGAAGTGAATGCGTGTCTCGGTATTTATCCCGCCAAGACCTGCGGAGTGTGAGATCTTAAATCAGATTGCACAATTGTGCAAGGGGTAGGGGGTGGAGAGAAGAGAAGAGGGGGCAGGAGCCCATGCCCGAGCCTGACAGAGATGCTCACACTCCAGCAACACTGTGAGGGAGTAATGAGTGTAGTCTGGACGTATGGAAACGCAGACAACGCCATAAAGAAGGTTGATCCAGTTTCTTCGTGGACTCGCGGCGGGTTGATGCCGCTTTGAGTTGGACAACCGATTCTAAAGACAGTGTTGCAATGTTCTTCAGTACACTGATGTGTATATGCGGGTCTGTGTTCGGAAGCAGAGCAGAGTAACAACATCGCAGAGAGGAGGAATTCCGCCGCTCATTTCGGAACCGGAGGTGCACGTCGTTTTAGTTCAGAACCTGTAGCTCTTTGGATACAAACATACTCATTCTAAAGAGTGGGTGGGCTATAAACACGGGAAAGATATATTTGATTTATTTTATTGAGGACTTCCCTCGCGTGCCATGCAAGGCACCTTGTTATCAAATATGAGGGAGAGGGAACGTGTCAGAATCAAGCCAAACAGCATGGAGACATAGGCATCAAATAACACCAATGCTTTCACACAAGCGAAAAAAGTTAAGTATTGAAAGCAATTTCACTGAAACATGAGTTCTTCCGGCGGCAGAAAGGTCGATACCCTAGATGTCGGCATGTTTGACTTATTATTCCCATGGAACTGAAATTTGAACATTTATTTATTTCTCCGGAGCGAATTGTTTTTGAGTAGCTGCATCACGTGAAAACAGCGTGCACGTTTGGAGTTAAGATGCTGGTCTCATGGGTCACATTTATTCAAGCATTCCTAATATTGCTGGTGAAAGGCGCTGACCAATGGAGCCTTCGGGAGTCATCTAACTGCGAGCTAAATAAGAAAGTAAGTTTCCTAATATCACTTTCTCTCTAATAGCTTTAGCCTCTATAACCATATGATATGATTCTTCTAGTCACTTTTTTTATTTATCTTAGTTAGTTCATCCATTCAACCTGTAAGGTTTCCATTTCATCTGAGAGCGCAGTTCATATCAGCTGTGTATTGTGTTAGTCTAGTGTACTGTAAATACGACATTATCAGTCCATTATCTAGCCTACCGCATGTAGAATCAACAGTCTCAGTCAGTTTAAATAGCTCCCTGTCCCCGCTGTCTATTTGCAATGGATGACAACTGGTAGTTATTTGTTTTTATTGTAAGTCTATTTTAGAAAGGCCACCTATTAAATGGGCTGTTTGTCCATATCTTCGTTTAACTTTAGTGACATAGTTGGTGAATGACATCACACACACACACACACACACACACACACACACACACACACACACACACACACACACACACACACACACACACACACACACACACACACACACACACACACAGCCATAACACTAGTGTTCACATAAATGACTTACTTTATGATCTGGATTTGGGTTGACCAAAAAAAACGCTAATGTGGTTGTATAGCCTGGTAATAATAATATTAATGTGGTTGTATAGCCTGGTAATAATAATAATACTAATGTGGTTGTATAGCCTGGTAATAATAATATTAATGTGGTTGTATAGCCTGGTAATAATAATAATATAAATGTGGTTGTATAGCCTGGTAATAATAATATTAATGTGGTTGTATAGCCTGGTAATAATAATAATATTAATGTGGTTGTATAGCCTGGTAATAATAATATTAATGTGGTTGTATAGCCTGGTAATAATAATATTAATGTGGTTGTATAGCCTGGTAATAATAATATTAATGTGGTTGTATAGCCTGGTAATAATAATAATATTAATGTGGTTGTATAGCCTGGTAATAATAATATTAATGTGTTTGTATAGCCTGGTAATAATAATATTAATGTGGTTGTATAGCCTGGTAATAATAATACTAATGTGGTTGTATAGCCTGGTAATAATAATATTAATGTGGTTGTATAGCCTGGTAATAATAATATTAATGTGGTTGTATAGCCTGGTAATAATAATATTAATGTGGTTGTATAGCCTGGTAATAATAATATTAATGTGGTTGTATAGCCTGGTAATAATAATACTAATGTGGTTGTATAGCCTGGTAATAATAATATTAATGTGGTTGTATAGCCTGGTAATAATAATAATATTAATGTGGTTGTATAGCCTGGTAATAATAATAATATTAATGTGGTTGTATAGCCTGGTAATAATAATATTAATGTGGTTGTATAGCCTGGTAATAATAATAATATTAATGTGGTTGTATAGCCTGGTAATAATAATAATATTAATGTGGTTGTATAGCCTGGTAATAATAATATTAATGTGGTTGTATAGCCTGGTATTAATAATAATATTAATGTGGTTGTATAGCCTGGTAATAATAATAATATTAATGTGGTTGTATAGCCTGGTAATAATAATATTCATGTGGTTGTATAGCCTGGTAATAATAATAATATTAATGTGGTTGTATAGCCTGGTAATAATAATAATATTAATGTGGTTGTATAGCCTGGTAATAATAATATTAATGTGGTTGTATAGCCTGGTATTAATAATAATATTAATGTGGTTGTATAGCCTGGTAATAATAATAATATTAATGTGGTTGTATAGCCTGGTAATAATAATATTAATGTGGTTGTATAGCCTGGTAATAATAATACTAATGTGGTTGTATAGCCTGGTAATAATAATATTAATGTGGTTGTATAGCCTGGTAATAATAATAATACTAATATGGTTGTATAGCCTGGTAATAATAATAATACTAATGTGGTTGTATAGCCTGGTAATAATAATATTAATGTGGTTGTATAGCCTGGTAATAATAATAATATTAATGTGGTTGTATAGCCTGGTAATAATAATAATACTAATGTGGTTGTATAGCCTGGTAATAATAATATTAATGTGGTTGTATAGCCTGGTAATAATAATACTAATGTGGTTGTATAGCCTGGTAATAATAATAATATTAATGTGGTTGTATAGCCTGGTAATAATAATACTAATGTGGTTGTATAGCCTGGTAATAATAATATTAATGTGGTTGTATAGCCTGGTAATAATAATAATATTAATGTGGTTGTATAGCCTGGTAATAATAATAATATTAATGTGGTTGTATAGCCTGGTAATAATAATAATATTAATGTGGTTGTATAGCCTGGTAATAATAATAATATTAATGTGGTTGTATAGCCTGGTAATAATAATAATATTAATGTGGTTGTATAGCCTGGTAATAATAATAATATTAATGTGGTTGTATAGCCTGGTAATAATAATAATATTAATGTGGTTGTATAGCCTGGTAATAATAATAATATTAATGTGGTTGTATAGCCTGGTAATAATAATAATATTAATGTGGTTGTATAGCCTGGTAATAATAATACTAATGTGGTTGTATAGGCTGGTAATAATAATTCTAATGTGGTTGTATAGCCTGGTAATAATAATACTAATGTGGTTGTATAGCCTGGTAATAATAATATTAATGTGGTTGTATAGCCTGGTAATAATAATATTAATGTGGCTGTATAGCCTGGTAATAATAATATTAATGTGGTTGTATAGCCTGGTAATAATAATAATATTAATGTGGTTGTATAGCCTGGTAATAATAATAATACTAATATGGTTGTATAGCCTGGTAATAATAATATTAATGTGGTTGTATAGCCTGGTAATAATAATATTAATGTGGTTGTATAGCCTGGTAATAATAATATTAATGTGGTTGTATAGCCTGGTAATAATAATACTAATGTGGTTGTATAGCCTGGTAATAATAATATTACTAATGTGGTTGTATAGCCTGGTAATAATAATATTAATGTGGTTGTATAGCCTGGTAATAATAATATTAATGTGGTTGTATAGCCTGGTAATAATAATATTAATGTGGTTGTATAGCCTGGTAATAATAATATTAATGTGGTTGTATAGCCTGGTAATAATAATACTAATGTGGTTGTATAGCCTGGTAATAATAATATTAATGTGGTTGTATAGCCTGGTAATAATAATATTAATGTGGTTGTATAGCCTGGTAATAATAATAATATTAATGTGGTTGTATAGCCTGGTAATAATAATAATATTAATGTGGTTGTATAGCCTGGTAATAATAATATTAATGTGGTTGTATAGCCTGGTAATAATAATACTAATTCCCTCATGTTTTTTAATTGTACCTTTATTTAACTAGGCAAGTCAGTTAAGATCAAATTCTTATTTACAATTACGGCCTAGGAACAGTGGGTTAACTGCCTTGTTCAGGGGCAGAACAACATATTTTTACCTTGTCAGCTCGGGGATTCTATCCAGCAACCTTTTAGTTACGGGCCCAACGCTCTAACCACTCTGATACCTGCCACTCATGTTTTTCTTCTTCTCTTTCTGTCGGCAGCAAAGTGATCTGAACTCTTTCCTGTGGACCATCAAACGTAACCCTCCGTCCTACTTCTACGGCACGATCCACGTCCCTTACACACGCGTCTGGGACTTTATCCCAGAGAACTCCAAGAAGGCTTTCCAGGAGAGCAACATGGTCTACTTGGAGCTGGACCTGACTGACCCCTACACCATCTCAGCCCTGACCAGCTGCCAGCTCCTTCCCCAGGGGGGAACCCTACAGGATGTTCTACCCAGGGACATCTACAGACGCCTCAAGAGGCACTTGGAGTACGTCAAGCTCATGATGCCGTCCTGGATGACTCCAGACCAGAGGGGTAAAGGCCTCTATGCTGACTACCTGTTTAATGCGATAGCGGGGAACTGGGAGAGGAAGAGGCCTGTGTGGGTGATGTTGATGGTGAACTCGCTGACGGAGGCGGACATTAAGACGAGGGGGGTCCCGGTGTTGGATCTGTACCTGGCCCAGGAGGCAGAGAGGATGAGGAAGAGGACAGGAGCAGTGGAGAAGGTGGAGGAGCAGTGTCACCCACTCAATGGACTGAACTTCTCTCAGGTGAGTGGGTCCGTCTGAAAGTGAAGCTTATTTCCTATATACTGTGCCTCTACTTTTGACCAGGGCCCTATGGTGCCCTATTCCCTATATGTGACTCATTTCAGGAAACTAGGCATATGTCGCGCATCACTATTTCACAGGAGAGCCATTTGAATGCAAACTTATCAAAATACGTTTTTTTGCAGAAATGCCTTCTGGAACATGTGACCTTTCATGTGCCTTAATAACAAATGTGTATGCCATCTGTAAATACGAACAAAATTGTTAAATTACGAGCCTAGTTGGTTAAGCCACAGAAAAAGACAGCAACCTTCCCACTAGCCATGATTGGCTGAGATAATAAGTGGGCTAGTAATTTAATAAGTGGGCTAATCTCTCGACATGCCGAGAGATTAGTTCAGATTGGTCTGCCATGTAGCATGTTTCTGTCTATAACATGAGCTGGTCAGTATGTGGAGGTAATCCTTTCTAACGCTGCTTTTTTGAAAGATATCACACAGTAGAGCGGCATAACTGTTGCTCTCCACTTTCTGGAGGCCCGAGTTTTGAAATCAGTGGAAAATCAGTGAGTATCATAGTTAAGGAGATGGAGAAAATTCTGCCGTTTGATTGCAAATATGCAGACGGAGTCGAAAAGAGAACACACAGAAGGCTATTGTATAAAAAACCTGGGGATTACATCTTCAAACTAAGGGCAACCATGGCATCCGTGACAGAGAGGGAGAAGCGTCCATTCATGTATACGGGTAAGATAGTCTAGCTAGCTACATTTTCAGATATTACACGTTTCTAATTTTGTCAGAAAGTCGTTTTCATTTCAAGTTAAAGTGTACCGTTAGCTAGCTAACGTTAGCTGGCTGGCTCGCTAGCTAACATTACGTGTATGATATTGTTATTCATATCTCAGAGCCATTTGCATTGCTAGTTATAGCCTAATGTTAGCTAGCTAACATTGAACCTGGTTGGTTAGCTACCTGCTGATTCATGCAGGGTAGTAACATTATGAGTTGGGATTATGGTTCTTTGTTTAGCTAGCTAGCTACATGTCTAAACACAAGACTCCAGCACTATGCAAGTAACCATTTAAAAAGGATGTGCATGATGTCACTGCGACAACTGTCGATAGACGTAGCTGGTAAAGAATAACTGACAAATTTATAAACGCTCAACACCCGTTGATTATGACTTGCGTAAGCGTAATTAAAATTGTTGCCAGCAGAACACCAACACTGCAGTCACCAACGCTCTGGATAACATAAAAACAGCCTAACCAGCTCTGCTAGGGCAGTAAAATGGTCAGAGTGAGCTGTTCTCTCATTTGTGTCTGGAAGTAGCTAGCAAGCTAGCCAACGTTAGCCAGTTAGCTTGTTGCTTTACTGCTGTTGTTAGATCAGAACGCTCGGATCAACACTACTCCTCGGCCAGAACGTCCAGTGTGCACTCTGAACGCTATGAGAGCAAAACGCTCGGAATTTAAGAATGGGACATCTACTTTGTGCATGACACAAGTCATTCTTCCAACAATTGTTTACAGACAGATTATTTCACTTATAATTCACTATATCACAATTCCAGTGGGTCAGAAGTTTACATACACTAAGTTGACTGTTTTTAAACAGTTTGGAAAATTCCCAAAAATGATGTCATGGCTTTAGAAGCTTCTGATAGGCTAATTGAAATAATTTGATTCAAAAGTTTGTGGGCTAGAAGAACCATCCTCACATTTATATCAAATGCCACATCTCCCCTGGAGCACTCCTGCAGCCTGGAGGAAGTGTCACATCTCCCCTTGAGCTCTCCTGCAGCCTGGAGGAAGTGTCACATCTCCCCTGGAGCTCTCCTGCAGCCTGGAGGAAGTGTCACATCTCCCCTGGAGCACTCCTGCAGCCTGGAGGAAGTGTCACATCTCCCCTGGAGCTCTCCTGCAGCCTGGAGGAGGTGTCACATCTCCCCTGGAGCTCTCCTGCAGCCTGGAGGAAGTGTAACCCCTCCTCCTAAACGCATCACCATCACCCCTTCACAGTGTACACATTATATCACTGCTTTTCTCGCATTGGCTAACTGAGATCGCATATTTTTATTCACATACTATAGGTACAGTATATTCTTTACGTGGATTATTCGCAGGAGATATTTTCAAACAAGGAAGTGCTGCGAGGCACGTGAGACATTTTAACCAATCAGGTTGCCGGAAAGGGCCTTTAAATGCCAGTAGCCAATCGGATGCCAGGAATGACTCATAGTGTTCCAGCTCAGCTAACTTGCTAAATAGCGATTTTCATAAATTAACTTTATGACAAAACAATATGCACAATCGTTTGTCTCTACATTAACTAACATATTCCTCTCAATTGTATATTTTTTGCTTGACTCGTTATGACGTTATAATTACGTACATTTGCTTCCACCGTAATGTTTTTGTCAGCCATCTTTGCTTTACAAAGGCACCAGCTATGTGTCCCATAGCGTCAAATTCGTCATTGGAACCACTCGATATGATTGGTCATATAAAAACCTTGGGACCTAAATGCATAAAGAGTGTTCTAACTCCCCACTGTGGTGGTCTGGAGTAATGAAGCCGTGACGCTGGGTACCTCTAACTCCCCACTGTGGTGGTCTGGAGTAATGAAGCCGTGACGCTGGGTACATCTAACTCCCCCCTGTGGTGGTCTGGAGTAATGAAGCCGTGACGCTGGGTACCTCTAACTCCCCACTGTGGTGGTCTGGAGTAATGAAGCCGTGACGCTGGGTACCTCTAACTCCCCACTGTGGTGGTCTGGAGTAATGAAGCCGTGACGCTGGGTACCTCTAACTCCCCCCTGTGGTGGTCTGGAGTAATGAAGCCGTGACGCTGGGTACCTCTAACTCCCCCCTGTGGTGGTCTGGAGTAATGAAGCCGTGACGCTGGGTACCTCTAACTCCCCCCTGTGGTGGTCTGGAGTAATGAAGCCGTGACGCTGGGTACCTCTAACTCCCCCCTGTGGTGGTCTGGAGTAATGAAGCCGTGACGCTGGGTACCTCTAAATCCTGCGGCAAAAGCTTGCAACTTTTAAAGGAGGAACCACTGTACTTTAGCACCATATTAAACCAAGCGTGGAGCTTTTCAATAGTAATAGTGATTTTAACTTTCACTGAACAAAAATATAAACGCAACATGCAACAATTTCTAGGATTGTACTGAGTTACAGTTAATATAAGGAAATCTAAATAAATAAATTAGGCCCTAATTTATGGATTTCACATGACTGGGAATACAGATATGCATCTGTTGGTCACAGTTACCTTTAACAAATGTCTGGTGAGTATGCAGGTCATGGAAGAACTGGGACATTTTCAGCTTCCAAGAATTGTGTACAGATCCTTGTGACATGGGGCCGTGCATTATCATGCTGAAACATGAGGTGATGAGTGGATGAATGGCACGACAATGGGCCTCAGGATCTCATCACGGTATCTCTGTGCATTCAAATTGCCATCGATAAAATGCAATTGTGTTGTCCATAGCTTATGCCTGTCTATACCATAATGGGGCACTCTGTTCACAACGTTGACATGGGCTGGCGTTGTTACATGTGGTCTGCGGTTGTGAGGCCAGTTGCACGTGCTGCAGAATTCTATGAAAAGTTGTTGGAGGCGGCTTATGGTAGAGAAATTAACATTCAATTCTGGTGGGCATTCCTGCAGTCAGCATGCCTATTGTACGCTCCCACAAAACCTGAGACATCTGTGGCGCCAAATACACTTGTTTTAGTAGCGCTGCAAGATGGCCCTGTCATGAATGGTGGCCGCAAAGCCAACCAAAATATTCCACTCGTATTTGTTTTAGTTTGGGGGTTGATAGTGTTATGATTATGTAAATGGTTCTCTCTCTCTATGTGCGAGTCCCAAATGATGCCCTACATAGTGCACTACTTTTGACCCATAGGGAAAGTAAGGCATTAAAAAGGGAACAGGGTGCCATTTGGGATGCATCCTATGAAAGGATGAGCCCGTGTGAATACAATGGATGTCCTTCTTTTCCACTCTGCTTGGCCACTATTTGGGTGAGCTGCCATTGGTTTGCTGAGTGCCCAATCTGTCTGAACTGGTTGGTAATCAGATTAGATTCTCCAATGAGTGATGTTTAATCTAAAGAGAGGAACAGTGATGTTTAGTCTAAAGAGAGGAACAGTGATGTTTAGTCTAAAGAGAGGAACAGTGATGTTTAGTCTAAAGAGAGGAACAGTGATGTTTAATCTAAAGAGAGGAAGAGTGATGTTTAATCTAAAGAGAGGAACAGTGATGTTTAGTCTAAAGAGAGGAACAGTGATGTTTAATCTAAAGAGAGGAACAGTGATGTTTAGTCTAAAGAGAGGAACAGTGATGTTTAGTCTAAAGAGAGGAACAGTGATGTTTAGTCTAAAGAGAGGAACAGTGATGTTTAATCTAAAGAGAGGAACAGTGATGTTTAATCTAAAGAGAGGAACAGTGATGTTTAGTCTAAAGAGAGGAACAGTGATGTTTAATCTAAAGAGAGGAACAGTGATGTTTAGTCTAAAGAGAGGAACAGTGATGTTTAGTCTAAAGAGAGGAACAGTGATGTTTAGTCTAAAGAGAGGAACAGTGATGTTTAATCTAAAGAGAGGAACAGTGATGTTTAATCTAAAGAGAGGAACAGTGATGTTTAGTCTAAAGAGAGGAACAGTGATGTTTAATCTAAAGAGAGGAACAGTGATGTTTAATCTAAAGAGAGGAACAGTGATGTTTAATCTAAAGAGAGGAACAGTGATGTTTAGTCTAAAGAGAGGAACAGTGATGTTTAATCTAAAGAGAGGAACAGTGATGTTTAATCTAAAGAGAGGAACAGTGATGTTTAGTCTAAAGAGAGGAACAGTGATGTTTAATCTAAAGAGAGGAACAGTGATGTTTAATCTAAAGAGAGGAACAGTGATGTTTAATCTAAAGAGAGGAACAGTGATGTTTAGTCTAAAGAGAGGCACAGTGATGTTTAGTCTAAAGAGAGGAACAGTGATGTTTAATCTAAAGAGAGGAACAGTGATGTTTAATCTAAAGAGAGGAACAGTGATGTTTAATCTAAAGAGAGGAACAGTGATGTTTAATCTAAAGAGAGGAACAGTGATGTTTAATCTAAAGAGAGGAACAGTGATGTTTAATCTAAAGAGAGGAACAGTGATGTTTAATCTAAAGAGAGGAACAGTGATGTTTAAACTAAAGAGAGGAACAGTGATGTTTCAACTAAGAATGGAACAGCGATGTTTCTCTCAACTAAAGAATCGAACAGCGATGTTTCAACTAAGAATGCAACAGTGATGTTTGATTTGATTTGATTTAGGCTGTGTCTGAAATGGCACCATGTTCCCTAGATAGTGCACTACTTTTGACCCGAGTCCTATGGCAGCCCTTCAAGCACATCCTTTCAGCACCGGGTACATTTCCCTCTCAGCACCGGGTACATTTCCCTCTCAGCACCGGGTACATTTCCCTCTCAGCACCGGGTACATTTCCCTCTCAGCACCGGGTACATTTCCCTCTCAGCACCGGAAACATTTCCCTCTCAGCACCGGGTACCTCTACATTTCACACTGAGGTGCTTGGTTTCTTTTGTCTTGTTAACCAAACACATTCCTCTGTCTGTCTGTCTGTCTGTCTGTCTGTCTGTCTGTCTGTCTGTCTGTCTGTCTGTCTGTCTGTCTGTCTGTCTGTCAGACAGACAGAGAGACTGTGTGGATGTCAGTGAGACAGAGAGACTGTGTGGATGTCAGTGAGACAGAGAGACTGTGTGGATGTCAGTGAGACAGAGAGACTGTGTGGATGTCAGTGAGACAGAGAGACTGTGTGGATGTCAGACAGACAGAGAGACTGTGTGGATGTCAGTGAGACAGAGAGACTGTGTGGATGTCAGTGAGACAGAGAGACTGTGTGGATGTCAGACAGACAGAGAGACTGTGTGGATGTCAGTGAGACAGAGAGACTGTGTGGATGTCAGACAGACAGAGAGACTGTGTGGATGTCAGTGAGACAGAGAGACTGTGTGGATGTCAGTGAGACAGAGAGACTGTGTGGATGTCAGACAGACAGAGAGACTGTGTGGATGTCAGTGAGACAGAGAGACTGTGTGGATGTCAGTGAGACAGAGAGACTGTGTGGATGTCAGTGAGACAGAGAGACTGTGTGGATGTCAGACAGAGAGACTGTGTGGATGTCAGACAGACAGAGAGACTGTGTGGATGTCAGACAGACAGAGAGACTGTGTGGATGTCAGACAGACAGAGAGACTGTGTGGATGTCAGACAGACAGACAGAGAGACTGTGTGGATGTCAGACAGACAGAGAGACTGTGTGGATGTGAGTGAGACAGAGAGACTGTGTGGATGTCAGACAGAGAGACTGTGTGGATGTCAGTGAGACAGAGAGACTGTGTGGATGTCAGACAGAGAGACTGTGTGGATGTCAGACAGAGAGACTGTGTGGATGTCAGACAGACAGAGAGACTGTGTGGATGTCAGACAGACAGAGAGACTGTGTGGATGTCAGACAGACAGAGAGACTGTGTGGATGTCAGACAGACAGAGAGACTGTGTGGATGTCAGACAGACAGAGAGACTGTGTGGATGTCAGACAGAGAGACTGTGTGGATGTCAGACAGAGAGACTGTGTGGATGTCAGACAGAGAGACTGTGTGGATGTCAGACAGAGAGACTGTGTGGATGTCAGACAGAGAGACTGTGTGGATGTCAGTGAGACAGAGAGACTGTGTGGATGTCAGACAGAGAGACTGTGTGGATGTCAGTGAGACAGAGAGACTGTGTGGATGTCAGACAGAGAGACTGTGTGGATGTCAGACAGAGAGACTGTGTGGATGTCAGTGAGACAGAGAGACTGTGTGGATGTCAGACAGAGAGACTGTGTGGATGTCAGTGTGGATGTCAGTGAGACAGAGAGACTGTGTGGATGTCAGACAGAGAGACTGTGTGGATGTCAGTGAGACAGAGAGACTGTGTGGATGTCAGACAGAGAGACTGTGTGGATGTCAGTGAGACAGAGAGACTGTGTGGATGTCAGACAGAGAGACTGTGTGGATGTCAGTGAGACAGAGAGACTGTGTGGATGTCAGACAGAGAGACTGTGTGGATGTCAGTGAGACAGAGAGACTGTGTGGATGTCAGTGAGACAGAGAGACTGTGTGGATGTCAGACAGAGAGACTGTGTGGATGTCAGTGAGACAGAGAGACTGTGTGGATGTCAGACAGAGAGACTGTGTGGATGTCAGTGAGACAGAGAGACTGTGTGGATGTCAGTGAGACAGAGAGACTGTGTGGATGTCAGACAGAGAGACTGTGTGGATGTCAGTGAGACAGAGAGACTGTGTGGATGTCAGACAGAGAGACTGTGTGGATGTCAGTGAGACCATACAAAAGGGACTTAGTATTCACAGTTCTAATTCTTCCAATTTATGGTGCTATTGTCATAGTGTCAGAAGAGACTTTATTTCTCTCTTGGAGTCATTTAAACAGGTTTACACAACTGAAACATTAGGCGTTTATATGTAGGGATGGATTTCAGAGCGATGTCGTAGACACTTTGTGAAAGGATGTAGTATATTCATTCAGTCACAGTTCTAATTCTCCCAATTTACAGTTAGAAGAGGCTTCATTTTTGTCTCTTGGTGTCATTTGATCAGTTAACTGAAAAGTAAGTAAGCCTTGTCCGAGCCAGAGTGGTCCTTAGGACAGGAGAGAGGCCATCTCCTGTTTCAGTAGCTTGAGGCAGCTTGATGTACACACCCTGGACAGGATCAGATATTGTCACCTGTTTCCAACAATACCTTTTTGTCCCAGAGTAGATAGCTCTTGGGAAAACATATCCCATCTCCTCTTCCATATATTGCCCTGGGCCTTTCCATATCCCATCTCCTCTTCCATATACTGCCCTGGGCCTTTCCATATCCCATCTCCTCTTCCATATACTGCCCTGGGCCTTTCCGGGGCTGTAAATCTTGTTGATGATTGAATAACTTGTCTCTGTTTAACACCAGGATTTAATAACCTGTCTCTGTTTAACACCAGGATTTAATAACTTGTCTCTGTTTAACACCAGGATTTAATAACTTGTCTCTGTTTAACACCAGGATTTAATAACTTGTCTCTGTTTAACACCAGGATTTAATAACTTGTCTCTGTTTAACACCAG
>CM042403.1:1498445-1543445 GCA_023634145.1 Thymallus thymallus | reverse complement strand
AGAACAAGTATTTGATACACTGCCGATTTTGCAGGTTTTCACACTTACAAAGCATGTAGAAGTCTGTAATTTTTATCATAGGTACTCTTCAACTGTGAGTGACGGAATCTAAAACAAAAATACAGAAAATCACATTGTATGATTTTTAAGTAATTAATTTGCATTTTATTGCATGACATAAGTATTTGATACATCAGAAAAGCAGAACTTAATATTTGGTACAGAAACCTTTGTTTGCAATTACAGAGATCATACGTTTCCTGTAGTTTTTGACCAGGTTTGCACACACTGCAGCAGGGATTTTGGCCCACTCCTCCATACAGATCCTTCAGGTTTCGGGGCTGTCGCTGGGCAATACGGACTTTCAGCTCCCTCCAAAGATTTTCTATTGGGTTCAGGTCTGGAGACTGGCTAGGCCACTCCAGGACCTTGAGATGCTTCTTACGGAGCCACTCCTTAGTTGCCCTGGCTGTGTGTTGCGGGTCGTTGTCATGCTGGAAGACCCAGCCACGACCCATCTTCAATGCTCTTACTGAGGGAAGGAGGTTGTTGGCCAAGATCTCGCGATACATGGCCCCATCCATCCTCCCCTCAATACGGTGCAGTCGTCCTGTCCCCTTTGCAGAAAAGCATACCCAAAGAATTATGTTTGCACCTCCATGCTTCACGGTTGGGATGGTGTTCCTGGGGTTGTACTCATCCTTCTTCTTCCTCCAAACACGGAGTGGAGTGGAGTTTTAGACCAAAAAGCTCTATTTTTGTCTCATCAGACCACATGACCTTCTCCCATTCCTCCTCTGGATCATCCAGATGGTCATTGGCAAACTTCAGACGGGCCTGGACATGCGCTGGCTTGAGAAGGGGGACCTTGCGTGCGCTGCAGGATTTTAATCCATGACGGCGTAGTGTGTTACTAATGGTTTTCTTTGAGACTGTGGTCCCACCTCTCTTCAGGTCATTGACCAGGTCCTGCCGTGTAGTTCTGGGCTGATCCCTCACCTTCCTCATGATCATTGATGCCCCACGAGGTGAGATCTTGCATGGTGCCCCAGACCGAGGGAGATTGACCGTCATCTTGAACTTCTTCCATTTACTAATAATTGCGCCAACAGTTGTTGCCTTCTCACCAAGCTGCTTGCCTATTGTCCTGTAGCCCATCCCAGCCTTGTGCAGGTCTACAATTTTATCTCTGATGTCCTTACACAGCTCTCTGGTCTTGGCCACTGTGGAGAGGTTGGAGTCTGTTTGATTGAGTGTGTGGACAGGTGTCTTTTATACAGGTAACGAGTTCAAACAGGTGCAGATAATACAGGTAATGAGTGGAGAACAGGAGGGCTTCTTAAAGAAAAACTAACAGGTCTGTGAAAGCCGGAATTCTTACTGGTTGGTAGGTGATCAAATACTTATGTCATGCAATAAAATGCAAATGAATTATTTAAAAATCATACAATGTGTTTTTCTGGATTTTTGTTTTTGATTCCGTCTCTCACAGTTGAAGTGTACCTATGATAAAAATTACAGACCTCTACATGCTTTGTAAGTGGGAAAACATGCAAAATCAGCAGTGTATCAAATACTTCTCCCCACTGTATGTACATTGTTGCGTCATGCCAATAAAGTGAATTGAATTGAATTGAATTGAGAGAGAGAGAGAGAGAGAGAGAGAGAGAGAGAGAGAGAGAGAGAGAGAGAGAGGGGGGGGGGGTGACAGAGAGAGAGAGAGAGAGAGAGAGAGAGAGAGAGAGAGAGAGAGAGAGAGAGAGAGGGCGACAGAGAGAGAGAGAGAGAGAGAGAGAGAGAGCGAGACAGAGCTGCATTTCCTGACCAAATGTCAAAAATATAAAACTATCAGAGAGTCACTTCCCCAAATTTGAACAAGTAGTCCGGGGCTTTGAGGACCTCTCTGAAATAGAAAGGCTGCTGATCCTTTTGGGGGAAGACATGGACAGCTGTGCGCTGGCAGCATGCTATGTTGCTGCCTGCCACAAGTTGAGGGACAGTGCCTGACATATTTAATGCATTTTTTTCCTATGTTGTTATTTTGTTCTTTGATGTAATTATATTTAAAAAAATATATGTGTATGTATGTATATATATATATATATATATATGTATGTGCGTGTGTATGTATATGTATGTATACATACATATCATAAATGATGTATGATACTTTGGCAATACAGTGGGGAGAACAAGTATTTGATACACTGCCGATTTTGCAGGTTTTCACACTTACAAAGCATGTAGAAGTCTGTAATTTTTATCATAGGTACTCTTCAACTGTGAGTGACGGAATCTAAAACAAAAATACAGAAAATCACATTGTATGATTTTTAAGTAATTAATTTGCATTTTATTGCATGACATAAGTATTTGATACATCAGAAAAGCAGAACTTAATATTTGGTACAGAAACCTTTGTTTGCAATTACAGAGATCATACGTTTCCTGTAGTTTTTGACCAGGTTTGCACACACTGCAGCAGGGATTTTGGCCCACTCCTCCATACAGATCCTTCAGGTTTCGGGGCTGTCGCTGGGCAATACGGACTTTCAGCTCCCTCCAAAGATTTTCTATTGGGTTCAGGTCTGGAGACTGGCTAAGCCACTCCAGGACCTTGAGATGCTTCTTACGGAGCCACTCCTTAGTTGCCCTGGCTGTGTGTTGCGGGTCGTTGTCATGCTGGAAGACCCAGCCACGACCCATCTTCAATGCTCTTACTGAGGGAAGGAGGTTGTTGGCCAAGATCTCGCGATACATGGCCCCATCCATCCTCCCCTCAATACGGTGCAGTCGTCCTGTCCCCTTTGCAGAAAAGCATCCCCAAAGAATTATGTTTCCACCTCCATGCTTCACGGTTGGGATGGTGTTCCTGGGGTTGTACTCATCCTTCTTCTTCCTCCAAACACGGAGTGGAGTGGAGTTTAGACCAAAAAGCTCTATTTTTGTCTCATCAGACCACATGACCTTCTCCCATTCCTCCTCTGGATCATCCAGATGGTCATTGGCAAACTTCAGACGGGCCTGGACATGCGCTGGCTTGAGAAGGGGGGCCTTGCGTGCGCTGCAGGATTTTAATCCATGACGGCGTAGTGTGTTACTAATGGTTTTCTTTGAGACTGTGGTCCCACCTCTCTTCAGGTCATTGACCAGGTCCTGCCGTGTAGTTCTGGGCTGATCCCTCACCTTCCTCATGATCATTGATGCCCCACGAGGTGAGATCTTGCATGGTGCCCCAGACCGAGGGAGATTGACCGTCATCTTGAACTTCTTCCATTTACTAATAATTGCGCCAACAGTTGTTGCCTTCTCACCAAGCTGCTTGCCTATTGTCCTGTAGCCCATCCCAGCCTTGTGCAGGTCTACAATTTTATCTCTGATGTCCTTACACAGCTCTCTGGTCTTGGCCATTGTGGAGAGGTTGGAGTCTGTTTGATTGAGTGTGTGGACAGGTGTCTTTTATACAGGTAACGAGTTCAAACAGGTGCAGTTAATACAGGTAATGAGTGGAGAACAGGAGGGCTTCTTAAAGAAAAACTAACAGGTCTGTGAAAGCCGGAATTCTTACTGGTTGGTAGGTGATCAAATACTTATGTCATGCAATAAAATGCAAATGAATTATTTAAAAATCATACAATGTGTTTTTCTGGATTTTTGTTTTTGATTCCGTCTCTCACAGTTGAAGTGTACCTATGATAAAAATTACAGACCTCTACATGCTTTGTAAGTGGGAAAACATGCAAAATCAGCAGTGTATCAAATACTTCTCCCCACTGTATGTACATTGTTGCGTCATGCCAATAAAGTGAATTGAATTGAATTGAATTGAGAGAGAGAGAGAGAGAGAGAGAGAGAGAGAGAGAGAGAGAGAGAGAGAGAGAGAGAGAGAGAGAGAGAGAGAGAGAGAGAGAGAGAGCCAATGATTCTAATGGAGCTGAACTAAAAAGCAAAACTAAGTACCAATACAGATCTCAATAGATGCACTGGAGAAAAAAAATCTAGTTTTCAAATAATTATTATTTAGCAACTGGTTCCACAGACTTGTTTTTGTTTACTCAACTTATCAGTCCAAGTGTTACCTGAACAAAAAATATATAGTTATGTGTTTGCTCAACCTCTCTCATATGTTCATTTAACTACAAATTCTAATTTGGGCATTTTTACCTAGAAAAGGCTGTGGAACTAGTTACACACACTGCTTTTAACATGCAATGCTTTCAACTTACATATTTGACACACATTGACATTGTGCATGTTTATTTATACAGTCATTCACCTGGGATTTGAACTCACAACCTCAGGCATTCCGAGCTGCCTGCGACGTCACCATGATTTAATTCGAATAAAATAAAACATTAAAATGGTTGAAGTTGCTTTTTTTAAATGAAATTAAACCTTTTTTATTTATTGTCAATTTTAAGATATAACCTCTATGAATATCTTCTCAATAAGGTTTAACTTCAGCATGTCTTAGTCAGTATTAATTAATGATATTCACTGAACATAAGTAAAATCTTTGAAATTGTTACATGTTACGTTAACATTTTTGTTTTGAATCAGAACGCTCGGATCAACCCTACTCCTCGGCCAGAACGTCCAGTGTGCGTTCTGAACGCTCCGAGAGCAAAACGCTCTGAATTTACGAATGGACAATCTGACAACGCTCTGAGTTTACAAACGTCCGGAGCACACTCCGAGCACACTCTGGCACTCCAGATAAAATGTGCGAACACACCCGTAGTATAAACCAGCCTTTAGTCTTGTGTGTAGGCCAGTGACAAAAAAAATCTAAATTTAATCAATTTTAAATTCAGGCTGTTACAACAAAATGTGAAAAATGTCAAGGGGTGTGAAAACTTTCTGAAGGCACTGTATAACACAAAGTGTGCACAGTTGAAAGAGAGATGTAATTTCACACTAACCACTGCTTATCCAGAGAGACTATATCTCTGCAGTCTGCATTATGTATGTTTAGAAAGATGTTTTAATCAACTACTTCAATATTCATAGCACATAGACAGAGAACAATGTTTGCAGTGTTTGTATGGAGTAGATTCCAGCAGACCATGCTAGCTTCACTAGCAGACCATACTAGCTTTACTAGCAGGCCATACTAGCTTCACTAGCAGACCATACTAGCTTTATATCTGTCCAACTCATAGCACCAGAGAGAGAAAGAGAGAGCGAGAGAGAGAGAGAGAGAGAGAGAGAGAGAAAGAGAAAGAGAGTGTGAAAGCACACATCCCCAGCCCTCCAACCCCGAGACCACCTCCAACCCCAGCCCTCCTCCAACCCCAGCCCTCCTCCAACCCCAGCCCGCCCCCAGCCCTCCTCCAACCCCCAGACCTCCTCCAACCCCAGCCCTCCTCCCACCCCCAGACCTCCTCCAACCCCAGCCCTCCTCCAACCCCAGCCTGCCTCTAACCCCAGCCCTCCTCCAACTCCAGCCCTCCTCCAACCCCAGCCTGCCTCCGGCCTCCTCCAACCCCAGCCCACCTCTAACCCCAGCCCTCCTCCAACCCCCAGACCTCCTCCAACCCCAGCCCGCCTCCAACCCCCCTGTATTGTTTACTTCTTGACCCTGGCTCAGGGAGAATTCCTCCCTCTCAGATGAAACAGCAGGCTGAATTTTCAGGGTCATTTTGCAGCCAAAGACTGTTTGTTTTTGGGGATGGGGTGTCTTTGTCTGGCTGGTGTCTGACATCATAAAAGCTGGGGAAGACTGACAAGAAGCCCGCTGTTCCCCTCTGCCCTAAATTAATGCATCTCACTCTTCTGTCGCTCAATCTGTCTTTCTCTCAATCGCTTGGTCTCTCTCTCTCTCTCTCTCTCTCTCTCTCTCTCTCTCTCTCTCTCTCTCTCTCTCTCTCTCTCTCTCTCTCTCTCTCTCTCTCTCTCTCTCTCTCTCTCTCTCTCTCCCTTTCTGGACTGAAGTTTGGAAAAGTTGATCTTAAAAACTAATTTAAATACTTAATTTTAAATACTTACCACAATTAATAGGCTTTTTTAAAGTCAAAATGGAGAGTAGCAGTTATGAAAACTGTATTATTAATTATATTTTCATATTTTGCATTTTACTGTACATCATGTTTATCCGACTGTGGTATCTTCATTTGAAGTGATTACACTTATAATTTACAATATTACAGTCAAAATGCAGACTAACAGAACCAGCAATGCAATACTAAAGCCCAAAATTTCATGACGGAGTTATATTTTCATATGTTTATAAGTCTGTGGTGTCTTAGTTTGATGATACTTATACCTAATTGGCAGAATATTCAAGTAAAAATGTACAGTCGGTCATGAAAACTTGAGAACATATAAAGGTGTTTAAAAGTCTGTGGTGGTTGTTGCTTGAGGATGGTACTGCACTACAACGATGTCTCCATTAGCTGGTCTCTAAAGCCAGTTAACTAACCGCCCGGGTTAATCATCTCTCACCACAGCACAGCCAGATACATTTCTCTGGCTGTATATATATGAGGTATTGATCCCTGGGATGGTGGTATTGATCCCTGGGAGGGAGGTATTGATCCCTGGGAGGGAGGTATTGATCCCTGGGAGGGAGGTATTGGCCCTTGGGAGGGTGGTATTGGCCCTTGGGAGGTATTAGCCCTTGGGAGGATGCTATTGGCCCTTGGGAGGGTGGTATTGGCCCATGGGAGGTATTGGTCCTTGGGAGGGTGGTATTGGCCCGTGGGAGGTATTGGTCCTTGGGAGGGTGGTATTGGCCCGTGGGAGGTATTGGTCCTTGGGAGCCTGGTAGTGATCCATTGCCATACATTTATTTTTTTCTCTCACTGATTTCTGATTTGATGAACAATTGTTTTATTTTTTTATTTCACCTTTATTTAACCAGGTAGGCCAGTTGAGAACTAGTTCTCATTTACAACTGTGACCTGGTCAAGACAAAGCAAAGCAGTGCGACAAAAACAACACAGAGTTACACATGGTATAAACCAACGTACAGTCAATAACACAATAGAAAATCTATGTACAGAGTGTGCAAATATAGTTAGATTAGGAAGGTAAGGCAACAAATAGGCCATAGTGGCGAAATAGGCGTTGCTATGGTGACCAGTGAGGCGGTGATTTACCTAGAAAAGACTTATAGATGACCTGGAACCAGTGGGTTTGGCAACGAATATGTAGTGAGGGTCAGCCGACGAGAGAATACAGGTCGCAGTGGTGGGTAGTATATGGGGCTTTGGTGACAAAACAGATGGCACTGTGATAGACTACATCCAGTTTGCTGAGTAGAGTGTTGGAGGCTATTTTGTAAATGACATCTCCGAAGTCAAGGATCTGTAGGATAGTCAGTTTAACAAGGGCATGTTTGGCAGCATGAGTGAAGGAGGCTTTGTTGCAAAATAGGAAGCCGATTCTAGATTTAATTTAGGATTGGAGATGGTTAATGTGAGTCTGGAAGGAGAGTTTACAGTCTAACCAGACGCCTAGGTATTTGTAGGTGTCCACATATTCTAAGTCAGACCCGTCCAGAGTAGTGATGATAGTCCGGTGGGCGGGTGTGGGCAGCGTTCGATTGAAAAGCATGCATTTAGTTTTACTAGCATTTAAGAGCAGTTGGAGCCACGGAAGTAGTGTTGTATGGCATTGAAGCTTGTTTGGAGGTTAGTTAACACAGTGTCCAATGAAGGGCCAGATGTATACAGAATGGTGTCGTCTGCGTAGAGATGGATCAGAGAGTCACCAGCAGCGATAGCGACATCATTGATATATACAGAGAATAGAGTCGGCCCAAGAATTGAACCCTGTGGCACCCCCATAGAGACTGCCAGAGGTACGGACAACAGGCCCTCCGATTTGACACACTGAACTCTATCTGAGAAGTAGTTGGTGAACCAGGCGAGGCAGTCATTTGAGAAACCAAGGCTATTGAGTCTGCTGATAAGAATGTGGTGATTGACAGAGTTGAAAGCCTTGGCCAGGTAGATGAAGACGGCGGCACAGTACTGTATTTGATATCGTTTAGGACCTTGAGCATGGCTGAGGTGCACCCATGACCAGCTCGGAAACCAGATTGCATAGCGGAGAAGTCACGGTGGGATTCGAAATGGTCGGTGATTTGTTTGTTAACTTGGCTTTCGAAGACTTTAGAAATGCAGGGCAGGATGGATATAGGTCTGTAACAATTTGGGTCTAGAGTGTTTCCCCCTTTGAAGAGGGGGATGACCGCGGCAGCTTTCCAATCTCTAGGGATCTCAGACGATACGAAAGAGAGGATGAACAGGCTAGTAATAGGGGTTGCAACAATAGCTGCAGATTAAAGGGTCCAGATTAACTAGCCCAGCTGATTTGTAGGGGTCCAGATTTTGCAGCTCTTTCAGAACTGCAAGCTATCTGGATTTGGGTGAAGGAGAAGGGCAAGTTGCTTGGGCAAGTTGCTGTGGGGGGTGCAGAGCTGTTGGCCGGGGTAGGGGTAGCCAGGTGGAAAGCATGGCCAGCCGTAGCAAAAATGCTTGATTATCATAGATTTATCGGTGGTGACAGTGTTTCCTAGCCTCAGTGCAGTGGGCAGCTGGGAGGAGGTGCTCTTATGGACTTTACAGTGTCCTAACACTTAGTGCTACAGGATGAAAATTTCAGTTTGAAAAAGCTAGCCTTTGCTTTCCTAACTGTATATTGGTTCCAGACTTTCTTGAAAAGTTGCAGATCGCGGAGGCTGTTTGATGCTAATGCAGTACGCCACAGGATGTTTTTGTGCTGGTCAAGGGCAGTCAAGTCTGGAGTGAACCAAGGGCTATATCTGTTCTTAGTTCTAAACTTTTTTAGTTAGGTCAATATCCTTCCAGGATACCCGGGCCAGGTCGATTGTAAAGGCCTGCTCGCTAAAGTATTTTAGGGAGCGTTTGACAGTGATGAGGGGGGGTCGTTTGACCTCGGACCCATTACAGACGCAGGCAATGAGGCAGTGATCGCTGAGATCCTGGTTGAAGACAGAGGAGGTGTATTTAGAGGGCATGTTAGTCAGGATGATATCTATGAGGGTGTCCTTGTTTACAGATTTAGGGTTGTACCTGGTAGGTTCCTTGATAATTTGTGTGAGATTGAGGGCATCTATCTTAGATTGTAGGACGGCCGGGGTGTTAAGCATATCCCAGTTTAGTTTACCTAACAGTATGAACTCTGAGGATAGATGGGGGGCAATCAGTTCACATTGGGTGTCCAGGGCACAGCTGGGGGCTGAGGGGGGTCTGTAACAGGCGGCAACAGTGAGAGACTTATTTCTAGAGAGGTTTGGGCACAGAAGCTCAAACTGTTTGGGCACAGACCTGGATAGTATGACAGAAGTCTGTAGGTTATCTCTGCAGTAGATTGCAACTCCGCCCCCTTTAGCAGTTCTATCTTGACGGAAAATGTTGTAGTTGGAGATGGACATTTCAGAATTTTTGGTGGCCAGGATTCAAACACGGCTAGGACATCAGGGTTGGCTGAATGTGTTAGAGCAGTGAATAAATCAAACTTAGAGAGGAGGCTTCTGATGTTAACATGCATGAAACCAAGGCTTTTACGATTACAGAAGTCAACAAATGAGAGCGCCTGGGGAATAGGTGTAGTACTGGGGGCTACAGGACCTGGGTTTACCTCTACATCACCACAGGAACAGAGGAGGAGTAGGGTAAGGGTACGGCTAATGGCTTTAAGAGCTGGTCGTCTAGTGCGTTGGGTACAGAGAATAAAAGGAGCAGATTTCTGGGTGTGGTAGAATAGATTCAGGGCATAATGTACAGACAAGGATATGGTAGGATGTGAGTTCAGTGGAGGTAAACCTAGGCGTTGAGTAACAATGAAAGAGGTTGCTTTTCTGGAGGCACCAGTTAAGCCAGGTGAGGTCTCTATGTGTGTGGGGACAAAGGAGCTATCTGAGGCATGTTGAGCAGGGCTGGGGTGAAATAAAACAGTAAGAACTAACAGAAACAGCAATAGACGAGGCATATTGACACGAGAGAGAGGTATAAATTAATGGAGAGAGCTAAGACAACAACAGGTATTGGTGATGAATGGGCAGAGAGGATCAGTTAGAGAGGATGCTGCACGTACACACAGGACCTGAGATAGAGGCTGAGGCCTAGCAGATAAACAGGATGAGGTACCGTGTCAGGGAACATCAACCTCCTGGCTGATGATCAGTCCAGCAGGCATCAGCTGTGTAGCCGAGTGATCGTGAGGTCCAATGAGCAGCAAGAGGTGAGCCAGGGAAAGATTAACATTATGTCCCTGGGTCAGATTAACATTATGTCACTGGGTCAGAATCACATTATGTCCCTGGGTCAGATTAACATTATGTCACTGGGTCAGAATCACATTATCTCCCTGGGTCAGATTAACATTATATCCCTGGGTCAGAATCCCATTATCTCCCTGGGTCAGAATCACATTATCTCCCTGTGTCAGATTAACATTATGTTCCTGGGTCAGAATCACATCATCTCCCTGGGTCAGATTAATGTTATCTCCCTGAGTCAGATTAATGTTATCTCCCTGGGTCAGATTAACATTATCTCCCTTGGTCAGATTAACATTATGTTCCTGGGTCAGAATCACATTATCTCCCTGGGTCCGATTAACATTATTTTCCTGGGTCAGAATCACATTATCTCCCTGAGTCAGATTAACATTATGTTCCTGGGTCAGATTAATGTTATCTCCCTGGGTCAGATTACTTAAATGTCCCTGGGTCAGATTAATGTTATGTCCCTGGTTCAGATTAATGTAATCTCCCTGGGTCAGATTAATGTTATGTCCCTGGGTCAGATTAATGTTATGTCCCTGGTTCAGATTCATGTTATGTCCCTGGATCAGATTAATGTTATGTCCCTAGTTCAGATTCATGTTATGTCCCTGAGTCAGATTAATGTTATGTCCCTGTGTCAGATTAATGTTATGTCCCTAGTTCAGATTCATGTTTTGTCCCTGAGTCAGATTAATGTTATGTCCCTGTGTCAGATTAATGTTATGTCCCTAGTTCAGATTCATGTTATGTCCCTGAGTCAGATTAATGTTATGTCCCTGGGTCAGATTAATGTTATGTTCCTGGGTCAGATTAATGTTATGTCCCTGGTTTAACAGCCAACCTCCAGATTGATGTCTGTTTTGTTTCTGCTTGTATTTTTGCCGTCACAATCTTGTTTTCTCAATGGACGTCTGAATTGAGTGGCTCCATTAGTTTGTTGCTGTTATGAAAGACCTGTGAAGGAGCCCTGTGTCTGTGTCCCAAATCGTACTTATTCCCTATGTAGTGCACTACTTTTGACCAGGCCTATCTATAGGGAATCCCATAGGGCTCTGGTCAAAAATAGTGCACTACATAGGGAATATGTTTCCATTTGGGACCTACCCCTGTGAACACTGGAGCTCTGTGGAGCCGACAGCTCTGTGGGTCTCTCCCGATGTCCTCCCTCCCTACGTCGGGGGTGGTGTTGATGGGCCTCGCCGCCGGGGGCCTGGAGGGGCCGGGGAGGGGCTGTCATTCTAGGCACTGCGGCTCTCTTTTGTGTTTGAGTCTGATTCTGTCTGACAGGCTAAATATTTGGCTGTGGCCATGCACCAGGGTAAACTGGCTCCCACAATAGTGGAGCAGAGGTGGTGGTTGGTCTGAGTGATCTAATATCAGACAAGGTATTCAGAAAGTATTCACACCTCTTGACTTTTTCCACATTTTGTTACAGCCTGAATCTAAAATTGATTAAATTGAGATTTTTGGTCACTGGCCTTCCCAAAATACCCCATAATGTCAAAGTGGAGTTATGTTTTTAGATTTTTCTTTACAAATTAATAAAAAATGAAAAGCTGAAATGTCTTAAGTCAATAAGTATTCAACCCCTTTGTTATGACAGGCCTAAATAAGTTCAGGAGTAAAAATGAAATGTGTTTAACAAGTCACATTATAAGTTGCATGGACCCACTCTGTGTGCAATAATAATGTTTAACATGATTTTTTAATGACTACCCCAACTCTGTACACCACACATAAAATGATCTGTAATGTCCCTCAGTCGAGCAGTGAATTTCAAACACAGATTCAACCTCAAAGGCCAGGGAGGTTTTCTAATGCCTCGCAAAGAAGGGCTCCTATTGGTAGATGGGTAAAAATAAAATAAAGCAGGCATTGACTATCCCTTTGAGTATGGTGAAGTAATAGTGCAAAAAATGTGGCAAAGCAATTACATTTTTGTCCAGAATACAAAGTGTTACGTTTGGGGCAAATCCAATCCAATACATTACTGAGTACCACTCTCCATATTTTCAAGCATAGGGGTAACATATTATGGGTACGCCTGTAATCGTTAAGGACATAAATAAAATAAATAAATAAATAAAAAAGGACATAAATGGAATGGAGCTAAGCACAGGCAAAATCCTGGAGGAAAACCTGGTTCTGTCTGCTTTCCTCCAGACACTGGGAGATGAATTCACCTTTCAGCAGGACAATAACCTAAAACACAAGGCCAAATATACACTGGAGTTGCTGACCAAGAAGACAGTGTATGTTCCTGAGTGGCCGAGTTACAGTTTTGACTTAAATCTACTTGAAAATCTAATATGGTTGTCTAGCAATGATCAACAACCAATTTTACAGAGCTTGAAGAATTTTGAAAATAATAATGGGCAAATATTGTACAATCCAGGTGTGGAAATCTCTTAGAGACATGATTCTAACATGTATTGTCTCAGGGGTGTGAATACTTATATCAATGAGGTATTTCTGTATTTCATTTTCAATACATTTGCTAAAATGTCTAAAAACATGTATTAATTTTGCCTTTATGGGATATTGTGTGTAGATGGGTGAGAAAAATATATATTTAACCCATTTTGAATTCAGGTTGTAACACAACAAAATGTTGAATAAGTATTTTGATCAGGGTTTTCTTATGGGCCCTGGTCTAAAGTAGTGCACTATATAGGGAATAGGGTGCCATTTGGGACGTAGCCTATCCCTCGCCCCCCAAGGGGAGGAAGTGGTTGAGGTTTCTCTGGATAAGTGGCTGCTGTGATAGGAGAGAGAGGAGAACCAAGGATCACTCCCTGGCTCTGTGCTAGGCTGGCAGAGGAGAACCAAGGATCACTCCCTGGCTCTGTGCTAGGCTGGGCAGAGGAGAACCAAGGATCACTCCCTGGCTCTGACCCTGGGCTAGACTGGGATTCTGCCTTATCTGGGCTAACCTGCTCCCCTCCCGTCTCAGTTCAGCTCAAGAGAATGGTCTCTCACCTCCTCTCTCTCTCTCTCTCTCTCTCTCTCTCTCTCTCTCTCTCTCTCTCTCTCTCTCTGTCTGTCTCTCTGTCTCTGTCTCTCTGTCTCTGTCTTGCTCTCTCTCACACACAGATGCACACAAACACTATTTAGCTTAACACCTATTTAGCTTAACATCTATTTAGCTTAACACCTATTTAGCTTGGTCGATTGTCCATGTAGATTACATTTATATGGATTTATAGAACACACCTACAGGGCTGGACTGACCAATCAGATGGATTTATAGAACACACCTACAGGGCTGGACTGACCAATCAGATGGATTTATAGAACACACCTACAGGGCTGGACTGACCAATCAGATGGGTTTATAGAACACACCTACAGGGCTGGACTGACCAATCAGATGGATTTATAGAACACACCTACAGGGCTGGACTGACCAATCAGATGGATTTATAGAACACACCTACAGGGCTGGACTGACCAATCAGATGGATTTATAGAACACACCTACAGGGCTGGACTGACCAATCAGATGGATTTATAGAACACACCTACAGGGCTGGACTGACCAATCAGATGGGTTTATAGAACACACCTACAGGGCTGGACTGACCAATCAGATGGATTTATAGAACACACCTACAGGGCTGGACTGATCAATCAGATGGGTTTATAGAACACACCTATGGGGCTGGACTGACCAATCAGATGGATTTATAGAACACACCTACAGGGCTGGACTGACCAATCAGATGGATTTATAGAACACACCTACAGGGCTGGACTGACCAATTGACCAACCAGGATTGGAAAGTTAATAAACAAAGGCATGCTTGAGTCAGACTTGAGTAATCCTAATGAGGGTTTAGTCCTTGCTCCCTCTACTCATTAAACCCCATAGGAATGCAGGGGTCAAATCCATCTCTGCTGGAGTCTCTGCTGCTGGAGTCTCTGCTGCTGGAGTCTCTATTGTAGTCTCTGCTGGAGTCTCTGCTGTAGTCTCTGCTGTAGTCTCTGCTGCTGGAGTCTCTGATGCTGGAGTCTCTGCTGCTGGAGTCTCTGCTGCTGGAGTCTCTGATGCTGGAGTCTCTGCTGCTGGAGTCTCTGCTGCTGGAGTCTCTGCTGTAGTCTCTGCTGCTGGAGTCTCTGCTGCTGGAGTCTCTGATGCTGGAGTCTCTGCTGCTGGAGTCTCTGCTGCTGGAGTCTCTGCTGTAGTCTCTGCTGCTGGAGTCTCTGATGCTGGAGTCTCTGCTGCTGGAGTCTCTGCTGCTGGAGTCTCTGCTGCTGGAGTCTCTGCTGTAGTCTCTGCTGCTGGAGTCTCTGATGCTGGAGTCTCTGATGCTGGAGTCTCTGCTGAAGTCTCTGCTGTAGTCTCTGCTGGAGTCTCTGCTGCTGGAGTCTCTGCTGCTGGAGTCTCTGCTGTAGTCTCTGCTGTAGTCTCTGATGCTGGAGTCTCTGATGCTGGAGTCTCTGATGCTGGAGTCTCTGCTGTAGTCTCTGCTGTAGTCTCTGCTGGAGTCTCTGCTGCTGGAGTCTCTGCTGCTGGAGTCTCTGCTGAAGTCTCTGCTGTAGTCTCTGCTGGAGTCTCTGCTGTAGTCTCTGCTGGAGTCTCTGCTGCTGGAGTCTCTGCTGCTGGAGTCTCTGCTGTAGTCTCTGCTGTAGTCTCTGCTGGAGTCTCTGATGCTGGAGTCTCTGATGCTGGAGTCTCTGATGCTGGAGTCTGTGATGCTGGAGTCTCTGCTGTAGTCTCTGCTGTAGTCTCTGCTATAGTCTCTGCTGTAGTCTCTGCTGGAGTCTCTGCTGCTGGAGTCTCTGCTGCTGGAGTCTCTGCTGAAGTCTCTGCTGTAGTCTCTGCTGGAGTCTCTGCTGCTGGAGTCTCTGCTGTAGTCTCTGCTGTAGTCTCTGCTGGAGTCTCTGATGCTGGAGTCTCTGATGCTGGAGTCTCTGATGCTGGAGTCTCTGATGCTGTAGTCTCTGCTATAGTATCTGCTGTAGTCTCTGCTGGAGTCTCTGCTATAGTCTCTGCTGTAGTCTCTGCTGGAGTCTGCTGGAGTCTCTGATGCTGGAGTCTCTGCTGAAGTCTCTGAGGGGCTCGTGGGATCAGATGTAGAGAGCAGAGCAGCTAGACAACAGACTACAGAGATAACTTCAGTAGGCTTTAAGCAGAGTTTTACATCATCCACCTGGCCTGTCCAACCATCATGCCTTGCTGTAGTCTGGTCCAGACATGGCTTCAAGTAGCATTTTAAGTATTCAAAATATATACTTTAAATGTGTTTGATTGAGCTTGCCTGTCTTAATAGACGTACAGATGTAAGATTGTTTAATTTGATCACCCTGTTACAGGGGAACTTTAAAAACATTAAAACCTGTAGTGTATTTGAGGTTCATTACGACTTGATTGCATCAACCCCTACAATAAAGGTTAGTGCTTTATAATATCTCCACGTAATAAAGCATTTATAATGGATTAGTAAATAGTTTATTGATCATTTATTAATCATTACTTAATATAGGTCCTTATAGACAATTTACTAATCATCAGTTAAGTATTTCTGTGTGGTTTTATCTATTTCTACTTCATAAATATTTTATTAATGTTTTGAGTGACCAGTGTAATGCCACTGGTAGACATTCCAGCAGAACTTGATGCTCCTTGAGGTTTCAAAGTAGCTGAGAACATAGAAATGAATAAGTACCAGCACAGGACGTTAAAGGAAATATATTGAACATTTAATTCAGAAAAATTGTTGTGAAACAACTGTTGCAAGGACTTGAGGAAGAGTTGTAATGTGAATGTTAGGCTTATGTTTTAAACGAACCAATCATTAAACGGAGAAGTAGCTTACACACAACAGCTCACCGGACCGGCCAGTTCTCACCAGTGGATTTGTATTCCTTCATTACTACTGATATGTGATTGAGGTAGACATGTTACATGTATATAAATGTATAAATCTTCCAGTGTTTCAGTCTATTAACCGTATACTATTTTCATACATGGCTTTGTTTGGCCGCACCTTTACTGGGCCTTTAAAGGTAGTAACTCTTTAAATGTAATGGGATAGTTCAGCAAAATAATTAATTGAGATATTTATTTCCTTACCTTGTAAACTGTCTATGGACCGCTCTTAATCTCTCTCAGACAGATTCTGCGTGTAAACTGAAGAATCATGATGGGATGGGATGGGTAGGCTGACGAGAAGCAGTAGTTCTGGTTTTGGGGGTTTTCGTCACTGATTATTTGGAAGTACTAGGATTAAATCAAATCAAATGTTATTTGTCACATGCGCCGAATACAACAAGTGTAGACCTTACAGTGAAATGTTTACTAACAAGCCCTTAACCAACAATACAACAGGTGTAGACCTTACAGTGAAATGCTTACTAACAAGCCCTTAACCAACAATACAACAGGTGTAGACCTTACAGTGAAATGTTTACTAACAAGCCCTTAACCAACAATACAACAAGTGTAGACCTTACAGTGAAATGTTTACTAACAAGTCCTTAACCAACAATACAACAGGTGTAGACCTTACAGTGAAATGCTTACTAACAAGCCCTTAACCAACAATACAACAAGTGTAGACCTTACAGTGAAATGTTTACTAACAAGTCCTTAACCAACAATACAACAGGTGTAGACCTTACAGTGAAATGCTGACTTACAAGCCCTTAACCAACAATACAACAGGTGTAGACCTTACAGTGAAATGCTTACTAACAAGCCCTTAACCAACAATACAACAGGTGTAGACCTTACAGTGAAATGCTTACTAACAAGTCCTTAACCAACAATACAACAGGTGTAGACCTTACAGTGAAATGCTTACTAACAAGCCCTTAACCAACAATACAACAGGTGTAGACCTTACAGTGACATGCTGACTTACAAGCCCTTAACCAACAATACAACAGGTGTAGACCTTACAGTGAAATGCTTACTAACAAGCCCTTAACCAACAATACCAACAATGCAGAGCAGGACAGGCTCATTCAGGATCACTCCTCATGTACAGATAGCAGAGCAGGACAGGCTCATTCAGGATCACTCCTCAGTACAGATATCAGAGCAGGACAGGCTCATTCAGGATCACTCCTCAGTACAGATATCAGAGCAGGACAGGATCATTCAGGATCACTCATCAGTACAGATATCAGAGCAGGACAGGCTCATTCAGGATCACTCATCAGTACAGATAGCAGAGCAGGACAGGCTCATTCAGGATCACTCATCAGTACAGAGAGCAGAGCATGGGGCATGCTTATTTAAGATGGTGAGGAAAGCACTTTTAAGGAACAACCAGGCATCCTCTACTGAGGGGATGAGGTCAATATCCTTCCAGGATACCCGGGCCAGGTCGATTAGAAAGGCCTGCTCGCTAAAGTGTTTTAGGGAGCGTTTGACAGTGATGAGGGGGGGTCGTTTGACCTCGGACCCATTACGGACGCAGGCAATGAGGCAGTGATCGCTGAGATCCTGGTTGAAGACAGAGGAGGTGTATTTAGAGGGCATGTTAGTCAGGATGATATCTATGAGGGTGTCCTTGTTTACAGATTTAGGGTTGTACCTGGTAGGTTCCTTGATAACTAGATTGTAGGACGGCCGGGGTGTTAAGCATATCCCAGTTTAGGTCACCTAACAGTACGAACTCTAAGGATAGATGGGGGGCAATCAGTTCACATATGGTGTCCAGGGCACAGCTGGGGGCTGAGGGGGGTCTGTAACAAGCGGCAACAGTGAGAGACTTATTTCTAGAGAGGTTTGGGCACAGAAGCTCAAACTGTTTGGGCACAGACCTGGATAGTATGACAGAACTCTGTAGGCTCTCTGCAGTAGATTGCAACTCCGCCCCCTTTGGTAGTTCTATCTTGACGGAAAATGTTGTAGTTGGCTGTCCTCAACTACAGGTCAAACAGGACATGACTGATGCCAGGCTGAACTACAGGCTGTCCTCAACTACAGGTCAAACAGGACATGACTGATGCCAGGCTGAACTACAGGCTGTCCTCAACTACAGGTCAAACAGGACATGACTGATGCCAGGATAAACTACAGGCTGTCCTCAACTACAGGTCAAACAGGACATGACTGATGCCAGGATAAACTACAGGCTGACCACAACTACAGATCAAACAGGACATGACTGATGCCAGGCTAAACTATAGGACATGGCTAATGCCAGGCCAAACTACAAGCTGTGTCCTTTCAAATCTCCCCAAGACCTACCAGCTACTGACTTACCTGACCAAGCCCTCCTGTGAGGAGCGCAGGCCACTGACGAGCTACTACTTCTACCAACACACAATGTGTCTCTTTCTTCTGAGCCTTGGAAAGGTTCTATTGTGGTCAGTTTAGTACATTGACTGACTGGATTCAAACCAACATGCATTAAACTCTCTAACACTCTTCCCTAATCCTATCACTGGATGCGTCCCAAATGGCACACTCATCCCTATATAGTGCACTACTTTTGACCAGTGCCCAGTGCACTACATAGGGTTAGGGTGCTATTTGGGACGTAGTTACAGTGTGTTATTCACCTAGCTAGTCTGTTATGAATTAGTCTGCTCGTTTACTCTCTTAACAAAGTAGCTTCCTTAAAGAACTCTGTTTACCACTTGGCTGTAAACTGTCATTGAATAGGTCTTTTTTCAAGACATTTCTTCTGTCTGCACCATCTTTTTGTCAAGCGATTTCTGTCTGCATTTCTTTGTAATGCTTCTGTGAGTTTACTAGAAAAACAGAAGAAAGCATCTGACAGACCTTGTGTACTGCCTGTAAAGCCTTGCCATAAAGTTTAGGGTTTCTTTGATAACATCTTTCATGCCTAGCACGGTGGAAAGAAAAGAAACAGTTGGAAGTCTTCATTTGTTCTTGGGTTCCGTCCAAGAGACCATTCAGATGGCTGGCTGCTGGAATCATCGGGTGTGTCCCAAAATGGCACCCTATTCCCTATATACTGTACTACTTTTGACAAGGGCCCTTAGGGCTCTGTTCGAAAGTAGTGCACTCTGTAGGTAATAGGGTGCCATTTGAGATGTATCTATTGTAGGTTGCTTGTTGGGCAGGAGAACTTCCCCAAAACACCGGATTGCTGGACTCCAGCCACAGAGCCACAGACCGACCGAGGCAAGAGTAGTGGCTAATTGAGTTAATGTTTATTAATTGAGTAGTTAATAGTCATGTCATCAGATAAGGATACCAGGCAGGCATACATATTCCTCATGTAGTTAATCTCATCTGTCATCAACAGGCTTTTCATGTTGATTTCTCAGTAAATGTTTTGCTTGTTGTAAATTGAATGAGAGGAAGAATGTTGATTATTCAGAAGAAGAAAACAATTCTGTAGGAAAAGTACAACAAATGTTGCTTGGACACACACACTCTACTCCAACAAGTAATATTTCCATGATAAAGGAGAATTATTGACTGTCATTGGCTACGATGCTTGATTAAAGCCCACTGGGATCTGAGATGTGGTGAGCACACACACCACCACAGCTCTTACAGCAGAAACCCTCTGAATGGTGAGAGAAGAGGGGAGGGAGGGAGGGAGGGAGGGAGAGAGAGAGAGAGAGAGAGAGAGAGAGAGAGAGAGAGAGAGAGAGAGAGAGAGAGAGAGAGAGAGAGAGAGAGAGAGAGAGAGAGAGAGAGAGAGAGAGAGAGAGAGAGAGAGAGACCTAACTCTAGAATGAGACTTGGCAGGAGTAGCCAACTCTCAGCCCTCAGCTCTCTGGTCCATTATAGAGCTCCATTATAAACCTGCTCAGAGAGAGAGCGAGAGAGAGAATATTATTAGGATCCCCATTAGCTAACGCCATAACGTTAGCTAATCTTCCTGGTGTCCAACACCAATTAATAAGACATTACAAACAATTACAATTTTAGATTAGACAAATATTTAACAAGTAGACAAATACAGACAATTCAAATACCTGACAGGAAACACATTTACCATTCAGTTGATGCTTTCTATTTCCTGTCCAGTCACATGGTCTGTCACATGGTCAGTCACATGGTCTGTCACATGGTCAGTCACATTGTCTGTCAAATGGTCAGTCACATGGTCAGTCACATGGTCTGTCACATGGTCCAGTCACATGGTCAGTCACATGGTCTGTCACGTGGTCTGTCACATGGTCCAGTCACATGGTCTGTCGCATTAGATATTCTTTTTTTTTTCTTTCTTGAAGGTGGATTTACTTCTTGCCTGAGAAATATGGATTGGTAAAGAGTTCCATTCAGCTATGGCTCTGTATAAAACTGTAGATTGAAGGTGATTTGTCCTTGGCTTGGGTTGTGTCAGATGCCCTGAATTTACCTGTTTGGTTTGGTGGTTATGTGTGTTGCTAGTATGTACTAACTGGTCTAAAAAATACTGTGGTTTTTAAAAAATATAACTTTCCTATAGAAAATCAAAAGACTGGATAGTAATTTGTTTTCAACGTGAAGCCATGAGAGATTTTATCTATCTATCTAGCTAGCTGAAAATCCTCTGCATTATCATTAACAGCAGACTAGTTCATTTCCTCAGGGAAAACAATGTACTGAGCAAATGTCAAATTGGCTTTTTACCAAATTACCGTACGACAGACCACGTATTCACCCTGCACTCACTAATTGACAAACAAATAAAACAAAACAAAGGCAAAGTCTTCTCATGCTTTGTTGATTTCAAAAAAGCTTTTTTTTCAATTTGGCATGAGGGTCTGCTATACAAATTGATGGAAAGTGGTGTTGGGGGAAAACATACAACGTTATAAAATCCATGTATACAAACAAGTGTGCGGTAAAGATTTGCATACCCACATATTTCTTACCACAGGGCCGTGGGGTGAGACAGGGATGCAACTTAAGCCTCACCCTCTTCAAAATATATATCAACGAATTGGCGAGAGCACTTGAACAGTCTGCAGCACCCGGCCTCACCCTACTAGAATCTGAAGTCAAATGTCTACTGTTTGCTGATGATCTGGTGCTTCTGTCCCCAACCAAGGAGGGCCTACAGCAGCACCTAGATCTTGTGCACAGATTCTGTCAGACCTGGGCCCTGACAGTAAATCTCAGTAAGACAAAAATAATGGTGTGCCAAAAAAGGTCCAGTTGCCAGGACCACAAATACAAATTCCATCTAGACACCGTTGCTCTAGAGCCACAGAAAACTATACATACCTTGGCCTAAACATCAGCGCCACAGGTAACTTCCACAAAGCTGTGAACGATCTGAGAGACAAGGCAAGAAGGGCCTTCTATGCCATCAAAAGTAAAATAAAATTTGACATACCAATTAGGATCTGGCTAAAAATACTTGAATGAGTTATAGAACCCATTGCCCTTTATGGTTGTGAGGTCTGGGGTTCTGCTCACCAACCAAGAATTCAAAAATGGTCCTCAGTGTAAAACGAAAAACACCAAATAATGCATACAGAGCAGAATTAGGCCGATACCCGCTAATTATCAAAATCCAGAAAAGAGCCGTTCAATTCTACAATCACCTAAAAGGAAGCCATTCCCAAACTTTCCATAACAAAGCCATCACCTACAGAGAGATGAACCTGGAGAAGAGTCCCCTAAACAAGCTGGTCCTGGGGCTTTGTTCACAAACACAAACATACCCCACAGAACCCCAAGACAGCAACACAATTAGACCCAACTAAATTATGAGAGAGTACACAGTGGCTTGACCACTGTGACTGAAACAAACTTAAGGAAAGCTTTGACTATGTACAGACTCAGTGAGCATAGCCTTGCTATTGAGAAAGGCCGCCGTAGGCAGACCTGGCTCTTAAGAGAAGACAGGCTATGTGACCACTGCCCAGAAAATGAGGTGGAAACTGAGCTGCACTTCCTAACCTCCTGCCAAATGTATGACCATATTAGAGACACATATTTCCCTCAAATTACACAGATCCACAAAAACAAATCCAACTTTGATAAACTCCCTATCTACTGGGTGAAATACCACAGTGTTCATCACAGCAGCAAGATGTGTGACCTGTTGTCACAAGAAAAGGACAACCAGTGAAGAACAAACACCATGTAAATACAACCCATATTTATGTTGATTTATCTTCCTTTTTGTACTATTTACACGTCATTATGACACTGTATATAGACATAATATGACACTTGAAATGTCTTTATTCTTTTGGAACTTCTGTGAGTGTAATGTTTACTGGGGCTCCCGAGTGGCGCAGCAGTCTAATGCACTGCAGTGGTAGAGGTAGTCACTACAGACCCTGGTTCAATTCCATGCAGTATCACAATCCAACCATGATTGGGAGTCCCATAGGAGGGTGCACAACAGGCCCAGCGTCGTCTGGGTTAGGGGAGGCCAGGGTAGGCTGTCATTGTAAATAAGAATTTGTTTTATTGTTTTTTTCACAGTTTTTTATTATCTACTTCACTTGCTTTGGCAATGTAAACATACAGTATGTTTCCCATGCCAATTAAGCCCCTTAAATTGAATTGAATAATGAAATTGAATTGAACTGAATTGTGTGTGAGAGAGAGAGAGAGAGAGAGAGAGAGAGAGGAGTGAGTGAGTGAGTGAGTGAGAAAATGCACCCACTGACCCACGGCATAACCACAACAGAGAACGGATCACAGGAAGACATTTAATTAATTCAGCTTCTTCTCTCTCTCTCTCTCTCTCTCTCTCTCTCTCTCTCTCTCTCTCCTTTTCTCCTCTTTTTTTCTGTATGAGTGATCTGCGCTCCTCCCTCCACAACCATAATGTAATGGACTGAAAGGGCTGTGAGGCGAGGGCTGAGAAAAGCCCCTGAAGATGAAGCCTGGACAGAACAGATGTGAAGGGTTTTGTTGAGTAGTTGGGAGGCTGGCGGGATGGTGATAGGCTAATTTGAGCAGCATAAAGCCGGACCCTTTTCATATGCAGAGTGCAGCTTTGATCAATAGCTGATGAAAGTGTTGGGAGTGGAGAGGATGGCGGGGGGCCCTTTGTAGCGGACAAGAAGGCATCTGCTGAGCTCTGCCCTCTTCTCCTACACGATCCCCCGACTACAATGACTGCCGGAGGAAAAAATGTGTCATCTGAGCACTGTAGAAAACAACACATAAAAGAGATCCCGGTGTACGGGTGTGCATATAAATATATATTCGTGTGCCATCCCCAATCCATGCATATCCCTGCACACATCACATAGCTGAGGCTGAGAATTCACACACTAGGCCTGGCTGTTGAGAAACAAATAAACACGTTATTTTTGTGAGGGGAGAGCCAATTGTAAGGGATCAATGGTGGGTGATGAAGAGCTCTGTGGTGTGTTGTGGTGATCAGGGTGGTAAAGAGGCCTGGACAGGGCCAGCAGGGAAACACAGGAAGATTCCATGGTGACGCAATTGTAGAGGAAGCTGTTCCAATAGAACTTGGAGGAATAAACATTCCATTCTTTGATTATGTTGAGGAGTCTCAAACATCCAGGTCTTGTAGGTTTCATTCAAAGACATCCCAATATTTCTATTGCTAAATGGATTTCAGTTGACTTTCACTGGATAATTAGTGCACTACTCCTTGCCATCGATGGTTAGTAGGGATGTGCATTTTTCCCTTTCAAGACGATTCTATCTAGATACATGGGCCCTGACACGATACAGGAACCATACGTTTTAGTTTGAAACGATCTGAGTTGGATCTGTTTGAGCTGACTTCTGTGTATGTGCACGCACGTGTGTTTAAATGATGTATGGCTATGGTGTAGGCACCTGATCTGAGCCATTAGGGAGACATCTACCAAGCACTACAACTATCAGATTAGGTCAGGCAGTGTAGCTTGTGTTTTGTCCTCCTTCTTTGGTTCTGAAATCACCCACTAATTAACTTGTCATTTTTGCAGATGAAGTGTTTGAGCTAGTAGTGTATCAATATTTATCGTTTACAAATTAGCTATGACACAGACAATGAATATATAGCACAATTATGTGTCTATATCTCAAAATCGAATGGTTTTGACCATTTGGATGCATTTTATGGAGTGATATCCTCTTCTCCTCTGGCTTCGGCAAAAATGATTGCTGTCCTCGTTATGAAATGATCAACTTTAACCTGTACTGTATGCATGAATGTCTTCCCCAGGTGATCTTTGCCTTGAACCAGACCCTTCTACAGCAGGAGAGTCTGAGAGCAGGCAGTCTGCAGGTCCCATACACCACTGAGGACCTCATCAAACATTATAACTGTGGAGACCTCAATTCCATCATCTTCAACCATGACACCTCTCAGGTCAGTTACTTACCCCTAACACTAACAGGCCAAAGAAGAGACCCATTGTTATCACCTTATTTTACGGTACCTTTTTCATTTCTGACCCACTGCAGGTCCCCAACTTCAACAACGTGACCCTGCGCCCCAGTGAACAGATAACAGCCCAGGAGATAGACAGCTACTTCAGACAGGAGCTCATCTATAAGAGGAACGAGAGGATGGGGAACAGGGTCAAGGCTCTGATGGAGGAACACCCTGACAACAGCTTCTTCTTCGCCTTCGGAGCGGGTCAGTGATGATGATGATGATGATGATGATGATGAGGAGGAGGAGGAGGAGGAGGAGGAAGATGAGAAGGAGAATGGTTAACCTTCGTCATGATTTGCCTGCCTGACCATTGATTCATTCAGTATGGAGCTATGAGTATGGAGCTATGAGTATGGAGCTATGAGTATGGAGCTATGAGTATGGAGCTATGAGTATGGAGCTATGAGTATGGAGCTATAGCCAGTGGAGCTTTACTAACACTGGTTAATGAGCTAACTGTATCTAGAGATTTTGTCAAAATAAAAGAATCTAAAAGAATATGGGGGTCAATTATTGGCACCCCTGTTTTCAGTACTCCAGTACCCTACCCTTCTAAAATGTTTTATGAGGCTGGAGAACACATTGTGAGGGATCTTAGACCATTCATCCATACAGGATCTTTCCCATTTTGAACCCTGTCTTTTAGAGATTATTTTAATTACTTGTTAAACAAAATGTATTTCTCTCAGCAGTTGTATTGGTATACCAGCTTTGGAGCAGACAATATAGTTCAGTATTTGTATTATTTATTTTATACAGTCTTAGTCTTGATTCAGTCTGAGGTCAGGCATTCAATTAAACGTGTTGAAAATTACATCTGATTAAAGCTACTTTAGAACAAACTGCTTAAATCCTTCTCTTTGTGAGTGTTTCAGAATAGAGAGGGCTTAGTTAGACTGAAGGAGGTAAAGTTCAAACCCTACAGAACTGGAAGACCGCCGCTTATAAGCATTGTAGTCCAGGCCTGCCGTTCGTGCTCGGTCGGCTGTGATCCGTATGGCAAAACTCTCAGATTTAGGGGTGAAATTCCGGAATCCACTTGTTGCCACATTGTCTGGTTCATTTAACTGAGACCTGGAAGCTGAGCAGGTTTATAATGGAGCTCTATAATGGACCAGAGAGCTGAGGGCTGAGAGTTGGCTACTCCTGCCAAGTCTCATTCTAGAGAGTTAGGTCTCTCTCTCTCTCTCTCTCTCTCTTTCTCTCTCTTTCTCTTTCTCTCTCTCTCAATCTCTCTCTCTTTCTCTTTCTCTCTCTCTCTGTCTCTCTCTCTCTCTCTCGCTCGCTCTCAATTTTTCAATGTAAGGGCTTTATTGGCATGGGAAACATATGTTAACATTCCCAAAGCAAGTGAAGTAGATAATAAACAATAACAATTAACAGGAAAATAAATCAACATAAATATGGGTTGTATTTACATGGTGTTTGTTCTTTTATGGTGTTTGTCTCTCTTTTCCTCTGTATGCGAGTCTAACCCTCCTCTCACTCACACACACTGTTCTTTTTGCATCTGGAATCATGTGTGTTACAGCTGCGTATAAAGTGCTGCTACCCAGAGGTGTGAAACTGATGCCGTCAGAAATGACTTTACTTTTAATTAATGATTACCAGCACCAGCCAAAGTGTGTGTTTGTGTGTGTGGGTGTTGAGTGCTGCGGAGGGTTTAACAACAACATGCAGGTTAATAACAGTACCCTGCCCCTTCAATCTGCCCTGCCATGCCCGCAGGTATATCTATGAAATAACACCGCCATGCCCCCAGGTAGATCTATGAAATAACACCACCATGCCCCCAGGTAGATCTATGAAATAACACCGCCATGCCCCCAGGTAGATCTATGAAATAACACCACCATGCCCCCAGGTATATCTATGAAATAACACCGCCATGCCCCCAGGTAGATCTATGAAATAACACCGCCATGCCCCTGGTGAGAACTATGAAATAAGCTCTAACCCCTGGTACCCTTGGCTCTAACCCCTGGTACCCCTGACTAACTCCTGGTACCCCTGACTCTAACCCCTAGTAACGTCTGTAGGATGACAGTTGGAAACATCCCATTTAGTAACGTCTGTAGGATGACAGTTGGAAACATCCCATTTAGTAACGTCTGTAGGATGACAGTTGGAAAATCCCATTTAGTAACTTCTGCAGGATGACAGTTGGACACATCCCATTTAGTAATGTCTGTATGATGACAGTTGGAAACATCCCATTTAGTAACGTCTGCAGGATGACAGTTGGAAACAGTAAGGTAGGCCAGACACAGTCCCAGTCCATGCACACTCAGAGAGAGAGAGAGCAGTCTGAAATAACCTGGTGTCCTACAGAGCAGAGAGAGAGAGAGCAGTCTGAACTAACCTGGTGTCCTACAGAGCAGAGAGAGAGAGAGCAGTCTGAACTAACCTGGTGTCCTACAGAGCAGAGAGAGAGAGATCAGTCTGAACTAACCTGGTGTCCTACAGAGCAGAGAGAGAGAGAGCAGTCTGAACTAACCTGGTGTCCTACAGAGCAGAGAGAGAGAGATCAGTCTGAACTAACCTGGTGTCCTATAGAGCAGAGAGAGAGAGATCAGTCTGAACTAACCTGGTGTCCTACAGAGCAGAGAGAGAGAGAGCAGTCTGAACTAGTCTGGTGTCCTACAGAGCAGAGAGAGAGAGAGCAGTCTGAACAAGTCTGGTGTCCTACAGAGCAGAGAGAGAGAGAGCAAGTCTGAACTAACCTGGTGTCCTACAGAGCAGAGAGAGAGAGAGCAGTCTGAACTAACCTGGTGTCCTACAGAGCAGAGAGAGAGAGATCAGTCTGAACTAACCTGGTGTCCTACAGAGCAGAGAGAGAGAGATCAGTCTGAACTAACCTGGTGTCCTACAGAGCAGAGAGAGAGAGAGCAGTCTGAACTAGTCTGGTGTCCTACAGAGCAGAGAGAGAGAGAGCAGTCTGAACAAGTCTGGTGTCCTACAGAGCAGAGAGAGAGAGAGAGCAGTCTGAACTAACCTGGTGTCCTACAGAGCAGAGAGAGAGAGAGCAGTCTGAACTAGTCTGGTGTCCTATAGCAGTCTAAACTAGTCTGGTGTTCTATAGCAGTCTGAACTAGTCTGGTGTCCAATAGCAGTCTGAACTAGTCTGGTGTCCAATAGCAGTCTGAACTAGTCTGGTGTCCTATAGCAGTCTGAACTAGTCTGGTGTCCTATAGCAGTCTGAACTAGTCTGGTGTCCTATAGCAGTCTGAACTAGTCTGGTGTCCTATAGCAGTCTGAACTAGTCTGGTGCCTATAATGATATGTACCATTGATTCTTGAAGGATATAATTTATAAATGCCACAAGAGCGTAGTTCAGCTTTCTTACCCCATCACATATATACCTATAATGTTGATATCATGGATGGTCAGTCCTTGCATCCATAGCTCTGTCTATGAATTAGAGAGAGGTTACATTTTTCCAGCCTCATCCCTCAGCTGTTTACATTGGTGGAGAAGACACTTTGTTACTGATTGCCGCTCTAACTAACTGGCCCTGGTTGGTAGGGTAGCTGACTGACCTAGTCTGGTTGTGTAGTTTACTGTATGCTTGGAACGGCTGGATTGGATGTAGCTGGTTGTAGAAGACACTTAACTATCTGGCAATAAATTAAAATACCGTTCAGCAATGTCAAGAATGCAGAAATAAATGAATGTTGAAATGCAGAAAGAGAAGGTCCTGTGGTTGATGGTATACTAAGCTGTGTGTGACAGTTTGAACTGGATCCAGCTACTGTAAACAACTTCCTATTTCCATCTCCATTATCTTTGACACTTAAAGTATTTTGGGTGAATTTATTATTATTGCTTAGCTACATACCAAATACTGAATATCATTTCATCAGAAAACAACAGCTAGGGGGGGAGTTGCAGTGATATAGCCTTGGGGACAAGCCAGATGTATGGTCTGGGGACAGGCCAGATGTATGATCTGGGGACAGGCCAGATGTATGGTCTGGGGACAGGGCATATGTATGGTCTGGGGACAGGCCAGATGTATGGTCTGGGGACAGGCCATATGTATGGTCTGGGGACAGGCCATATGTATGGTCTGGGGACAGGCCAGATGTATGATCTGGGGACAGGCCAGATGTATGGTCTGGGGACAGGCCAGATGTATGGTCTGGGGACAGGCCATATGTATGGTCTGGGGACAGGCCAGATGTATGGTCTGGGGACAGGCCAGATGTATGGTCTGGGGACAGGCCAGATGTATGATCTGGGGACAGGCCAGATGTATGGTCTGGGGACAGGCCAGATGTATGGTCTGGGGACAGGCCAGATGTATGATCTGGGGACAGGCCATATGTATGGTCTGGGGACAGGCCAGATGTATGGTCTGGGGACAGGCCATATGTATGGTCTGGGGACAGGCCAGATGTATGGTCTGGGGACAGGCCAGATGTATGGTCTGGGGACAGGCCAGATGTATGGTCTGGGGACAGGCCAGATGTATGGTCTGGAGACAGGCCAGATGTATGGTCTGGGGACAGGCCAGATGTATGGTCTGGGGACAGGCCAGATGTATGATCTGGGGACAGGCCAGATGTATGGTCTGGAGACAGGCCAGATGTATGGTCTGGGGACAGGCCATATGTATGGTCTGGGGACAGGCCAGATGTATGGTCTGGGGACAGGCCAGATGTATGGTCTGGGGACAGGCCAGATGTATGGTCTGGGGACAGGCCAGATGTATGGTCTGGGGACAGGCCAGATGTATGATCTGGGGACAGGCCAGATGTATGGTCTGGGGACAGGCCAGATGTATGGTCTGGGGACAGGCCAGATGTATGATCTGGGGACAGGCCAGATGTATGGTCTGGGGACAGGCCAGATGTATGGTCTGGGGACAGGCCAGATGTATGGTCTGGGGACAGGCCAGATGTATGATCTGGGGACAGGCCAGATGTATGGTCTGGGGACAGGCCAGATGTATGGTCTGGGGACAGGCCAGATGTATGGTCTGGGGACAGGCCAGATGTATGGTCTGGGGACAGGCCAGATGTATGGTCTGGGGACAGGCCAGATGTATGGCCTGTCCCCAGACCATACATCTGGCCTGTCCCCAGACCATACATCTGGCCTGTCCCCAGACCATACATCTGGGGACAGGCCAGATGTATGGTCTGGGGACAGGCCAGATGTATGGTCTGGGGACAGGCCAGATGTATGGTCTGGGGACAGGCCAGATGTATGGTCTGGGGACAGGCCAGATGTATGTCAAGCCTACCAGTGTTTTTCCCCTTTGCTCCTGCCTTGTGATAGTTCCTGTTTTTCTAGTTTTCCCGGTGTTGACCATTCCTGCCTGACCTGACCCTGATCCCGAGTCCGCCTGCCGTCTTGTACCTTTGCCCCACTACTCTGGATTACCTGACCTGTCTTTTGCCTACCCCTGTTGGTCTAATAAACATTGTTATTCTGACGATGTCTGCGCCTGGGACATGCTGGTGGAGCAATGCCGCGGGTTGTTGGGGAGGCAGCCTGCCACGGTGTTAGCCCCACAGCTCCTCAGTGACTCGACAGCTAGCAGCGCTGCCCCACCGGTCACTCCACCTCCACTGGAGCACCGTTTACCTCCACCGGAACGTTTTAATGGAGAGCCGAGCTCCTGTCGGCGTTTCTGGCTCAGTGTGCCCTCATTTTTGAGCTTCAGCCTTCCTCCTTCTCCTCAGAGCGCTCCAAGATAGCCTACCTCATCACACTGGTGTCCAGGAGGGCTCTCACCTGGGCTATCGCAGTGTTTCAGGCCCTGGTGAATTATGTCCTCCGCAACATGTTGAACTGGTTCCTCGTCTTCTCCCGCTCTCCGTAATAGCGAGGGCTCCACGTCCGACAGGTTCTCCAGCGCCTTCTGGAGAATCAACTGTTTGTGAAGACAGAAAAGTGTGAATTTCATCGCTCCACCATTCTCTTTCTGGGCTACATAATCTCCGCTGGGAGTGTCCAGACACATCCCGGGAAAGTGAGAGCGGTGGTGGATTGGCCCCAGCCCGCGTCCATGGTCCAGCTGCAACGCTTCCTGGGGTTTGCCAATTTTTATCGCTGCTTTATCCGTGGGTACAGCACCCTGGCCTCCCCCCTGTCCACACTCACCTCCACCAAGGTTCCGTTCACGTGGTCTGCGGCCGCTGACCGGGCGTTTCGGGACCTCAAACACCGCTTCACCACGGCCCCTATCTTGGTTCATCCGGACCCTTCCCGTCAGTTCGTGGTGGAGGCCGATGCTTCGGATATCGGAGTGGGGGCTGTCCTGTCCCGACGTTCGGCCCAGGACCTTAAGCTGCATCCCTGTGCCTTCTTCTCCCACCGCCTCAACGCCACGGAGAGGGACTACAACGTGGGGAATCGGGAGCTCCTCGCGGTGAAGATGGCGTTGGAGGAATGGAGGCACTGGCTTGAGGGGGCAGAACATCTGTTTATTGTGTGGACCGATCACAAAAACCTGGAGTATCTCCGCACCGCCAAGCGCCTCAACTCCAGGCAAGCAAGATGGGCCCTACTGTTTACCCGGTTAAATTTTTCCCTCTCCTACCGGCCGGGGTCCAAGAACATCAAGCCGGATGCCCTGTCTCGCCGCTATAGCCCCACAGGGACCACCCTGGAGACCATCCTTCCCACCTCGTGCCTGGTGACGGCCTTCAGCTGGGGTATAGGGAAACAGGTCCGGGAGGCGCAGCGGTCTCAGCAGAACCCTGGAGAGGCCCAGATAACTGGATGTTTGTGCCTGACGCGGTCCCACGTGTCAAGTGGCATTACCTTCCCACGTGTTAAGTGGCATTACCTTCCCACGTGTCAAGTGGCATTACCTTCCCACGTGTCAAGTGGCATTACCTTCCCACGTGTCAAGTGGCATTACCTTCCCACGTGTCAAGTGGCATTACCTTCCCACGTGTCAAGTGGCATTACCTTCCCACGTGTCAGCAGAGTCCAATCCACCCTCCCCTGCTTCATGCAACTACAGTATGTAGTAAGAACTTGTCAAAACATCCCTGATTTATGAAAAAGAGTTGAACTCACCTGAACTGTCACCTTTGACCTTGAAACCCAGAGCCGTGGTTGGTGCACCTGGAATCAAGCTTTATGTCTTTGCCCGGGGCCAACTCTCAATTGACCGACAAATACCTCAGCACTATGAAAGGAGAGAAAATGGCATATCTAGGTATCTATGGCTTCAACTGATCATCATACACAGGAATTGTTCTGATAGGCTGTCCTTTTCATTTAGAACTACAAACACACTGAACTAAGGGTGCCTGTAGGGGACAGCCACAGGATGACATAACTCATGTTATCTGGAACGTTTACTTCCAAGAGTTGAATGTTAAGGTTAGTGCTCAACGTGTGTTTAATATACATTGCTTATTCCTTGGAGCCCTGCGTTGTGTAGTACCACTAGTAATCATATAGGTATGTTTCTGAGACTTGGACATGGTTCATAGCTAAAGACTTGTGATGGATTAGATCATTTTAACAACCACAAGGTTGTAGGACTTGTCTTACTATTTTAGGACAATCGTTTAAACTACTACTCTGGACTTGATGTTGTGTAGTTTTTGAATGCAACATCAAATAGTAGTTTAGGGGCCCATATGGAGCTCTGCAATGTTCAGTGTTTACAAGCTTTCTGGGAAGCAGGTCGGTGCCTCTTTACGTAGCTCAGAGGGTAATTGATGAGGGATGGGATAGAGAGGTGGGATTGAGGGATGGAGAGATAGAGGGATGGGGCAGAGAGAAGGAGGGATGGGATGGAGGGATGAGATAGAGAGAGGATGAGATGGATGGATGAGATGGAGGGAGGATGAGATGGAGGGATGAGATGGAGGGATGAGATAGAGAGAGGATGAGATGAGATGGAGGGATGAGATGGAGAGAGGATGAGCTGGAGAGAGGATGAGATGGAGGGATGAGATAGAGAGAGGATGAGATGGAGGGATGAGATGGAGGGATGAGATAGAGAGAGGATGAGATGCAGGGATGAGATGGAGAGAGGATGAGATGGAGGGATGAGATGGAAGGATGAGATGGAGGGACACAGAGAATAAATGGTAGCTACCATGAAAAAATGACATTACCTTGCATACTGTTATATTTGGGTCTTTTTTGCCTGTTTAACTAGCTGTTGTTTCATCTGTTGTTGCCGTTGTCCGGGCTGGAAGAAGGTTCAGTGAATAGGGAGGGGCACCGTGAGGTAATACAGTAGGGGGAGGGGCACCGTGAGGTAATACAGTAGGGGGAGGGGCACCGTGAGGTAATACAGTAGGGGGAGGGGCACCGTGAGGTAATACAGTAGGGGGAGGGGCACCGTGAGGTAATACAGTAGGGGGAGGGGCACCGTGAGGTAATACAGTAGGGGGAGGGGCACCGTGAGGTAATACAGTAGGGGGAGGGGCACCGTGAGGTAATACAGTAGGGGGAGGGGCACCGTGAGGTAATACAGTAGGGGGAGGGGCACCGTGAGGTAATACAGTAGGGGGAGGGGCACCGTGAGGTAATACAGTAGGGGGAGGGGCACCGTGAGGTAATACAGTAGGGGGAGGGGCACCGTGAGGTAATACAGTAGGGGGAGGGGCACCGTGAGGTAATACAGTAGGGGGAGGGGCACCGTGAGGTAATACAGTAGGGGGAGGGGCACCGTGAGGTAATACAGTAGGGGGAGGGGCACCGTGAGGTAATACAGTAGGGGGAGGGGCAGCGTGAGGTAATACAGTAGGGGGAGTGCTTCTCAAATGGAATGTTTTATGTGTTCTCCACTCTCATCCTCACAAGAACGTACTCAAGAGAACATGGTCGGAGAATGCACTCGGAGCGTGAGAGTGTGGAGCACGGTTTTGAGAAACACCCAATGTCTGTGTTTGTCTTCTGATAGGGTCACCTAGTGCTGAGGCGCCACTACAGCCTCGGGTTCGATCCCAGGCTGTGTCAAAGCCGGCAGTGACCGGGAGCCCCATGGGGCGGTGCACATTTGGCCCAGGGTCATCCGGGTTAGGGCAGGTTTTGGCCAGGGGGATGTCCTTGGCTCATCGTGCTCTAGCGACTCCTTGTGGCGGGCCGGGTGCCTGAAAGCTGACGTCGGTCGTCAGTTGGACAGTGTTTCCTCCGACACATTGGTGCGTCTGGCTTCCGTTGGGGAGTTGCAGCGATGAGACAAGATCGTAACTACCAATTGGATATCACGAAATTGGGGAGAAAAAGGAGGTAAAAAAAATGTGTCCAGCCACCCACATCCTGGGGTATTCTAGCATTGTGCTATATAGCCAACTCCTATGGTCAACACAACCATAAGATTTGACTATACAGTATAAATAGATATACTGTAGAATCCACATAGACATCACTAAAACTACTACCACTGCTGCTGCAAACTATGACCTCGTGTTTGCTCTGGTATTCCTGTTTCTTCAAGAGATTATTTTACAAAATCGAATAAGAGTAAGACATAACATGGCAAAGAATCTCAAAGTAATGTAGTGCGATATGCTGTTTATTTTTTTGAAAACTGCTCAATTTTTACAGGATTATATACCCTTGATTTCTCTTTCATTGCCAACACTCTTAGAAAAATGGTTTTCCAAAAGGGGTCTTCGGCTTTCCCCAAAAGATAACAACATTTGGTTCCAGGTAGAACTCTTTTGGGTTCCATGTATACTGAACAAAAATATGAACGTAACATGTAAAGTGTTGGTCCCATGTTTCATGAGCTCAAATAAAATATCCCAGAAATGTTCCATACGCATAAAAAGCTTATTGTTTACATCCCTGTTAGTGAGCTTTTCTCCTTTACCAAGATAATCCATCCACCTGACAGGTGTGGCACATCAAGAAGCTGATTAAACAGCATGATCATTACACCGATGCACCTTGTGCTGGGGACAATAAAAGGCCACTTGGTCTGCAGTTTTGTCACACAACACAATGCCACAGATGTCTCAAGTTTTGAGGGAGCGTCCAATTGGCTGCTGACTGCAGGAATGTCCACCAGAGCTGTTGCCAGAGAATGTAATGTTAATTTCTCTACCATAAGCCGCCTCCAATGTTGTTTTAGAGATTTTGGCAGTACATCCAACCGGCTTAACAACCGCAGACAACGTGTAACTGTGCCAGCCGAGGACCTCCACATCCGTTTTTTTCTCCTGCGGGATCGTCTGAGACCAGCCACATCGAGAGCTGATGACACTGAGGGGTATTTGTTTCTGTAATAAAGCCCTTTTGTGGGGAAAAGCTGGGCCTGGCTCCCCAGTGGGTGAGCCTGGCTCCCAATTGGGAGGGCCTATGTCCTCCCAGGCCCACCAATGGCTGTGCCCCTGCCCAGTCATGTAAAATCCATGGATTAGGGCCTAATGAATTTCTTTAAATTGTCAGACTTTATATGAACTGTAACTCAGTAATATCATTGAAATCGTTACATGTTGTGTTTATATTTTTGTTTTGTATAGAACCCTTTGTGGAACGGCTTCAACATGGAACCAAAAAGGGTTCGTCCTGGAATCAAAAGGGTTCTACTAGAAACCTTTCAGGTTCTAGGTTGCACTATTTTTTCTAAGAGTGTATAGTAAAGACGTCGGTCTGTGTTAAACTGTCATAATTCCCCTTGCTTTGCTTGGCAGTGTGAGAGGCCCTGTAGCGCTAGCAGCCAGCGATATGTAATCCCTGAACCAACGCTTTCCTCCACAACGGCCGAGAAGGGCCTGTGCCACCACAAAGTCTGCGTCTCAGATGGCACCCTATTCCCTCTGGGCCCTGGTCAATAGTCGTGCATTATTTAAGGAAAAGGGTTCCATTTGGGACTGACTACAAACTCTCCGGACTTTAAGGTCCATTTAAGGAATGGTTTCACACCATCCTGTTCCTCCTGTAGCACTCTGGGTTTCATTGTTCAAAGCAGACATCTAAAAAGCTGTTCAACATAAACATTGGTGCCTTGGGTGTTATAGGACCTTTTCTTGACGCTGAAGTTTGTTGAAGTTTTTGTTGAAGATGTTGAGGCGATGTTCCGCTCTTACAGTAGCTTGGTCCCAGTCTGTTTCTGCTCTCTTGACAACTCCTTATGGAATCCATGTGTGGCATGACACTTCCGCAAGAAGTTGGCAAGAAATTACTTGAGCATCAAGTGTTCATTACCCACCCTAATCCATCAAGTCTGCATTACCCACCCTAATCCATCAAGACTTCATTACCCACCCTAATCCATCAAGTCTGCATTACCCACCCTAATCCATCAAGTCTGCATTACCCACCCTAATCCATCAAGTCTGCATTACCCACCCTAATCCATCAAGTGTTCATTACCCACCCTAATCCATCAAGTGTTCATTACCCACCCTAATCCATCAAGACTTCATTACCCACCCTAATTAATCAAGTGTTCATTACCCACCCTAATCCATCAAGTGTTCATTACCCACCCTAATTAATCAAGTGTTCATTACCCACCCTAATCCATCAAGTGTTCATTACCCACCCTAATCCATCAAGTGTTCATTACCCACCCTAATTAATCAAGTGTTCATTACCCACCCTAATCCATCAAGTGTTCATTACCCACCCTAATTAATCAAGTGTTCATTACCCACCCTAATTAATCAAGTGTTCATTACCCACCCTAATTAATCAAGTGTTCATTACCCACCCTAATCCATCAAGTGTTCATTACCCACCCTAATCCATCAAGTGTTCATTACCCACCCTAATTAATCAAGTGTTCATTACCCACCCTAATCCATCAAGTGTTCATTACCCACCCTAATTAATCAAGTCTTCATTACCCACCCTAACTCATCAAGTGTTCATTACCCACCCTAACTCATCAAGTCTTCATTACCCACCCTAGTTCATCAAGTCTTCATTACCCACCCTAACTCATCAAGTCTTCATTACCCACCCTAATTAATCAAGTCTTCATTACCCACCCTAATTAATCAAGTCTTCATTACCCACCCTAGTTCATCAAGTCTTCATTACCCACCCTAACTCATCAAGTCTTCATTACCCACCCTAATTAATCAAGTCTTCATTACCCACCCTAATTAATCAAGTCTTCATTACCCACCCTAGTTCATCAAGTCTTCATTACCCACCCTAACTCATCAAGTCTTTATTACCCACAAAAACTCATCAAGTCTTCATTACCCACCCTAATTTATCAAGTCTTCATTACCCACCCTAACTCATCAAGTCTTCATTACCCACCCTAATTAATCAAGTCTTCATTACCCACCCTAATTAATCAAGTCTTCATTACCCACCCTAATTAATCAAGTCTTCATTACATACCCTAACTCATCAAGTCTTCATTACCCACCCTAATTAATCAAGTCTTCATTACATACCCTAACTCATCAAGTCTTCATTACCCACCCTAATTAATCAAGTCTTCATTACCCACCCTAACTCATCAAGTCTTCATTACCCACCCTAATTAATCAAGTCTTCATTACCCACCCTAATTAATCAAGTCTGCAGACTTACATTTAAAGGTCTGGGTAAATGGTTACTTATTTTATGTTTATTTCTTTCTCAATACCTTAAGACATATGCTGCTTAAGAAATTGATATATACAGGAAACTGTTGAGCATAAAAAACCCAGCAGCGTTGCAGTTCTTGACACAAACCGGTGCGCCTGGCACCTACTACCATGCCCCATTCAAAGGCACTTAAATGTTTTGTCTTGCCCATTCACCCTCTGAATGGCACACATACACAATCCATGTCTCAATTGTCTCAAGGATTAAAATGCCTTTTATAACCTGATTTATCAAGTCACATCATTAAGGGATCATAGCTTTCACCTGGATTCACCTGGTCAGTCTGTCATGGAAAGAGCACTCAGTGTATATTTACAATATGTATCATGTAATATATATAGATCCGTCCTTTAACTTTTGGAAAGCTCATATTCTGAGCTAGCAATTAAAAAAGTATGATCCACAGATCTAACTGGATCTGAACAACCCTTGAAGTGGAACACGATATGGAAAAATATGACCTTGGCATCCCGTACTGTATTTTACACAGAGGAAACGTTTTACGATGAAATTGGCTGTTCACTGTGTCCCCTAAATCAGATAGGCACATTCTTTCATATGATGTGGGAGTTCACTGCAGTTAAATGCTTCTGGTAAAGTTACTAAATGTATTTGAAGTGCATGAATGCAAATATTCAATGCTTTCTATCTACCATGTTACTTAACACTGATAGCCCCTTTGGTTTCTGGGTAGGGAGGGTGGGTGGGGACTGAGCAGGAGCATTTCTCTTAGTGTGACTGAATAAAACGTTTGTAACGAAAAACAAAAACAAAAATAGAAGCTGGTAAGGAAGCACATACAGACTGGCTCACCCCTCTATGTGACAGTTGGATGACGGCTCACCCCTCTCTGTGACAGTTGGACGACGGCTCACCCCTCTCTGTGACAGTTGGACGACGGCTCACCCCTCTATGTGACAGTTGGATGACGGCTCACCCCTCTATGTGACAGTTGGACGACTGGTCCATTGTGTGACTGCATCACACTATTCCATATGTAGTGCAGTACCAAAAGGCTTATTTGTTTGTGACCGTTATTATTCCTTCAATAAGTTCCTACTAAGGCCTTTATCACTAAGTGCTCCTTGGCTATAGCTAAGCAGTCTCTACTCTCTACAACCATTTAAAATTTCACCAGTACAGTCCTGTGTTCATTTCATCAATATCCCTGATTGTAACTGATAACTTACATTTCCAGTAAATTATCATTTTCAGATGTTTCCGAAATGGCCAACAAACGGTCCTGTAATCTCAGGCAGACTTTACACCTTGTAAAGCGACAGTCTATGAGGTCTTTACACCTTGTAAAGCGACAGTCTATGTGGTCTTTACACCTTGTAAAGCGACAGTCTATGTGGTCTTTACACCTTGTAAAGCGACAGTGTATGTGGTCTTTACACCTTGTAAAGCGACAGTCTATGTGGTCTTTACACCTTGTAAAGCGACAGTGTATGTGGTCTTTACACCTTGTAAAGCGACAGTCTATGTGGTATTTACACCTTGTAAAGCGACAGTCTATGTGGTCTTTACACCTTGTAAAGCGACAGTCTATGTGGTCTTTACACCTTGTAAAGCGACAGTGTATGTGGTCTTTACACCTTGTAAAGCGACAGTCTATGTGGTCTTTACACCTTGTAAAGCGACAGTCTATGTGGTCTTTACACCTTGTAAAGCGACAGTGTATGTGGTCTTTACACCTTGTAAAGCGACAGTCTATGTGGTCTTTACACCTTGTAAAGCGACAGTGTATGTGGTCTTTACACCTTGTAAAGCGACAGTCTATGTGGTATTTACACCTTGTAAAGCGACAGTCTATGTGGTCTTTACACCTTGTAAAGCGACAGTCTATGTGGTCTTTACACCTTGTAAAGCGACAGTCTATGTGGTCTTTACACCTTGTAAAGCGACAGTCTATGTGGTCTTTACACCTTGTAAAGCGACAGTCTATGTGGTCTTTACACCTTGTAAAGCGACAGTCTATGTGGTCTTTACACCTTGTAAAGCGACAGTCTATGTGGTCTTTACACCTTGTAAAGCGACAGTCTATGTGGTCTTTACACCTTGTAAAGCGACAGTCTATGTGGTCTTTACATCTTGTAAAGCGACAGTGTATGTGGTCTTTCTTTGTGGACTATGTGATTTGAAACCTGATCTCTCTGGTGTGTGGTAAAGTGTTTTTACATCCCCTCTCCTATCACACCTTGGCATCTCAGGACTTCAAATTCCTCTATTGTTCAACGTGCCTTTTCCCCAGCACTTCCTTATTGCATTGAATTCAAATCACCAAATCTTTATCGCTCTCTCTTGTATGGGAACACACATACCTCTCTGCTACCTCTCACCATGGATGACAGGACTGGAAAGAGACGTTTTAAACTCTGGAATAGGGCCTCTCTCTGATGAGTGAGAGCTTTTCATCTGCTCTCAGAGAGGCTTTCATTACCACACAGACATATCAATGGTGTGTCATTCATATCACTGGTCTCTCACCTGTTCAATGGTCTGATAAAGACTGCCTGTATAGATGATGACTCCATGTTTGATGTTGTAAAATCTGATCAGGCTAAAGTCTTCACTCTGTTATGTCTGACAGATAAAATATGTCAGCAGATAACGAATGAACGAATGAAAGAATTAACAAATTAATTAAAGAAAGAAAGGAGAGAACATTGATTATTTAGAAACATTCTATTATGACTCCAGTACTTGTTACAGGACCTTGTCCTAAAGATACAGTACTTGTTACAGGACCTTGTCCTAAAGATACAGTACTTGTTACAGGACCTTGTCCTAAAGATACAGTACTTGTTACAGGACCGTGTCCTAAATATACAGTACTTGTTACAGGACCTTGTCCTAAAGATACAGTACTTGTTACAGGACCTTGTCCTAAAGATACATTACTTGTTACAGGACCTTGTCCTAAAGATACAGTACTTGTTACAGGACCTTGTCCTAAATATACAGTACTTGTTACAGTAACTTGTCCTAAAGATACACAGACACACACACACTACTGTAACAGTACTTATTACAGTATCCTGCCCCACACTATCTATCAATCCTTTTCTCCTCTAAACTACCAACACTCTCAGGTTCTGTGTTTGTGTTGGAGAAACTACATCCCAGTTTGTGAGGGAGTCATGGTTTAAAGTAATTCATTACTACAGACTAGAAACACTAAAACAACATGTTGAGGTTGTGTTTGGCTCAGTCCTGGGCTTCACTCCTTTAGCTGGTCTTTATATAGGATCTACCCTACCCTACTCTAACCCACCCTACGCTACCCTACTCTAACCCACCCTACCCTATCCTACCCGACCCTACCCTACCCCTACCCTACCCCACCCAACCCTACCCTACCCTACCCTACCCCCCCACCCTACCCTACTCTAACCCACCCAACCCTACCCTACCCAACCCTACCCTACCCCCCCCACCCTACCCTACTCTAACCCACCCAACCCTACCCTACCATACCCAACCCTACCCTACCCCACCCAACCCTACCCAACCCTACCCCCCCACCCTACCCTACTCTAACCCAACTAACCCTACCCTACCCAACCCTACCCTACCCCACCCTACCCAACCCTACCCTACCCCCCCACTCTACCCTACTCTAACCCACCCAACCCTACCCTACCATACCCAACCCTACCCTACCCCACCCAACCCTACCCTACCCTACCCTACCCAACCCTCAACCCTACCCCCCCACCCTACCCTACTCTAACCCACCCAACCCTACCCTACCCCACCCAACCCTACCCTACCCAACCCTACCCCCCCACCCTACCCTACTCTAACCCAACTAACCCTACCCTACCCAACCCTACCCTACCCGACCCTACCCCACCCTACTCTAACCCACCCTACCCTACCCTATCCTACCCCACCCGACCCTACCCTACCCCACCCAACCCTACCCTACCCAACCCTCAACCCTACCCACCCTACCCTACCCTACTCTAACCCACCCAACCCTACCCTACCATACCCAACCCTCAACCCTACCCCCCCACCCTACCCTACTCTAACCCACCCAACCCTACCCTACCATACCCAACCCTACCCTACCCCACCCAACCCTACCCAACCCTACCCTACCCTACCCCCCCACCCTACCCTACTCTAACCCAACTAACCCTACCCTACCCAACCCTACCCTACCCCACCCTACCCCACCCTACTCTAACCCACCCTACCCTATCCTACCCCACCCGACCCTACCCTACCCCACCCAACCTTACCCTCAACCCTACCCCCCCACCCTACCCTACTCTAACCCACCCAACCCTACCCTACCCTACCATACCCAACCCTACCCTACCCCACCCAACCCTACCCTACCCTACCCCCTTACCCTACCCTACTCTAACCCACCCAACCCTACCCTACCCAACCCTACCCTACCCTACCCCACCCTACTCTAACCCACCCTACCCTACCCCACCCTACCCAACCCTACCCCACCTTAATACACCCTACCCACCCTACCCTAATACACCCTACCCTACCCTAATACACCGCATCCTACCCCACCGTACCCTACCCTAATACACCCTACCCTACCCCACCCAACCCTACCCAACCCTACTCTACCCCACCCTACCCTACCCCCACCCTACCCTACCCCACCCTTATGTTAACATAAAGCGGTGAAACAGGGCTGCAAACACCAATCACCTGCTCTGTCTAGACTACCTTCACTCACCTGCTCTGTCTAGACTACCTTCACTCACCTGCTCTGTCTAGACTACCTTCACTCAGCTGCTCTGTCTAGACTACCTTCACTCACCTGCTCTGTCTAGACTACCTTCACTCACCTGCTCTGTCTAGACTACCTTCACTCACCTGCTCTGTCTAGACTACCTTCACTCACCTGCTCTGTCTAGACTACCTTCACTCACCTGCTCTGTCTAGACTACCTTCACTCACCTGCTCTGTCTAGACTACCTTCACTCAGCTGCTCTGTCTAGACTACCTTCACTCAGCTGCTCTGTCTAGACTACCTTCACTCACCTGCTCTGTCTAGACTACCTTCACTCAGCTGCTCTGTCTAGACTACCTTCACTCACCTGCTCTGTCTAGACTACCTTCACTCACCTGCTCTGTCTAGACTACCTTCACTCACCTGCTCTGTCTAGACTACCTTCACTCACCTGCTCTGTCTAGACTACCTTCACTCAGCTGCTCTGTCTAGACTACCTTCACTCAGCTGCTCTGTCTAGACTACCTTCACTCAGCTGCTCTGTCTAGACTACCTTCACTCAGCTGCTCTGTCTAGACTACCTTCACTCACCTGCTCTGTCTAGACTACCTTCACTCACCTGCTCTGTCTAGACTACCTTCACTCACCTGCTCTGTCTAGATAACCTTCACTCACCTGCTCTGTCTAGACTACCTTCACTCACCTGCTCTGTCTAGACTACCTTCACTCACCTGCTCTGTCTAGACTACCTTCACTCACCTGCTCTGTCTAGACTACCTTCACTCACCTGCTCTGTCTAGATAACCTTCACTCACCTGCTCTGTCTAGACTACCTTCACTCACCTGCTCTGTCTAGATAACCTTCACTCACCTGCACTCACCTTGTAACCCCTCACTGCACTTAAACACTTTACAGAGGTTTACTGTATAGGGTGATGGTGATATAACCGGACAGAGAGGGAAGTGGACAACAACAGCATCAAATCAAACCACAGACCTGTGCTGTACTTTATATGTTGTCCCAAAACACAGTTCACAGTTTATATTATTATATATTTTGACTGTTTCCTCTATGGTGAGCTGTTTTCATGTCAAATCATGACTCATATTTGTAATAGTATAACTGAGCATTTCGCTCTCTGGTAGTTGGGGCTCAATGGAAAACTGCTGAGTGCAAAAAAACTTTTTAGAAAAGTTGATCTGCACCTCAGCTGATACCAGTGTATGACGTTTCTATAGTGTATAGCCTTATCCAATGTACTTATTCATGCTTCATGCAACACCACAGCCGTTTTCTGGCTCTCTGGCTGTGGGAATAATCCCAGTCTGACAGAGAGTGTGTACTCTGACCAACACATACACCCTGCCATTGACAAATAAGGGGACCAGTTGTGGAAAGTGTTGCCTTAGGGGTGTTCAGTGGTGAGAGGGGAGGCTAGGGGTAGGGGGGTTAAGAGGTGGTCCTCCTGGTCACCTTTGGCCTATTTCAGCCCCCTGCCACACACACCTCTCTAATGGCCAGTGGCCCTACTCCCTGGCCCTGTCTCCCAACCTTTAGAGTTGTTTACTCAGTTGTCAGGAGGCTCCGGGGCTGAGCCAGGGCTTATGTTGACATTTTGACCCTGCCAACAACATTATCCCTTGGAAATCAAACCACACCTCAGCCTGGTCTGAGAGAGGGCTGGCTCCAGCTGTCTGGTGTGCTGGTCTGAGTGCCTGCCTAGGGTTAGGAGCAGTGTGGGTATGAGCCATATAAATACAATCTACCCAATTCCTTTGGTCTGTTTTCATTTTACATTTATCCAGAGCAACTTACAGTAGTGAGTGCATACATTTTTTATACTGGTCCCCCGTGGGAATCAAACCCTCAACCTTGGCATTTCAAGCGCCATGCTCTACCGACTGAGCTACCTTCCGTTCTAGTAATTCAATTTCTAGCATTTAGCAACACAAATACCTCACTCACCCACCTGGCTGTTGCTACACTACTGTAGCCACCTGGACATGGCAGCACAGCTCCCTGCACCCTGCTCTCCACCTCCACCTAGCTGGACAAGCTAGTCTCTAGTGGCCTCTCCATCTCCACCTAGCTGGCCAAGCTAGTCTCTAGTGGCCTCTCCATCTCCACCTAGCTGGCCAAGCTAGTCTCTAGTGGCCTCTCCATCTCCACCTAGCTGGACAAGCTAGTCTCTAGTGGCCTCTCCACCTCCACCTAGCTGCCCAAGCTAGTCTCTAGTGGCCTCTCCACCTCCACCTAGCTGGCCAAGCTAGTCTCTAGTGGCCTCTCCACCTCCACCTAGCTGCCCAAGCTAGTCTCTAGTGGCCTCTCCATCTCCACCTAGCTGGACAAGCTAGTCTCTAGTGGCCTCTCCACCTCCACCTAGCTGGACAAGCTAGTCTCTAGTGGCCTCTCCACCTCCACCTAGCTGGCCAAGCTAGTCTCTAGTGGCCTCTCCACCTCCACCTAGCTGCCCAAGCTAGTCTCTAGTGGCCTCTCCATCTCCACCTAGCTGGACAAGCTAGTCTCTAGTGGCCTCTCCACCTCCACCTAGCTGGCCAAGCTAGTCTCTAGTGGCCTCTCCACCTCCACCTAGCTGCCCAAGCTAGTCTCTAGTGGCCTCTCCACCTCCACCTAGCTGGACAAGCTAGTCTCTAGTGGCCTCTCCACCTCCACCTAGCTGGACAAGCTAGTCTCTAGTGGCCTCTCCACCTCCACCTAGCTGGACAAGCTAGTCTCTAGTGGCCTCTCCACCTCCACCTAGCTGGACAAGCTAGTCTCTAGTGGCCTCTCCACCTCCACCTAGCTGGACAAGCTAGTCTCTAGTGGCCTCTCCACCTCCACCTAGCTGCCCAAGCTAGTCTCTAGTGGCCTCTCCACCTCCACCTAGCTGGACAAGCTAGTCTCTAGTGGCCTCTCCATCTCCACCTAGCTGGACAAGCTAGTCTCTAGTGGCCTCTCCACCTCCACCTAGCTGGCCAAGCTAGTCTCTAGTGGCCTCTCCACCTCCACCTAGCTGGACAAGCTAGTCTCTAGTGGCCTCTCCACCTCCACCTAGCTGCCCAAGCTAGTCTCTAGTGGCCTCTCCATCTCCACCTAGCTGGACAAGCTAGTCTCTAGTGGCCTCTCCACCTCCACCTAGCTGGCCAAGCTAGTCTATCCACGCGTGGATAGTCTCTCGTATCCTGCTACTCCCTCATG
>CM042403.1:1355945-1493445 GCA_023634145.1 Thymallus thymallus | reverse complement strand
TATAATATAATAACGTCATGATATAACATAATATAATAACGTCATGATATAACATAATATAATAACGTCATGATATAATATAATAACATCATGATATAACATAATATAATAACGTCATGGTATAACATAATATAATAACGTCATGGTATAACATAATATAATAACGTCATGGTATAACATAATATAATAACGTCATGATATAACATAATATAATAACGTCATGATATAACATAATATAATAACGTCATGATATAATATAATAACGTCATGATATAACATAATATAATAACGTCATGATATAATATAATAACGTCATGATATAACATAATATAATAACGTCATGGTATAACATAATACAATAACGTCATGATATAACATAATATAATAACATCATGGTATAACATAATACAATAACGTCATGATATAACATAATATAATAACGTCATGATATAACATAATATAATAACATCATGATATAATATAATAACGTCATGATATAACATAATATAATAACGTCATGATATAACATAATATAATAACGTCATGATATAATATAATAACATCATGATATAACATAATATAATAACGTCATGGTATAACATAATATAATAACGTCATGGTATAACATAATATAATAACGTCATGGTATAACATAATATAATAACGTCATGATATAACATAATATAATAACGTCATGATATAACATAATATAATAACGTCATGATATAATATAATAACGTCATGATATAACATAATATAATAACGTCATGGTATAACATAATACAATAACGTCATGATATAACATAATATAATAACATCATGGTATAACATAATACAATAACGTCATGATATAACATAATATAATAACGTCATGATATAACATAATATAATAACATCATGATATAATATAATAACGTCATGATATAACATAATATAATAACGTCATGATATAACATAATATAATAACATCATGGTATAACATAATACAATAACGTCATGGTATAACATAATATAATAGCGTCATGGTATAACATAATATAATAACGTCATGATATAACATAATATAATAACGTCATGGTATAACATAATATAATAACGTCATGGTATAACATAATATAATAACGTCATGGTATAACATAATATAATAGCGTCATGGTATAACATAATATAATAACGTCATGATATAACATAATATAATAACGTCATGATATAACATAATATAATAACGTCATGATATAATATAATAACGTCATGATATAACATAATATAATAACGTCATGGTATAACATAATACAATAACGTCATGATATAACATAATATAATAACGTCATGGTATAACATAATACAATAACGTCATGATATAACATAATATAATAACGTCATGGTATAACATAATACAATAACGTCATGATATAACATAATATAATAACGTCATGGTATAACATAATATAATAACGTCATGGTATAACATAATATAATTTTTTTATTTTTTTTTATTTCACCTTTATTTAACCAGGTAGGTCAGTTGAGAACAAGTTCTCATTTGCAACTGCGACCTGGCCAAGACAAAGCAAAGCAGTGCGACAAAAACAACACAGAGTTACACAGTAAACAAACATGGTCAAAAACACAATGGAAAGTCTATATACAGAGTGCAAAATGTAGTGCAAAATGCAGTAAGGTTAAGAGGTAGGACAATAAATAGACCATAGTGGTGAGACAAATTACAGATTATCATCGTTAACACAGGAATGAAGGATGTGCAAATTATGATGTGCAAATAGAGATACTGGAGTGCAAGATTTGTGAAAAATAACAAAAATAAATATGGGGATGAGGTAGTAGTGTGGGCTATTTACAGAAGGGCTATATACAGGTGCAGTGATCGATAAGCAGCTTTGACAGCTGACGCTTAAAGTTAGTGAGGGAGATAGGAACCTCTAGCTTCAGTGATTTTTGCAATTCGTTCCAGTCATTGGCAGCAGCGAACTGGAAGGAATGGCGGCCAAAGGAGGTGTTGGCTTTGGGGGTGACCAGTGAGATATACCTGCTGGAGCGCATGCTACGGGTGGGTGTTGCTATAGTGACCAGTGAGCTGAGATAGGGCGGGGATTTACCTAGTAATGACTTATAGATGACCTGGAGCCAGTGGATTTGGCGACGAATATATAATGAAGGCCAGCCAACGAGAGCATACAGGTCGCAGTGGTGGGTAGTGTATGGGGCTTTGGTAACAAAACGGATGGCACTGTGATAGACTACATCCAATTTGCTAAGTAGAGTGTTGGAGGCTAGTTTGTAAATGACATCGCCGAAATCAAGGATCGGTAGGATAGTCAGTTTTACAAGGGCATGTTTGGCAGCATGAGTGAAGGAGGCTTTGTTGCGAAATAGGAAGCCAATTCTGGATTTAATTTTGGATTGGAGATGGTTGATGTGAGTCTGGAAGTTGAGTTTACAGTCTAACCAGATGCCTAGGTATTTGTAGGTGTCCACGTATTCTAATTCGGACCCGTCGAGAGTAGTGATGATAGTCCGGTGGGCGGGTGCTGGCAGCGTTCGATAGAAAAGCATGCACTTAGTTTTACTAGCGTTTAAGAGCAGTTGGAGGCCACGGAAGGAGTGTTGTATGGCGTTGAAGCTTGTTTGAAGGTTAGTAAACACAGTGTCCAAAGAGGGGCCAGATGTATACAGAACGGTGTCATCTGCGTAGAGATGGATCAGAGAGTCACCAGCAGCAAGAGCGACATCGTTGATGTATATAGAGAAAAGGGTTGGCCCAAGAATTGAACCCTGTGGCACCCCCATAGAGACTGCCAGAGGATCGGACAATAGGCCCTCCGATTTGACACACTGAACCCTGTCTGCAAAGTAGTTAGAGAACCAGGCAAGGCAGTCACTTGAGAAACCAAGGCTGTTGAGTCTGCCAATAAGAATGCGGTGATTGACAGAGTCGAAAGCCTTGGCCAGGTCGATGAAGACGGCTGCACAGTACTGTCTTTTATCGATGGCGGTTATGATATCGTTCAGTACCTTGAGCGTAGCTGAGGTGCACCCATGACCAGCTCTGAAACCAGATTGCATAGCAGAGAAGGTACGGTGGGATTCGAAGTGGTCAGTTATCTGTTTGTTAACTTGGCTTTCGAAAACTTTAGAAAGGCAGGGCAGGATGGATATTGGTCTATAACAGTTTGGGTCTAGAGTGTCTCCTCCTTTGAAGAGGGGGATGACCGCGGCAGCTTTCCAATCTCTAGGGATCTCAGACGATACGAAAGAGAGGTTGAACAGGCTAGTGATAGGTGTTGCAACAATTTTGGCTGATAATTTCAGAAAGAGAGGGTCCATATTATCTAGCCCAGCAGATTTGTAGGGGTCCAGACTTAGCAGCTCTTTCAGAACATCAGCCGTCTGGATTTGGGTGAAGGAGAAGCGGGGGGGGCTTGGGCAAGTAGCTGCCGAGGGTGCAGAGCTGTTGGCCGGGGTAGGGGTTGCCAGGTGGAAAGCATGGCCAGCTGTAGCAAAATGCTTATTGAAATTTTCGATAATCGTGGATTTATCGGTAGTAACAGTGTCTCCGAGCCTCAATGCAGTGGGCAACTGGGAGGAGGTGCTCTTATTCTCCATGGACTTTACAGTGTCCCAGAACTTTTTGGAGTTAGTACTACAGGAAGCAAATTTCTGTTTGAAAAAGCTGGCCTTTGCTTTTCTAACTGACTGTGTGTACTTGTTCCTGACTTCCCTGAATAGCTGCATATCGCGGGGGCTATTCGATGCTAATGCAGTGCGCCACAGGATGTTTTTCTGTTGGTCTAGTGCAGTCAAGTCTGGGGTGAACCAAGGGCTATATCTATTCTTAGTTCTACGTTTTTTGAAAGGGGCATGCTTATTTAGGATGGTGAGGAAAGCACTTTTAAAGAACAACCAGGCGTCCTCTACTGACGGGATGAGGTCAATATCCTTCCAGGATACCTGGGCCAGATCGAATAGAAAGGCCTGCTCACAAAAGTGTTTTAGGGAGCGTTTAACAGTGATAAGGGGTGGTCGTTTGACCGCTGACCCATTGCGAACGCAGGCGATGAGGCAGTGATCGCTGAGATCCTGGTTGAAAACAGATGAGGTGTATTTGGAGGGCAGGTTAGTCAGGATGATATCAATAATGGTACCCATGTTTACGGATTTAGGGTTGTACCTGGTGGGTTCCTTGATAATTTGAGTGAGATTGAGGGCATCTATCTTAGATTGAAGGACGGCCGGGGTGTTAAGCATATCCCAGTTTAAGTCACCTAACAGTACAAACTCTGAAGATAGATGGGGGGCAATCAATTCACATATGGAGTCCAGGGCACAGCTGGGGGCTGAGGGGGGTCTGTAACAGGCGGCAACAGTGAGAGACTTATTTCTGGAAAGGTGGATTTTTAAAAGTAGAAGCTCAAACTGTTTGGGCACGGATCTGGACAGTATGACAGAACTCTGCAGGTTATCTCTGCAGTAGATTGCAACTCCGCCACCTTTGGCAGTTCTATCTTGACGGGAAATATTGTAGTTGGGGATGGAGATTTCCGAATTATTGGTGGCCTTCCTGAGCCAGGATTCAGACACAGCTAGGACATCCGGGTTGGCGGAGTGTGCTAAAGCAGTGAATAAATCTAACTTAGGGAGGAGGCTTCTAATGTTGACATGCATGAAACCAAGGCTTTTACGGTTACAGAAGTCAACAAATGAGAGCGCCTGGGGGATAGGTGTAGTACTGGGAGCTACAGGACCTGGGTTTACCTCTACATCACCAGAGGAACAGAGGAGTAATAGAATCAGTATTCTACTAAGGGCTTTAAGAACAGGACGTCTAGTACGTTGGGTACATTGAATAAAAGGAGCAGATTTCTGTGCGTGGTGGAATAGATTGAGGGCATAATGTACAGACAAGGGTATCGTAGGGTGTGAGTTCAGTGGAGGTAAACCTAGGCGTTGGGTAATGAAGAGAGAGGTTGCATCTCTGGAGACACCATTTAAGCTAGGTGAGGTCTCCGCATGTGTGGGGGGAGGGACAAAGGAGCTATCAGAGGCCAGTTGAGCAGGACTGGGGGCTCTACAGTGAAATAAAACAATAATAGCTAACCTAAACAACAAAAGACAAGGCATATTGAAATAAAGGGGCATAAAAACAAACAGTTAATGAGGGACAAAAATTAAAATTAAAAAAAAAAAAAAAAAAAAAAAAAAAAAAAAGTTAATTAAGAGGGCTAAGGCAACGACGGGTAATGGCGATGAATGGACAAAGAGGGTCAGTTAGAGAAAAATGTCATATGCTACACACAGGACCTGAGGCCTGGCAGTTAAACAGAAAGAAATACCGTATAACCAGACAGTCCTGCAGACATCAGCTGTGAAGCTGAGCAATCATAGGGTCCGATGAGCAGCAAAGAGGCCAGCCAGAGAGCAGAATTCAATGGGCGCTGCACTAGGCAAGCCAGGAGGCACAGTGTTCAGAGTGTTAGCAGGCCGGGCTAGCAGATGGATCTTCGGCGACGTCGCAGAGGAGAACCCTGTTGAGACCACGTCGGACAATTACGTCGGCAGACCAGTCACGGTGGCTCGGTGGGGTTCCGTGTCGACAGTAGAAAGTCGTCATAATAACGTCATGATATAACATAATATAATAACGTCATGGTATAACATAATACAATAACGTCATGATATAACATAATATAATAACGTCATGGTATAACATAATATAATAACGTCATGGTAATGATAAGTGTCTGATTTAGGTTTTAATTCCAGATACCTCTTTGGAACAGACTTGATTTTAATCAGTTTCATATGATCCGATTTATTTGTTTGAAATATTCATATGATCTGATTTTAACCACTTTCTGTCCATATTTAGTATGTTTTAATCAGACCTCATAGATGCTATTCACAGTTGTTGGGTAGAGTAGATGGGTTGATGGTGTCTGCTCAATATAAAAAACAAGTACATGTTAAATGCCCATCAGCAGTTTCACACCTTGGTGATAAGACGAGAGTGAACTAATTTAGGTGATTTGTAACTAGCACTCTAAATAAATTGTTACCCTACAGGTTAATCACACTTTAATGACTTGGCAGTAGATCAATTTAGGGCATTTTTAACTATAGATCTTTACTGCTGTCACGACAGGGCGCATACACAGGGTCTGTCACGACAGGGCGCATACACAGGGTCTGTCACGACAGGGCGCATACACAGGGTCTGTCACGACAGGGCGCATACACAGGGTCTGTCACGACAGGGCGCATACACAGGGTCTGTCACGGTTGGCTGCATGGAGCGACCAAGACGCAGATGTAAAATGTAGTTCGACATTTTATTTACTGAAATATTCAACAAAAAGACGAACTACCAAAACAAACAAACACGATATACAAACGTAGCGTAGCCCACTTCCTGTCACCGTGACTGGAGAGATAATGACCCACAACCCCGGTGTGGAACATACAAACATATGTAGAATACATAGTTAGAGACAATGCACTGCAGCTGCCTCTAATTAGGGATCCAACACAAAACCACCACCAGAAACAGAAATAATAGACCTGTCAGACTCTGACCATGGCTTCTCTATGGCCAGAGCCTGACAACTGCTCAACTCCTGTCTCTCTTCACTGTTCAACTCCTGTCTCTCTTCACTGTTCAACTCTCCTCTCTCTTCACTGTTCAACTCTCCTCTCTCTTCACTGTTCAACTCTCCTCTCTCTTCACTGTTCAACTCTCCTCTCTCTTCACTGTTCAACTCTCCTCTCTCTTCACTGCTCAACTCTCCTCTCTCTTCACTGCTCAACTCTCCTCTCTCTTCACTGCTCAACTCCTGTCTCTCTTCACTGTTCAACTCTCCTCTCTCTTCACTGCTCAACTCTCCTCTCTTCACTGCTCAACTCCTGTCTCTCTTCACTGTTCAACTCTCCTCTCTCTTCACTGTTCAACTCTCCTCTCTCTTCACTGCTCAACTCCTGTCTCTCTTCACTGTTCAACTCTCCTCTCTCTTCACTGCTCAACTCCTGTCTCTCTTCACTGTTCAACTCTCCTCTCTCTTCACTGTTCAACTCTCCTCTCTCTTCACTGTTCAACTCTCCTCTCTCTTCACTGTTCAACTCTCCTCTCTCTTCACTGCTCAACTCCTGTCTCTCTTCACTGTTCAACTCTCCTCTCTCTTCACTGTTCAACTCTCCTCTCTCTTCACTGCTCAACTCCTGTCTCTCTTCACTGTTCAACTCCCATCTCTCCTGCTCTTGTTCTCTCATACTCCTGAAATGAATGCATCCCAAATAGTTTTCTATCCGCTATATAGAGCCCATAGGGATCTGTTCAAAAGTAGTGCAGTATGAAGGTAATAGGATCTGTGATGCACACTGAGTGACATGGTTAGGCTCCTGTCTGTGTCTCGCAGGGCAGGGAGACTGAAAAGAGAACTGTGTTTATATTGCAGGTCACTTCCTGGGCAACAACACAGTGATTGATGTGCTGAGGAGTCAGGGCTATGAAGTGGAGCACATTCCCGCAGGGCAGCCCATTAACAGGTAATAATTATACACCCCTCGCTGTCCTCACCAACACACCACCACACCCGCCTCTCCACCCTCCTTTTATACCACCCTCATGCTCTCGCTCTCTCTGACTACCCCTCCATCCTCTCTCTCTCTCTCTCTCTCTCTCTCTCTCTCTCTCTCTCTCTCTCTCTCTCTCTCTCTCTCTCTCTCTCTCTCTCTCTCTCTCTCTTCTCTCTCTCTCTCTCTCTCTCTCTCTCTCTCTTTCTCTCTCTCTCAATTAAATTCAAATTAAGGGCTTTATTGGCATGGGAAACATATGTTAACATTGCCAAAGCAAGTGAAGTACAGTAAACAATAAAAATGAACAGTAAACATTACACTCAGAAGTTCCAAAAGAATAAAGACATATCAAATGTCATATTACCCCTCCCTCTCTCTCTCTGACTACCCCTCCCTCTCTCTCTCTGACTACCCCTCCCTCTCTCTCTCTGACTACCCCTCCTCCCTCCCTCTCTCTGACTACCCCTCCCTCTCTCTCACTCTGACTACCCCTCCTCCCTCTCTCTCTCTGACTACCCCTCCTCCCTCTCTCTCTCTGACTACCCCTCCTCCCTCTCTCTCTCTGACTACCCCTCCTCCCTCTCTCTCTCTGACTACCCCTCCTCCCTCTCTCTCTCTGACTACCCCTCCTCCCTCTCTCTCTCTGACTACCCCTCCTTCCTCTCTCTCTCTGACTACCCCTCCTCCCTCTCTCTCTCTGACTACCCCTACCTCTCTCTCTCTGACTACCCCTCCTTCCTCTCTCTCTCTGACTACCCCTACCTCTCTCTCTCTGACTACCCCTCCTTCCTCTCTCTCTCTGACTACCCCTACCTCTCTCTCTCTGACTACCCCTCCTCCCTCTCTCTCTCTGACTACCCCTACCTCTCTCTCTCTGACTACCCCTCCTTCCTCTCTCTCTCTGACTACCCCTACCTCTCTCTCTCTGACTACCCCTCCTCCCTCTCTCTCTCTGACTACCCCTACCTCTCTCTCTCTGACTACCCCTCCTTCCTCTCTCTCTCTGACTACCCCTCCCTCTCTCTCTCTGACTACCCCTCCTCCCTCTCTCTCTCTGACTACCCCTCCTCCCTCTCTCACTCTGACTACCCCTCCTCCCTCTCTCTCTCTGACTACCCCTCCTCCCTCTCTCTCTGACTACCCCTCCCTCTCTCTCTCTGACTACCCCTCCTTCCCAGAGGCCTGTGTGATTCATAGTGAAGCCAGCGCCAAGAGGATTGTTTTATTTTTTAAAATTATTATTTATTTAACCAGGTAGGACAGTTGGATGCAAATTTCTGTTTTGAATAGCTAGCCTTTGCTTTCCTAACTAACTGTGTATATTGGTTCCTGACTTCCCTGAAAAGTTGCATATCGCGGGGGCTATTCGATGCTAATGCAGTGCGCCACAGGATGTTTTTGAGTTGGTCAAGGGCAGTCAAGTCTGGAGTGAACCAAGGGCTATATCTGTTCTTAGTTCTAAACTTGGGGAATGCTTATTTAGGATGGTGAGGAAAGCACTTTTAAAGAACAACCAGGCATCATCTACTGACGGGATGAGGTCAAATATATTGTAGTTGGGGATTGAAATTTCAGAATTTCAATTTTTTTTTTTTTTTTTTCACCTTTAATTAACCAGGTAGGTCAGTTGAGAACAAGTTCTCATTTGCAACTGCGACCTGGCCAAGACAAAGCAAAGCAGTGTGACAAATAACAACACAGAGTTACACATTAAACAAACAGTCAAAAACACAAAAATCTATATACAGAGTGCAAAATGTAGTGCAAAAATGCAGTAAGGTTAAGAGGTAGAACAATAAATAGACTATAGTGGTGACATAAATTACAGAATTATCATTATTAACACAGGAATGAAAAGTGTGCAAATTATGATGTGCAAATAGAGATACTGGAGTGCAAGATTAGTGAAAATAAACAAAAAATAAATATGGGGATGAGGTAGTAGTGTGGGCTCTTTACAGAAGGGCTATATACAGGTGCAGTGATCGATAAGCAGCTTTGACAGCTGATGCTTAAAGTTATTGAGGGAGATAGGAACCTCTAGCTTCAATGATTTTTGCAATTCGTTCCAGTCATTGGCAGCAGCAAACTGGAAGGAATGGCGACCAAAGGAGGTGTTGGCTTTGGGGGTGACCAGAGAGATATACCTGCTGGAGCGCATGCTACGGGTGGGTGTTGCTATAGTGACCAGTGAGCTGAGATAGGGCGGGGATTTACCTAATAAAGACTTATAGATGACCTGGAGCCAGTGGGTTTGGCGGCGAATATATAATGAAGGCCAGCCAACGAGAGCATACAGGTCGCAGTGGTGGGTAGTGTATGGGGCTTTGGTGACAAAACGGATGGCACTGTGATAGACTACATCCAATTTGCTAAGTAGAGTATTGGAGGCTAGTTTGTAAATGACATCGCCGAAATCAAGGATCGGTAGGATAGTCAGTTTTACAAGGGCATGTTTGGCAGCATGAGTGAAGGAGGCTTTGTTGCGAAATAGGAAGCCAATTCTGGATTTAATTTTGGATTGGAGATGGTTGATGTGAGTCTGGAAGTTGAGTTTATAGTCTAACCAGATGCCTAGGTGTGCTAAAGCAGTGAATAAATCAAACTTAGGGAGGAGGCTTCTGATGTTAACATGCATGAAACCAAGGCTTTTACGGTTACAGAAGTCAACAAATGAGAGCGCCTGGGGAATAGGTGTGGTACTGGGGGCTACAGGACCTGGGTTTACCTCTACATCACCAGAGGAACAGAGGAGGAGTAGGATAAGGGTACGGCTAGAGGCTTTAAGAACTAGACGTCTGATGCGTTGGGTGCAGAAAATAAAAGGTGCAGATTTTCTGGGCGTGGTAGAATAGATTGAGGGCATAATATACAGACAGGGATATGGTAGGATGTGAGTTCAGTGGAGGTAAACCTAGGCGTTGGGTAATGAAGAGAGAGGTTGCATCTCTGGAGACACCAGTTAAGCCAGGTGAGGTCTCTGTATGTGTGGGGGCTGAGACAAAGGAGCTATCAGAGGCATGTTGAGCAGGACTGGGGGCTCTACAGTGAAATAAAATAATAATAACTAACCTCAACAGCAGCAGGCAAGGCATATTGAAATAAGAAAGAGGCATAAAACAAACACAGTTAATTAAGAGAGCTAAGACAACGACGGGTAATGGTGATGAATGGACAAAGAGGGTCAGATAGAGAAATGTGATGTACTACACACAGAACCTGGGGCCTAGCAGATAAACAGAATGAAGTACCATATAACGGAATAGTCCAACAGGCATCAGATGTGTAGCCGAGTAACTCATAAGATCTGATGAGCAGCAAAGAGGTGAGCCAGGGAGCAGTTCAGTGGACGCTGCACTAGGCGAGCGGGAGGCACAGCGTTCAGAGTTTAGGGAGGAGGCTTCTGATGTTAACATGCATGAAACCAATGTTTTTATGATTACAGAAGCGTTCAGCTTCAGAGTGCTAGCAGGCCGGGGCACAGCGTTCAGAGTGCTAGCAGGCCGGGGCACAGCATTCAGAGTGCTAGCAGGCCAGGGCTAGCAGATGGATCTTCGGCACCGTCACAGAGTAAAAGCCAGTAGAGACCACGTCGGACAATTACGTTGGCGGACCAGTCGTGGTGGCTCGGCGGGGCTCCATGTCGACAGTAGAAGGTCCAGGCAGGTTGACAAAGTTACTGTAGCCCGGGAGATTAGCTAGTACACGTCGGCTGGCCGGGAGATGGGCCTAGCTCGAGGCTAGCTCAAGGTAGCATATGGACAATGGTGTTAGCCAAAAACAACAGCAGCCACTCGATTGTAGCTAGCTAGCTGTGATGATCCGGTGTGATGGTCCTGTGATTTCGGTAGAAATCCGGTGAAGTGGAAGGGAATGCAATCCGATATGCGCTGGGTTGGTAGCGCGCTGTGCAGACTGGCCGTGCAGCCAGCGCCCAGAGGACTGTGTGATTCATAGTGCAGCCAGCGCCCAGAGGACTGTGTGATTCATAGTGCAGCCAGCGCCCAGAGGACTGTGTGATTCATAGTGCAGCCAGCCCCAGAGGACTGTGTGATTCATAGTGCAGCCAGCCCCAGAGGACTGTGTGATTCAGAGTGCAGCCAGCGCCCAGAGGACTGTGTGATTCATAGTGCAGCCAGCGCCCAGAGGACTGTGTGATTCATAGTGCAGCCAGCGCCCAGAGGACTGTGTGATTCATAGTGCAGCCAGCCCCAGAGGACTGTGTGATTCATAGTGCAGCCAGCCCCAGAGGACTGTGTGATTCATAGTGCAGCCAGCGCCCAGAGGACTGTGTGATTCATAGTGCAGCCAGACCCAGAGGACTGTGTGATTCATAGTGCAGCCAGCGCCCAGAGGACTGTGTTATTCATAGTGCAGCCAGCCCCAGAGGACTGTGTTATTCATAGTGCAGCCAGCCCCAGAGGACTGTGTGATTCATAGTGCAGCCAGCCCCAGAGGACTGTGTGGGATTTCTTTATTTTTGTCTCTCTTTTTCACCGACTGGATTTCAATTGGAAATAATTTCCCAAGTAAGCACACTAGTTGGTGTAAATTCACCCGTAGACCAGAACCAGATGTCTGCTCCATTCTGCTCGGACTGTTTTGAAAACTGTCTGCATATCATCTGAAAATTCTGCCGTAATTACCCCATTTTATTGAACTCTTCTGAAGACCCATTCTCTGCTAAAAGATTATATTTAGATAATGTAGATAATATTTCTACAGCTCGTTATTACATTAATATTAACCCTTATTCATATCCCCTAACATAGACCTATGTAGACATGAGGAACATTAGGCTATGTAGGCAGTATTTAGACTTGTGTAGACATTGGGGAACATTAGGCTATGTAGGCATTATTTAGGCGTATGTAGACATTGGGGAACATTAGGCTATGTAGGCAGTATGTAGACTTGTGTAGACATTGGGGAACATTAGGCTATGTAGGCAGTATGTAGACTTGTGTAGACATTGGGGAACATTAGGCTATGTAGGCATTATTTAGACTTATGTAGACATTGGGGAACATTAGGCTATGTAGGCAGTATGTAGTCTTTTGTAGACATTGGGGAACATTAGGCTATGTAGGCATTATTTAGACTTATGTAGACATTGGGGAACATTAGGCTATGTAGGCAGTATGTAGACTTGTGTAGACATTGGGGAGCATTAGGCTATGTAGGCATTATTTAGACTTATGTAGACATTGGGGAACATTAGGCTATGTAGGCATTATTTAGACTTATGTAGACATTGGGAAACATTAGGCTATGTAGGCAGTATGTAGACTTGTGTAGACATTGGGGAACATTAGGCTATGTAGGCAGTATGTAGACTTGTGTAGACATTGGGGAACATTAGGCTATGTAGGCAGTATGTAGTCTTTTGTAGACATTGGGGAACATTAGGCTATGTAGGCATTATTTAGACTTATGTAGACATTGGGGAACATTAGGCTATGTAGGCAGTATGTAGACTTGTGTAGACATTGGGGAACATTAGGCTATGTAGGCAGTATGTAGACTTGTGTAGACATTGGGGAACATTAGGCTATGTAGGCAGTATGTAGACTTGTGTAGACATTGGGGAACATTAGGCTATGTAGGCAGTATGTAGACTTATGTAGACATTGGGGAACATTAGGCTATGTAGGCATTATTTAGGCGTATGTAGACATTGGGGAACATTAGGCTATGTAGGCATTATTTAGGCGTATGTAGACATTGGGGAACATTAGGCTATGTAGGCAGTATGTAGACTTGTGTAGACATTGCGGAACATTAGGCTATGTAGGCAGTATGTAGACTTGTGTAGACATTGGGGAACATTAGGCTATGTAGGCAGTATGTAGACTTGTGTAGACATTGGGGAACATTAGGCTATGTAGGCATTATTTAGACTTATGTAGACATTGGGGAACATTAGGCTATGTAGGCAGTATGTAGTCTTTTGTAGACATTGGGGAACATTAGGCTATGTAGGCATTATTTAGACTTATGTAGACATTGGGGAACATTAGGCTATGTAGGCAGTATGTAGACTTGTGTAGACATTGGGGAACATTAGGCTATGTAGGCATTATTTAGACTTATGTAGACATTGGGGAACATTAGGCTATGTAGGCAGTATGTAGACTTGTGTAGACATTGGGGAACATTAGGCTATGTAGGCAGTATGTAGACTTGTGTAGACATTGGGGAACATTAGGCTATGTAGGCATTATTTAGACTTATGTAGACGTGGGGAACATTAGGCTATGTAGGCATTATTTAGGCGTATGTAGACGTGGGGAACATTAGGCTATGTAGGCATTATTTAGACTTACGTAGACGTGGGGAACATTAGGCTATGTAGTCATTATTTAGGCGTATGTAGACATTGGGGAGCATTAGGCTATGTAGGCATTATTTAGACTTATGTAGACATTGGGGAACATTAGGCTATGTAGGCATTATTTAGACTTATGTAGACATTGGGAAACATTAGGCTATGTAGGCAGTATGTAGACTTGTGTAGACATTGGGGAACATTAGGCTATGTAGGCAGTATGTAGACTTGTGTAGACATTGGGGAACATTAGACTATGTAGGCAGTATGTAGACTTATGTAGACATTGGGGAACATTAGGCTATGTAGGCATTATTTAGGCGTATGTAGACATTGGGGAACATTAGGCTATGTAGGCATTATTTAGGCGTATGTAGACATTGGGGAACATTAGGCTATGTAGGCAGTATGTAGACTTGTGTAGACATTGCGGAACATTAGGCTATGTAGGCAGTATGTAGACTTGTGTAGACATTGGGGAACATTAGGCTATGTAGGCAGTATGTAGACTTGTGTAGACATTGGGGAACTTTAGGCTATGTAGGCATTATTTAGACTTATGTAGACATTGGGGAACATTAGGCTATGTAGGCAGTATGTAGTCTTTTGTAGACATTGGGGAACATTAGGCTATGTAGGCATTATTTAGACTTATGTAGACATTGGGGAACATTAGGCTATGTAGGCAGTATGTAGACTTGTGTAGACATTGGGGAACATTAGGCTATGTAGGCAGTATGTAGACTTGTGTAGACATTGGGGAACATTAGGCTATGTAGGCATTATTTAGACTTATGTAGACGTGGGGAACATTAGGCTATGTAGGCATTATTTAGGCGTATGTAGACGTGGGGAACATTAGGCTATGTAGGCATTATTTAGACTTACGTAGACGTGGGGAACATTAGGCTATGTAGTCATTATTTAGGCGTATGTAGACATTGGGGAGCATTAGGCTATGTAGGCATTATTTAGACTTATGTAGACATTGGGAAACATTAGGCTATTTAGGCAGTATGTAGACTTGTGTAGACATTGGGGAACATTAGGCTATGTAGGCAGTATGTAGTCTTTTGTAGACATTGGGGAACATTAGGCTATGTAGGCATTATTTAGACTTATGTAGACATTGGGGAACATTAGGCTATGTAGGCAGTATGTAGTCTTTTGTAGACATTGGGGAACATTAGGCTATGTAGGCATTATTTAGACTTATGTAGACATTGGGGAACATTAGGCTATGTAGGCAGTATGTAGACTTGTGTAGACATTGGGGAACATTAGGCTATGTAGGCAGTATGTAGACTTGTGTAGACATTGGGGAACATTAGGCTATGTAGGCAGTATGTAGACTTATGTAGACATTGGGGAACATTAGGCTATGTAGGCATTATTTAGGCGTATGTAGACATTGGGGAACATTAGGCTATGTAGGCATTATTTAGGCGTATGTAGACATTGGGGAACATTAGGCTATGTAGGCATTATTTAGGCGTATGTAGACATTGGGGAACATTAGGCTATGTAAGCAGTATGTAGACTTGTGTAGACATTGCGGAACATTAGGCTATGTAGGCAGTATGTAGACTTGTGTAGACATTGGGGAACATTAGGCTATGTAGGCAGTATGTAGACTTGTGTAGACATTGGGGAACATTAGGCTATGTAGGCATTATTTAGACTTATGTAGACATTGGGGAACATTAGGCTATGTAGGCAGTATGTAGTCTTTTGTAGACATTGGGGAACATTAGGCTATGTAGGCATTATTTAGACTTATGTAGACATTGGGGAACATTAGGCTATGTAGGCAGTATGTAGACTTGTGTAGACATTGGGGAACATTAGGCTATGTAGGCATTATTTAGACTTATGTAGACATTGGGGAACATTAGGCTATGTAGGCAGTATGTAGACTTGTGTAGACATTGGGGAACATTAGGCTATGTAGGCAGTATGTAGACTTGTGTAGACATTGGGGAACATTAGGCTATGTAGGCATTATTTAGACTTATGTAGACGTGGGGAACATTAGGCTATGTAGGCATTATTTAGGCGTATGTAGACGTGGGGAACATTAGGCTATGTAGGCATTATTTAGACTTACGTAGACGTGGGGAACATTAGGCTATGTAGTCATTATTTAGGCGTATGTAGACATTGGGGAGCATTAGGCTATGTAGGCATTATTTAGACTTATGTAGACATTGGGGAACATTAGGCTATGTAGGCATTATTTAGACTTATGTAGACATTGGGAAACATTAGGCTATGTAGGCAGTATGTAGACTTGTGTAGACATTGGGGAACATTAGGCTATGTAGGCAGTATGTAGACTTGTGTAGACATTGGGGAACATTAGGCTATGTAGGCAGTATGTAGACTTATGTAGACATTGGGGAACATTAGGCTATGTAGGCATTATTTAGGCGTATGTAGACATTGGGGAACATTAGGCTATGTAGGCATTATTTAGGCGTATGTAGACATTGGGGAACATTAGGCTATGTAGGCAGTATGTAGACTTGTGTAGACATTGCGGAACATTAGGCTATGTAGGCAGTATGTAGACTTGTGTAGACATTGGGGAACATTAGGCTATGTAGGCAGTATGTAGACTTGTGTAGACATTGGGGAACATTAGGCTATGTAGGCATTATTTAGACTTATGTAGACATTGGGGAACATTAGGCTATGTAGGCAGTATGTAGTCTTTTGTAGACATTGGGGAACATTAGGCTATGTAGGCATTATTTAGACTTATGTAGACATTGGGGAACATTAGGCTATGTAGGCAGTATGTAGACTTGTGTAGACATTGGGGAACATTAGGCTATGTAGGCAGTATGTAGACTTGTGTAGACATTGGGGAACATTAGGCTATGTAGGCATTATTTAGACTTATGTAGACGTGGGGAACATTAGGCTATGTAGGCATTATTTAGGCGTATGTAGACGTGGGGAACATTAGGCTATGTAGGCATTATTTAGACTTACGTAGACGTGGGGAACATTAGGCTATGTAGTCATTATTTAGGCGTATGTAGACATTGGGGAGCATTAGGCTATGTAGGCATTATTTAGACTTATGTAGACATTGGGAAACATTAGGCTATTTAGGCAGTATGTAGACTTGTGTAGACATTGGGGAACATTAGGCTATGTAGGCAGTATGTAGACTTGTGTAGACATTGGGGAACATTAGGCTATGTAGGCAGTATGTAGTCTTTTGTAGACATTGGGGAACATTAGGCTATGTAGGCATTATTTAGACTTATGTAGACATTGGGGAACATTAGGCTATGTAGGCAGTATGTAGACTTGTGTAGACATTGGGGAACATTAGGCTATGTAGGCAGTATGTAGTCTTTTGTAGACATTGGGGAACATTAGGCTATGTAGGCATTATTTAGACTTATGTAGACATTGGGGAACATTAGGCTATGTAGGCAGTATGTAGACTTGTGTAGACATTGGGGAACATTAGGCTATGTAGGCAGTATGTAGACTTGTGTAGACATTGGGGAACATTAGGCTATGTAGGCAGTATGTAGACTTATGTAGACATTGGGGAACATTAGGCTATGTAGGCATTATTTAGGCGTATGTAGACATTGGGGAACATTAGGCTATGTAGGCATTATTTAGGCGTATGTAGACATTGGGGAACATTAGGCTATGTAGGCAGTATGTAGACTTGTGTAGACATTGCGGAACATTAGGCTATGTAGGCAGTATGTAGACTTGTGTAGACATTGGGGAACATTAGGCTATGTAGGCAGTATGTAGACTTGTGTAGACATTGGGGAACATTAGGCTATGTAGGCATTATTTAGACTTATGTAGACATTGGGGAACATTAGGCTATGTAGGCAGTATGTAGTCTTTTGTAGACATTGGGGAACATTAGGCTATGTAGGCATTATTTAGACTTATGTAGACATTGGGGAACATTAGGCTATGTAGGCAGTATGTAGACTTGTGTAGACATTGGGGAACATTAGGCTATGTAGGCATTATTTAGACTTATGTAGACATTGGGGAACATTAGGCTATGTAGGCAGTATGTAGACTTGTGTAGACATTGGGGAACATTAGGCTATGTAGGCAGTATGTAGACTTGTGTAGACATTGGGGAACATTAGGCTATGTAGGCATTATTTAGACTTATGTAGACGTGGGGAACATTAGGCTATGTAGGCATTATTTAGGCGTATGTAGACGTGGGGAACATTAGGCTATGTAGGCATTATTTAGACTTACGTAGACGTGGGGAACATTAGGCTATGTAGTCATTATTTAGGCGTATGTAGACATTGGGGAGCATTAGGCTATGTAGGCATTATTTAGACTTATGTAGACATTGGGGAACATTAGGCTATGTAGGCATTATTTAGACTTATGTAGACATTGGGAAACATTAGGCTATGTAGGCAGTATGTAGACTTGTGTAGACATTGGGGAACATTAGGCTATGTAGGCAGTATGTAGACTTGTGTAGACATTGGGGAACATTAGGCTATGTAGGCAGTATGTAGACTCATGTAGACATTGGGGAACATTAGGCTATGTAGGCATTATTTAGGCGTATGTAGACATTGGGGAACATTAGGCTATGTAGGCATTATTTAGGCGTATGTAGACATTGGGGAACATTAGGCTATGTAGGCAGTATGTAGACTTGTGTAGACATTGCGGAACATTAGGCTATGTAGGCAGTATGTAGACTTGTGTAGACATTGGGGAACATTAGGCTATGTAGGCAGTATGTAGACTTGTGTAGACATTGGGGAACATTAGGCTATGTAGGCATTATTTAGACTTATGTAGACATTGGGGAACATTAGGCTATGTAGGCAGTATGTAGTCTTTTGTAGACATTGGGGAACATTAGGCTATGTAGGCATTATTTAGACTTATGTAGACATTGGGGAACATTAGGCTATGTAGGCAGTATGTAGACTTGTGTAGACATTGGGGAACATTAGGCTATGTAGGCAGTATGTAGACTTGTGTAGACATTGGGGAACATTAGGCTATGTAGGCATTATTTAGACTTATGTAGACGTGGGGAACATTAGGCTATGTAGGCATTATTTAGGCGTATGTAGACGTGGGGAACATTAGGCTATGTAGGCATTATTTAGACTTACGTAGACGTGGGGAACATTAGGCTATGTAGTCATTATTTAGGCGTATGTAGACATTGGGGAGCATTAGGCTATGTAGGCATTATTTAGACTTATGTAGACATTGGGAAACATTAGGCTATTTAGGCAGTATGTAGACTTGTGTAGACATTGGGGAACATTAGGCTATGTAGGCAGTATGTAGACTTGTGTAGACATTGGGGAACATTAGGCTATGTAGGCAGTATGTAGTCTTTTGTAGACATTGGGGAACATTAGGCTATGTAGGCATTATTTAGACTTATGTAGACATTGGGGAACATTAGGCTATGTAGGCAGTATGTAGACTTGTGTAGACATTGGGGAACATTAGGCTATGTAGGCAGTATGTAGACTTGTGTAGACATTGGGGAACATTAGGCTATGTAGGCAGTATGTAGACTTATGTAGACATTGGGGAACATTAGGCTATGTAGGCATTATTTAGGCGTATGTAGACATTGGGGAACATTAGGCTATGTAGGCATTATTTAGGCGTATGTAGACATTGGGGAACATTAGGCTATGTAGGCAGTATGTAGACTTGTGTAGACATTGCGGAACATTAGGCTATGTAGGCAGTATGTAGACTTGTGTAGACATTGGGGAACATTAGGCTATGTAGGCAGTATGTAGACTTGTGTAGACATTGGGGAACATTAGGCTATGTAGGCATTATTTAGACTTATGTAGACATTGGGGAACATTAGGCTATGTAGGCAGTATGTAGTCTTTTGTAGACATTGGGGAACATTAGGCTATGTAGGCATTATTTAGACGTATGTAGACATTGGGGAACATTAGGCTATGTAGGCAGTATGACAAGTCCTGTTTATAATACAAGTCCTGTTTATAGAACAAGTCCTGTTTATAGAACAAGTCTGGTTTATAATGCAAGTCCTGTTTATAATACAAGTCCTGTTTATAGAACAAGTCCTGTTTATAGAACAAGTCCTGTTTATAGAACAAGTCCTGTTTATAGAACAAGTCCTGTTTATAATACAAGTCCTGTTTATAGAACAAGTCCTGTTTATAGAACAAGTCCTGTTTATAGAACAAGTCCTGTTTATAGAACAAGTCCTGTTTATAGAACAAGTCTGGTTTATAATGCAAGTCCTGTTTATAATACAAGTCCTGTTTATAGAACAAGTCCTGTTTATAGAACAAGTCCTGTTTATAGAACAAGTCCTGTTTATAGAACAAGTCCTGTTTATAGAACAAGTCCTGTTTATAATACAAGTCCTGTTTATAGAACAAGTCTGGTTTATAATGCAAGTCCTGTTTATAATACAAGTCCTGTTTATAGAACAAGTCCTGTTTATAGAACAAGTCCTGTTTATAGAACAAGTCCTGTTTATAGAACAAGTCCTGTTTATAATACAAGTCCTGTTTATAGAACAAGTCCTGTTTATAGAACAAGTCCTGTTTATAGAACAAGTCCTGTTTATAGAACAAGTCCTGCTTATAATGCAAGTCCATCATCCAAATCATTCAACACAATCTATACAAAAAATATATATGTATAATATATAATATATGTATAATAAATATGTATAAATGCACATGCAAGAATTTTAAATTGGTGTATAAGGTGTATAAGGGGGTATAAGGTGTATAAGGGGGTATAAGGTGTATAAGGGGGTATAAGGTGTATAAGGGGGTATAAGGTGTATAAGGGGGTATAAGGTGTATAAGGGGGTATAAGGTGTAAAAGGGGGTATAAGGTGTATAAGGGGGTATGTGTAAAATGTATATAAGGTGTATAAGAGTGTATAAGGTGTATAAGGTGTTTAAGGTGTATAAGGTGTATTAGGGTGTATAAGGTGTGTAAGGTGCATTAGTTTCTCTGTTAGTCTCTCTCTCTGTAAGTCTCTCTGTTAGTCTCTCTCTCTCTGTTAGTCTCTCTGTTAGTCTCTCTCTCTCTGTTAGTCTCTCTGTTAGTCTCTCTGTTAGTCTCTCTCTCTCTGTTAGTCTCTCTGTTAGTCTCTCTGTTAGTCTCTCTGTTAGTCTCTCTCTCTCTCTGTTAGTCTCTCTGATAGTCTCTCTCTCTCTCTGTTAGTCTCTCTCTCTCTGTTAGTCTCTCTCTCTCTCTGTTAGTCTCTCTGTTAGTCTCTCTCTCTCTCTGTTAGTCTCTCTGTTAGTCTCTCTGTTAGTCTCTCTCTCTCTGTTAGTCTCTCTGATAGTCTCTCTCTCTCTCTGTTAGTCTCTCTCTCTCTCTCTGTTAGTCTCTCTCTCTCTCTGTTAGTCTCTCTCTCTCTCTGTTAGTCTCTCTGTTAGTCTCTCTGTTAGTCTCTCTCTCTCTGTTAGTCTCTCTGTTAGTTTCTATGTTAGTCTCTCTGTTGCACAGAGGAGCTGTGATCAGGGCCGGACTACTTTAATTGGGGCATGAGGCTGAGAGAAAATGGTGCAGTTTTAATTGGGACATGAGGCAGGGAGAAAATGGTGCAGTTTTAATTTCCAGAGATTCTACACTTTTTGTCATGGGGCAGAGATTTTATAGCCCCGACCTCCAGGCCCCAACCCCGCCCCCCTGACTACGATCACCTGTTTTGTCATAAATTAGTATTTTCAGATGTTAAATCCAAGGCATTTGGATTTTCAACTGTTTCTAACATTACTCTATCCATCTCTCCACCACCACAGCCGATCGAAATCATCTACAGATCATACGGGTCATTCTCTGGGTCAGGACCTGAATGAGTCCCCTTACCTGGAGCCTTTCCTCCATCAGCTCCATGATGAGGAACAACAGCACCCTCTGGAGGACAGCCCCCTGCCCTACATGCTGCTGCCCCATCACTCCCACAGCCTGGAGCTGATGGACACGATGGAGCACAAGCCGAAGAAGAAACGACGCAACAAACAGAAGAAACACCAGAGAAACAGACAGTTTAACGACCTCTGGGTCCGCATCGAGGAGAGGTGAGAGAGCAGTGACTCTGTGTTACTGATGTACTGTTAGTAGTCCTAAAGCCTTGAGTATCAGAACTCTAGAAGAACTATGTGTACCGGTCCTGTGTGGCTCAGTTGGAAAGAGTGTGACATTAGGTACGCAATGGGTTCAATTCCCACACATAACATGTACCCATGTTAAATGTACAGTACTGCCAAAAAAAAAAGCATCTACTAAGTGGCATATATTAAATGACTCTGGGTGGTAATTGGCATATATTAAATGACTCTGGGTGGTAATTGGCATATATTAAATGACTCTGGGTGGTAATTGGCATATATTAAATGACTCTGGGTGGTAATTGGCATATATTAAATGACTCTGGGTGGTAATTGGCATGCCAGTAGTTTATCATGATGTATGTTCCTAAGAATGGGAAGGGCATGGAGAGAGAAGTATTGAATTCTCATGTCAAGACAGTCCAAGGGGTTAAGTCTCAGGTAGGTATCACTTCCCTGCTCAAGTCTGGGCAGTATACTCCTCCGTACTGCTGCTCTGTCTATAGGATCTAACCTCTAACTGACACTTCCTGTTAGAAACCCTGCAGGCACAACCACCCATCATATCACATCACAACTGTCCCATGAGATATGTTTCCTCCGTCTAGACTGGTTCCCTACTGGTTCAGTGTTATGGATCTTTCCTCTGTCTAGACTGGTTCTCTACTGGTTCAGTGGTTCAGGTTATTTATAAAGAATAACCACACAATTGTTACTTGGTTGATCCTCTGACTGACTGGTTGGTATATTTATAAATATAGGGCCAGTTTGCTAAACCTGGACTGAAAAGCATGCTCAATGGAAATTGAAAGGTTGTTTTTGTCCAGGACTAGACTTAATCTGTCTCTGGGAAACCAGAATTTAGTTTAATATACAATATCAAGGGATTAACGTAGACATGTAAATCACATTATTGCTCTTGACCAATGTAGCTTTTTAACTATCAAGGCTGACAAAGTACGGTCAGTTGTTTTTTTTATTGTATTTATTTATTTAACCTTTATTTAAAGTCAGTTGTCTTCCTCCACAGCCAAGAGTTGTTGTAAAACCTGTCCTGAGGCGGGCGGTGGGTGGAAACTGGCTCCCTCTTTGAGCTGGCTGTCTGTTGAGCCTAAATGGAGACCGTCTGTTGATGGATAGTGGGAACAATTTACAATTTCAAACTAAAACAATTTATCCCAACACATTAGTGCCTGCTGAAAGTCCAGGATCTGTCAGATGGACAGCTCGCTCCAGTCTTATCACTGCTTGGTAGTATCACTGCTCTTGGTAGTATCACTGCTCTTGGTAGTATCACTGCTCTTGGTAGTATCACTGCTCTTGGTAGTATCACTTCTCCTTAATAAGCTTTACGTATCGGCATCAAGGCCTTCGTCAAGAGGAGTGTGCAGGTTTCTTCTTTCTTCTATGGGCTCTGGTCAAAGGTATTGCACTATAAAGGGAATAGGGTGGCATTTGGGACGTAGGGGTAGACAATCTACAAGCCAGGGCCCAGTCCTGAAATGAAAATAACCTGATGTTTCTAAACACATTTTCCCCAAAGTCAACTTCAGACGTTTGTATATTATGTCTGAAAAATGTTTTAAAATGGTACATTATGGTTAATATTTAGGGCTTTGATTCAGGAAGGTAGCCTGCTGAGTTTTCCTCTAAACAGAGCATTGTACAGTGTGTTTCCAGTGTTGGGGAGTACAGAGGAAGGTCTCTCTGGTTGATTTGATGCGTGGCCACATGCAGACATGTCAGACCTGATTAAACCTCACCCTACTGAGTTCACTGGCTCCGCTTTGTAATGCAGGTTCAACTAAAATAAACCTGAGATCCGTCCCAAATAGCACCCTATTCCCTGTATAGTGCACTACTTTTGACCAGAGTGGGCCTGGAATGACCATAGGGCCCTGGTCAAAAGTAGTGCACTATACAGGGAATAGGGTGCCATTTGGGACACACGCCTGCTTATAGGCTCAGTCAGTATTCCAGGCAATAAAACGCAGCAGAAAAAATGAATAACTATTCTGAATGTAACTTTCTAAAATAAGCAGCAAATCCAGGGCTAAGATATATCCTAGATATATCCTGGCTGCTGTTGCCAAGGACAATCAATGAAAAGTCAATATTATTAACTACTAGCATATGCCCAGTAATGAAAAGAGCCTAATTAAATATGCTGGGTAACTTATGCCTCTGGTCAGTTGTTATTGCGTCCCAAATGGCTTCGTATGACTATGGGCCCTGGTGCACTATTTAGGGAATATGGGGCCATTTGGGACTCAGTCCTAGTCATCCGTCCTTAATAACTACCAAAATAGTCAAATTACAACATCAATTGAAACATTGCTAATTAATTTAATTCCAGTTTAGAATTCAGCCTATTTTCTTTTCTTTACTAATGGGACGTAGTTACTGGGTTAAATGTATCTCAACCAATAGTGGCAGGCGGAGGAACCTGTCCGTTTGTTGTGATTGGCAGAGTCCCAGTCAGCCCGTCCCTAGTTCCGGGATCTAACAGGTGTACATCAAACAGACTGGCATGCTTTACAATCTTCAGAGATTTGTTTCTGGACTTGTCCTGATCAGACTGTTGATTTACAGAGTTCTAACAAGCAGTTAAATTAGGAACAGTATAAATGTTTAGCATCATCATGTAAGAGCAGTTAAATTAGGAACAGTATAAATGTTTGGCATCATCATGTAAGAGCAGTTAAATTAGGAACAGTATAAATGTTTAGCATCATCATGTAAGAGCAGTTAAATTAGGAACAGTATAAATGTTTGGCATCATCATGTAAGAGCAGTTAAATTAGGAACAGTATAAATGTTTGGCATCATCATGTAAGAGCAGTTAAATTAGGAACAGTATAAATGTTTGGCATCATCATGTAAGAGCAGTTAAATTAGGAACAGTATAAATGTTTGGCATCATCATGTAAGAGCAGTTAAATTAGGAACAGTATAAATGTTTAGCATCATCATGTAAGAGCAGTTAAATTAGGAACAGTATAAATGTTTGGCATCATCATGTAAGAGCAGTTAAATTAGGAACAGTATAAATGTTTGGCATCATCATGTAAGAGCAGTTAAATTAGGAACAGTATAAATGTTTGGCATCATCATGTAAGAGCACAGCGCAGTTCTGTTCAGCAGTGGGAATGACGCATCACACCTATAAAACACAGCTTACATCACACATTCTACGTCACGTTCGGGTGTGTAGAGAGACCAAGGCGCAGCGTAGCGATAGTTCGACATCGTTTATTAAATAAATAAACTAGACTGGACATCGAACTATACAAAATAACAAATGCAATATAAAGATGACACACGTAGCACGAACACGGGACAACATATAACAACAATGAACCACGCCAAGGGAGTGGAACATAGACAATTAAGTAGGATCCCTAATTAGAGGTAATGCATAGCAGCTGCCTCTAATTAGGGATCCCACACACAACACCACACAGATGTAGAATTATAGATCTGCCAGACTCTGACCATAGAACTATAGAGAAGCAAAGCTTCTCTATGGCCAGAGCCTGACATTCTACGATTAAACACATCGCACAGACTCTCTTGCATTTGCATTTCAGATCCATGTTCTGTAGCCAACCCTCCCAGTTTTCCCACTGCATTTCAGATCCATGTTCTGTAGCCAACCCTCCCAGTTTTCCTACTGCATTTCAGATCCAGATTCTGTAGCCAACCCTCCCAGTTTTCCCACTGCATTTCAGATCCATGTTCTGTAGCCAACCCTCCCAGTTTTCCCACTGCATTTCAGATCCATGTTCTGTAGCCAACCCTCCCAGTTTTCCCACTGCATTTCAGATCCATGTTCTGTAGCCAACCCTCCCAGTTTTCACAATGCATTTCAGATCCAGGTTCTGTAGCCAACCCTCCCAGTTTTCACAATGCATTTCAAATCCAGGTTCTGTAGCCAACCCTCCCAGTTTTCTCAATGCATTTCAGATCCAGGTTCTGTAGCCAACCCTCCCAGTTTTCTCAATGCATTTCAGATCCAGGTTCTGTAGCCAACCCTCCCAGTTTTCACAATGCATTTCAGATCCATGTTCTGTAGCCAACCCTCCCAGTTTTCACAATGCATTTCAGATCCATGTTCTGTAGCCAACCCTCACAGTTTTCACAATGCATTTCAGATCCATGTTCTGTAGCCAACCCTCCCAGTTTTCACAATGCATTTCAGATCCATGTTCTGTAGCCAACCCTCCCAGTTTTCACAATGCATTTCAGATCCAGGTTCTGTAGCCAACCCTCCCAGTTTTCTCAATGCATTTCATATAATTTCGGCACTACGTTTCTTTCTTTCTATAGTACATTGGCGGGACATTCTAAAACTAGGCTACTTGCAGATCGGATTGTTAACCATTTGTTTAGGCTACACCTTGTTCAGTCATGTTACCCCATTAACTAGCTATAGCGAACAACCTGGAGCAGGTTCAGCAGGACGCTTTTGGAAGACAAACATGCCTCTCTGACATGTTCAATAAGGAATAACGTTGCCTCTTTTCATGGAATTTCTGCAACGTTGGAGAACGTTCTTCTACTGAACGTGGTCATGGTAACATTACCAGTAGTCTACTGAACGTGGTCATGGTAACATTACCAGTAGTCTACTGAACGTGGTCCTGGTAACATTACCAGTAGTCTACTGAACGTGGTCCTGGTAACATTACCAGTAGTCTACTGAACGTGGCCCTGGTAACATTACCAGTAGTCTACTGAACGTGGTCATGGTAACATTACCAGTAGTCTACTGAACGTGGCCCTGGTAACATTACCAGTAGTCTACTGAACGTGGTCCTGGTAACATTACCAGTAGTCTACTGAACGTGGTCCTGGTAACATTACCAGTAGTCTACTGAACGTGGTCCTGGTAACATTACCAGTAGTCTACTGAACGTGGTCCTGGTAACATTACCAGTAGTCTACTGAACGTGGTCCTGGTAACATTACCAGTAGTCTACTGAACGTGGTCCTGGTAACATTACCAGTAGTCTACTGAACGTGGTCCTGGTAACATTACCAGTAGTCTACTGAACGTGGCCCTGGTAACATTACCAGTAGTCTACTGAACGTGGCCCTGGTAACATTACCAGTAGTCTACTGAACGTGGTCCTGGTAACATTACCAGTAGTCTACTGAACATGGTCATGGTAACATTACCAGTAGTCTATATGCAAACATTTGGAGGCACAGAAAGAAAGGAAAATGGTTTGAAATGTATTTATTGACTAAATTCCTCTTGCCGCTACACTATATCTGACTGGGTAAATAACTTTATTTTGAGTTCATGTGGACCCAGTGACTCAGACATGAGCACTTGGACCAGGACTCGAGCACTGGGACTCGGACTACAGCCATAGGGACTCAACTCGCGACTCAACTCAAGTCTCTTTATCTCTCTCTCTTGTTCTCTCTCTCTCTCTCTCTTGTTCTCTCTCTCTCTCTCTCTCTCGTTCTCTCTCTCTCTCTCTCTCTCTCCCTCTCTCTCTTGTTCTCTCTCTCTCTCTCTCTCTCTCTCTCTCTCTCTCTCTCTCTCTCTCTCATGTTTGTTTGTTTGTTTGGTATGTAATGTATCTATGTAGGCTGAATTAGGAGTTTACATGGCCAGATGATTCTTATATAATATTATTCTGCTCTATTTGGGGCATGTTTCTGCTGTTGGGAAGAGAACAGGATGCTATGCAGAACAATATGTTGGTAGGAGAAGTTATGGAAGTCAGTGATTTATGTTTCCTATAGGTTCATTCAAATGTGATGAGACTAAAATGAAAGGTGATTTAGTTGGTCCACTAAATGGTCCACTGTTTTCATCATTTTTACAAACTAGACTAAATCATTATTCAAATAAAACAAATGTGAATAGGACTTAGTGATATTTTAGTCAAAATGATTAAGACTTGTTTTGTTTTTATCGTTAGTTTATTTAGGAAAGTCACATTGAGAGTCTGAGACGATGTGTTGGCAGGGAATATGTGACATCATCTCTCAACCCACAGACTGACATAACACACTGATTACTATTCAAGGTGAATCTAACATAACATAACTTAATCTAACATGCAATCCTCTTGTCTCTCTTGTCTCTCAGCACCACAGTCCAGTCTCCTCCTCCTCCTCCTCCTCCTCCTCCTCCTCTGGTGCGCATCATCAACGGCTACATCACCGTACGGCCTCACCACCATGGCCTTAATAGAGGCCACGCCCACGGCCACGACAGAACCAATCACCACAGATGGTCGTCAGGCTGCTCCGTCTCCACCTCCACGCCACTGTCTGTCCTCTGGTTACGGTTAACAGTGTTGGTTCACACCTGGACTCTAATAGCAGCTCTAGTCTAAAGCATGAAGAAATATCCTCATCACTCTATTTCAAATCACTATTTGTCCTCTGTACACTGTTAACAGTGTTGGGTGACATCTGGAATCTCAAGTAGCAGATCTGTACAGGAGGTTCCTGGTTCAAAAGCCTTCTCTTCTCATCTGGACTCTGCAGATCTAATGCAGGAGGTTCTTGGTTCAAAACCCTCCTCTTCTCATCTGGACTCTGCAGATCTAATGCAGGAGGTTCCTGGTTCAAAACCCTCCTCTTCTCATCTGGACTCTGCAGATCTAATGCAGGAGGTTCCTGGTTCAAAACCCTCCTCTTCTCATCTGGACTCTGCAGATCTAATGCAGGAGGTTCCTGGTTCAAAACCCTCCTCTTCTCATCTGGACTCTGCAGATCTAATGCAGGAGGTTCCTGGTTCAAACCCTTCCTGCTCATAAACTGGAAGGAAAGCAATCATCCATTTCAACACAATGGGGTTTGACACAATGGGGTTTAACTTCAAGTGAAAATCTGACTTAAGTGGAAGTTAGGATTCTCTCAAATCAGTCTTAACTGGATCTTTCTACACATAATTTAGTACTTTTTTTATATTTACAAAAAACAATATATTATTAAGAACCCAAACAGCTCTTACTCTTGCTTTTCTTCCAAACCTCTCAATGTATTCTTCACTTTTTGAAGAATGTGTTTTGTATCACGTAATACTGAGGGAATTGTGTATACCTACATATTATAGATTATATTTGAGGAATATCACATTTTAAAATGGTTGAAAGTGTTTTGTTTATTGTTGTTGTTTCTAACTAGACTAAAGCTGGTACTAAACCATAACCTGTGTTTGATAGCCTGGTCATTGTCACCAAGACAACACAACCAGATCTGGATCCAGGCTGTATTGGTCAGTGTGTTGTCTCTCCATGGTTGAATGGTGATGTGGGGGAGAACCCATCCTAAACCAGTTACCTACGCTTTGTGGTTTGTCTATGCTAAGAGAATTATGTTTTATGTTTATTCCAAAGAGATTATTTGTTTAATTTATTTAACTATATAGTTGTTAGGTAATCTGTTGTTGTTCATCCCAATACGATTAGTTTATTCTCTCTCCAGCCTCAGAGTCAAGTCAACCCAGTTTGTTAGATGTTCTGTGAAGCAGGAGATTCACGAGATGAGTTCATCTTGTTGTTGACATTTCAATTGTTTGGCATGAGATGACTGTAATATTTTGCTGTAATGTTAAACAATAAAATATGTATCTAGTTTAACGTTGGATTCAGATGTCTTTGTTAGAACGTTTCACACTATTAACAATAAGTCTTCATGCAAAGTGAATTTCATAAAGTCTTTGATTACAAGTACACACAATATCATGTCTCGTAAGATGTAAAGGCTCAGACACACCAAGGAAATATGTAGGAAAACCAAAGTTCCAAAGGCTTGGTCTAATATAGTGTATAAGAGGTCATACAATACGTTGTGTAGTGATTCCTATGTTGGTGATGTAAATAATATTTGCACTTGACACATTTATGAAATTATTCCAGTTACTAATAAGAACGCACCCGTTATGAAAATGACTGTAAAAACTGTTAAATCCCTGTGGATTTATGAGGAATTTAAACATTGTAAAATAGATGGCAAATAGGTCTGGCTGTACAACCGACTGGCAAACGTTCTGCAAACTGAGAAATCATGTGACTAAACTAAATAACAAGAAGAAGAAAGTCCACTATGAAACAAAGATAAATGATATAAAGAATGATAGTAAAAAGAAGAAGAAAGTCCACTATGAAACAAAGATAAATGATATAAAGAATGATAGTAAAAAGAAGAAGAAAGTCCACTATGAAACAAAGATAAATGATATAAAGAATGATAGTAAAAAGAAGAAAGTCCACTTTGAAACAAAGATAAATGATATAAAGAATGATAGTAAAAAGAAGAAGAAAGTCCACTATGAAACAAAGATAAATGATATAAAGAATGATAGTCAAAAGAAGAAGAAAATCCACTATGAAACAAAGATAAATGATATAAAGAATGATAGTAAAAAGAAGAAGAAAGTCCACTATGAAACAAAGATAAATGATATAAAGAATGATAGTAAAAAGAAGAAGAAAGTCCACTATGAAACAAAGATAAATTATATAAAGAATGATAGTAAAAAGAAGAAAGTCCACTATGAAACAAAGATAAATTATATAAAGAATGATAGTAAAAAGAAGAAAGTCCACTATGAAACAAAGATAAATTATATAAAGAATGATAGTAAAAAGAAGAAAGTCCACTATGAAACAAAGATAAATGATATAAAGAATGATAGTAAAAAGAAGAAAGTCCACTATGAAACAAAGATAAATGATATAAAGAATGATAGTAAAAAGAAGAAGAAAGTCCACTATGAAACAAAGATAAATGATATAACGAATGATAGTCAAAAGAAGAAGAAAGTCCACTATTGTTTATTGTTTATTGTTTATTGTTAAAAGGATCCCCATTAGCTGTCACCAAAGTAAACAAGCTAGTCTTCCTGGGGTCCACAAAAAGAAATCACACAACAATGTCAAAACGAAAACAGCACAAAATTATAAACATCATTACCACATCATAAATTAATTCAAACAATTCAATACAACCATTTTTACACTCATAAAGTAAATATGTCCTTTCCTTACAATTTTAAAAGATGCATTCTTAAATGGTACCTAAAAGAGTCTTTGCCATTAATTTTTCGTATATTCAATGGGCAATTATTCCAATGAGTGATGGCACGATAAATAACAGTTTTCTTTAAAGCATTTGATGTTGGGCATGGTAACATCATCAGGCCATCATTTGCAGACCTAGTCAAATGTGAATGTACTTGATCACACCTAACAATTTGGTTATATAAAATAAATGGTTGAGAAGAAAAGACAATGTTTCCAAAAAACTTAGTGGTATTAAAAACCAGCCTTTTCTCCACCATTAACCATGAGAGCTGACAGTGCATACTAATAATATTTGTACTAATGGGACAATGTAAAACCAACCTGGCAGCTCTGTTTTGGACTGTTTGTAATTTCTTTAGTTGACCTTTAGATATAGATGACCATACGGGGGCACAATAATCCAAATGGCATAAAATTAAAGATTTGGCCACCTGCTCAACAATGTGTGTAGGGACATAAGAAAGACATTTCCTCACTATAGCAATACCACTACCCATCTTCTTCACGATGATATTAATATGTTCTACCCATGATAGGTGACTATCCACTATTGTGCCCAGTAATTTTACTTTATCTACCTGTTCTATAGGTTCTCCATACACGTTTAAATTCATCTTTGGTATTAATGACAATTTATGACTCGATCCGAAGATAATTGATTTGGTTTTTGAGATATTCAGCACCAACTTATTTTGTTTTATCCAATCAGAAACCACATTTAACTCAGCTGACAAAACATAATCCAGTTCACTGACAGTTTTTGCAGCATAATACAATGTGGAATCATCAGCATACATTTGTACAGTTGCTTTACACAAAACTGATGGCAAATCATTTGTGAAGATGGCATATAAAAGTGGTCCCAGGCAGCTCCCCTGCGGGACCCCGCAGTCCAAGACCTTAGAATGAGACCAGCTGCCAGTATAGTAGACCTGTTGCGTCCTACATGTAAGATAACTCTTCATAAAACCACTATGAAACAAAGATAAATGATATAAAGAATGATAGTCAAAAGAAGAAGAAAGTCCACTATGAAACAAAGATAAATGATATAAAGAATGATAGTAAAAAGAAGAAAGTCCACTATGAAACAAAGATAAATGATATAAAGAATGATAGTAAAAAGAAGAAAGTCCACTATGAAACAAAGATAAATGATATAAAGAATGATAGTAAAAAGAAGAAGAAAGTCCACTATGAAACAAAGATAAATGATATAACGAATGATAGTCAAAAGAAGAAGAAAGTCCACTATGAAACAAAGATAAATGATATAAAGAATGATAGTCAAAAGAAGAAGAAAGTCCACTATGAAACAAAGATAAATGATATAACGAATGATAGTCAAAAGAAGAAGAAAGTCCACTATGAAACAAAGATAAATGATATAAAGAATGATAGTAAAAAGAAGAAAGTCCACTATGAAACAAAGATAAATGATATAAAGAATGATAGTAAAAAGAAGAAAGTCCACTATGAAACAAAGATAAATGATATAAAGAATGATAGTCAAAAGAAGAAGAAAGTCCACTATGAAACAAAGATAAATGATATAAAGAATGATAGTAAAAAGAAGAAGAAAGTCCACTATGAAACAAAGATAAATGATATAAAGAATGATAGTAAAAAGAAGAAAGTCCACTATGAAACAAAGATAAATGATATAAAGAATGATAGTAAAAAGAAGAAAGTCCACTATGAAACAAAGATAAATGATATAAAGAATGATAGTAAAAAGAAGAAGAAAGTCCACTATGAAACAAAGATAAATGATATAAAGAATGATAGTAAAAAGAAGAAGAAAGTCCACTATGAAACAAAGATAAATGATATAAAGAATGATAGTAAAAAGAAGAAGAAAGTCCACTATGAAACAAAGATAAATGATATAAAGAATGATAGTAAAAAGAAGAAGAAAGTCCACTATGAAACAAAGATAAATGATATAAAGAATGATAGTCAAAAGAAGAAGAAAGTCCACTATGAAACAAAGATAAATGATATAAAGAATGATAGTAAAAAGAAGAAGAAAGTCCACTATGAAACAAAGATAAATGATATAAAGAATGATAGTCAAAAGAAGAAGAAAGTCCACTATGAAACAAAGATAAATGATATAAAGAATGATAGTAAAAAGAAGAAGAAAGTCCACTATGAAACAAAATGGAGCTGTCTGCTCCTCCACTCCATCATTCACAAAACCCACTGATATTGCCAACAACTTTAATGACTTTTTCATTGGCAAGATTAGCAAACGTATGCATGACATGCCAGTAACAAATACTGACACTACACATCCAAGTATATCTGACCGAATTATGAAAGACAAGCGTTGTAATTTTGAATTCCGTAAAGTGAGTGTGGAAGAGGTGAAAAAATTATTGTTGTCTATCAACAATGACAAGCCACCGGGGTCTGACAACTATGATGGTAAATGACTGAGGATAATAGTGGATGATATTAACACTCCTATTTACCATATCTTCAATTTAAGCCTACTAGAAAGTGTGTTCCCTCTAATATGGTCATACATTTGGCAGGAGGTTAGGAAGCGTAGCTCAGTTTCCACCTCATTTTGTGGGCAGTGAGCACATAGCCTGTCTTCTCTTGAGAGCCAGGTCTGCCTGTCCTGGGGCTCTGTGGGGTCTGTTTGCGTTTGTGAACAGAACCCCAGGACCAGCTTGTTTAGGGGACTCTTCTCCAGGTTCATCTCTCTGTAGGTGATGGCTTTGTTATGGAAGGTTTGGGAATCGCTTCCTTTTAGGTGGTTGTAGAATTTAACAGCTATTTTCTGGATTTTTATAATTAGCAGGTATCGACCTAATTCTGCTCTGTATGCATTATTTGGTGTTTTTCGTTTAACACTGAGGATATTTTTGCAGAATTCTGCATGCAGAGTCTCAATTTGGTGTTTGTCCCATTTAGTGAATTCTTGGTTGGTGAGCGGAACCCCAGACCTCACAACCATAAAGGGCAATGGGTTCATTAACTCATTCAAGTATTTTTATCCAGATCCTAATTGGTATGTTGAATTTGATGTTCCTTTTGATGGCATAGAAGGCCCTTCTTGCCTTGTCTCTCAGATGGTTCACAACTTTGTGGAAGTTACCTGTGGTTCTGATGTTTAGGTCGAGGTATGTATAGTTTCTCTCTCTGTCTCTCTCTCTGTCTCTCTCTCTCTGTCTCTCTCTCTCTGTCTCTCTCTCTCTCTCTGTCTCTCTGTCTCTCTGTCTCTCTGTCTCTCTCTCTCTCTGTCTCTCTGTCTCTCTCTCTGTCTCTCTCTCTCTGTCTCTCTCTCTCTCTGTCTCTCTCTCTCTCTGTCTCTCTCTCTCTCTCTCTCTCTCTCTCTCTCTCTCTCTCTCTCTCTCTCTCTCTCTCTTCCACTCGTCCTCTCTAACTCATGTATACATGTCAACCTCAACCTTGACCAAGGCTTAAATTAGAATGTTGATGTTGGTCAGATCCAGATCCAGTGGCTCACCTTTGGTTCCAGGCAGATTTGTATAACGGAGTAGCATGTGTCTCACAGACAGATCTCTCAAATTCAAATTCAAATTCAAATTCGGCTTTATTGGCATGAAAGTTACAACTTGCCAAAGCACTTTACAATGTAACAATAAAAAGAAAGTTCATATTATTATTAACAACAAAAATATAGATCCATTACATATTATCACATACACAACCAAACATATTCAAAATAATTGTATGTGTGTGTTTTGTGTGTGTGTAAGTTTGTTGGGAGGTTATCTCTCTCTCTCATAATGTGTCTCACAGACAGATCTCTCTCTCTCATAATGTGTCTCACAGATAGATCTCTCTCTCTCTCTCTCATAATGTGTCTCACAGACAGATCTCTCTCTCATAATGTGTCTCACAGACAGATCTCTCTCTCATAATGTGTCTCACAGACAGATCTCTCTCTCATAATGTGTCTCACAGACAGATCTCTCTCTCATAATGTGTCTCACAGACAGATCTCTCATAATGTGTCTCACAGACAGATTCTCTCTCATAATGTGTCTCACAGACAGATTCTCTCTCTCATAATGTGTCTCACAGACAGATCTCTCTCTCATTATGTGTCTCACAGACAGATCTCTCTCTCATAATGTGTCTCACAGACAGATCTCTCTCTCTCTCATAATGTGTCTCACCTGGAGGAACAGCTGCTGCTGCTCTTCAAAGGAACGATCAAGCAAGGAGCAGAGGGAGGAGCTCAGCACAGCCTGGGGTGGAGTATGGAGCAGAGGGAGGGAGGGAGGGACTGGAGGTGGAGGCCTTATGAAGCATAGTCGGCCAGTAGGGCAGGGGAAGGAAGGGAGGAGAGCAGGGGGAGAGGGGGAGGAAGATGGGGGGAGGCAGGGAGGAGGACAGAGAGCAGAGCAGGGGGAGAGGGGGAGGGAGATGGGGGGAGGTGAGCACACCTGCAGCCATTCCCTCTCTAATGTCCGACAGGGTCCAGGACCGGGATGATTTGTAGAGAACCATCTGCACAGCTGTTCTTTAATTTCCTATATCTCCTGGTCTCTGTAGCAATAGAGTTCAAGAAGAATAGTTACCTACACCATATATCATTATTTTTAACCTTTAATGTTGCAAATAGATGAATCACTCTTATTGATACGATAACACTATATCCCCTCCCTCCTAACTGACCTACCTGGTTAAATAAAGGTGAAATAAATACAAAATAAATATCCAAAACCCCAAACTATACATTTAACCGTTCAATATTCTGTACAATAAACAATGCCTTGGGTAATGACCCTGAAACAATGCCTTGGGTAATGACCCTGAAACAATGCCTTGGGTAATTACCCTGAAACAATGCCTTGTGTAATGAACCTGAAACAATGCCTTGTGTAATGAACCTGAAACAATGCTTTGTTTAATGACCCTGAAACTGGTATAAGACACACAGACAGCTCCACCAGTTATCTTTTCTATCTGGACACTAAAGAATTTAATAGAATTTCTAAGAATCCCAGTCTGAAACACTGAGAACCATGTGTGATCTAACATTGGAATGCCACTTCCAGGGTGTGGGTGTGTCACGTTCTGAGCAAGGAATCTTGGTTCAGAGGATGTTCCCAGAGAGAGGGGTTAGACGGGTCCCAGTCCCAATGTTACATACAGAGGGATGTCTGTCTAGCAGACCCTAGATTCCAACCCCAGTCCCAATGTAACATAGAGAGGGATGTCTGTCTACCAGACCCTAGACTCCAAACCCAGCTAATTTCCCAGGGAAAGGCACTGCTTTTGACCGATGGCGCCATCGCATTGGATAGCAGCCGTCTAACGGGCTCCTGACCAATTATTCTATTGTGTTTTTTTTTGCTAATCTGAACTTTTTTTGTCCATACCATCAATGCCTATGACATCATCAGAACAGCAATCACTAACCTCGATTTAGATGGACATTTCTACTGGACGTTCTGCTCACCCCAGACCAGGCCCTAAACCCTGGGACTCGAAAGAGGAAGTAGCGGCGATGTGGCAGGTGAGGTGGCATCCTGACGAAACTACGTCGGCGAGCAAAAAGACCGCTATTGCCCTCTTTTCTATTGGCGAATGTACAGTCACTGGAAAACAAAATGGATGAGCTCCGTTGGAGACTATCCTATCAACCGGACGTGAAAAACTGCAATAGCATATGTTTCTCAGAGTCGTGGCTGAACGAGGACATGGATAATATACTGTACATCTGGCTGTTTTTTCTATACATCGTCAAGACCGAACGGCAGACTCGGGTAAGATGAAGGGAGGAGGGGTGTGTCTCTTTGCTAACAACAGCTGGTGCGTAATCTCTAATGTTAAGAAAGTCTCAAGTTTTTCTTGCCTGAGTTAGAATACCTCATGATAAGCTGCAGACCACACTCAACGAGCTGTATAGGACAATAAGCAAACAAGAAAACGCAAATCCAGAGGCAACGTTTCACGAGGCCGGTGATTTTAATGCAGAGAACTGAAATCCGTTTTACCTAATTTTTTAATCCGATAACATTGAGGAGTTTACCACATCATTCACCGGCTTCATTAATAAGTGCATTGATGACGTCATCCCCACAGTGACTGTACGTACATATCCCAAACAGAAGCCATGGATTACAGGTAACAACCGCACATGGCTAAAGGCTAGAGCTGCAGCGTTCAAGGAGCGCGACACTAATCTGGACGCTTAGAAGACATCCCACTATGATCTCCAACGAACAATCAAACAGGCAAAGCATCAATACAGGACTAAGATCGAATCAAACTATGCCGGCTCTGATGCTCAACGGATGTGGCAGGGCTTGCAAACTGTCACAGATTACCAAGGGAAACCCAGCTGCGAGCTGCCCAGCGATGCGATCCTACCAGACAAGCTAAATGCCTTCTATGCTCAGCAACACTGAACCATGCATGGCACCGGCTACTCCATAGCCAATTTAAGTAAGATCTTTAAACAGGTTAACATTCGCAAGGCCATGGGGTCAGACGGAAAACCAGGAAGCGTACTCAGACCATGCGCTGATCAGCTGGCAAGTGCCTACACTGACAATTTCAACCAATCGTTGACCCGGTCTGAAATACCAACTTGTTTCAAGCAGACCACTATAGTCCCTGTGCCCAAGAACGCCAAGGTAACCTGTCTAAATGACCACCGCCCCGTAGCACTCATATCTATTGTCATGAAATGCTTTGAACAGCTGGTCATGGCTCACATCAACACCATCATCCCAGAAACCGTAGACCCACTACAATTCACATACCTCCTCAGCAGATCAACAGATGACGCAAGCTCTATTGTACTCCACACTGCCCTCACCTGCCTGGACAAAAAGGAATACCTATGTGAGAAGGTTGTGGCTAAGCACGACTCCAACACCATCATCTAGTTTGCTGACGACACAACGGTGGTCACAGACGACGATGGGGTAGCCTATAGAGAGGAGGTCAGAGGAGGTCAGAGACCTGGAAGTGTGGTGCAAGTACAAAAACCTCTCCCTCAACATCAGCAAGACAAAGGAGCTGATCATGGACTAAAGTCTGCCTGACCACAATGCACCTGACCACAATGCACCTGACCACAATGCACATGACCACAATGCACCTGACCACAATGCACCTGACCACAATGCGTTAGAGAGGGTGGTGAGTACGGCTCTTCAGAGGAAGGGCCAAGACATTTTCAAAGACTTAAGCCACTTCCTGTATATAGCCATGTTATTTTCTACTCTCTGTATATAGCCATGTTATTTTCTACTCTCTGTATATAGCCATGTTATTTTCTACTTCCTGTATATAACCATGTTATTTTCTACTTCCTGTATATATCCATGTTATTTTATACTCTCTGTATATAGCCATGTTATTTTCTACTTCCTGTATATAGCCATGTTATTTTCTACTCTCTGTATATAACCATGTTATTTTCTACTTCCTGTATATAACCATGTTATTTTCTACTTCCTGTATATAGCCATGTTATTTTCTACTTCCTGTATATAGCCATGTTATTTTCTACTCTCTGTATATAGACATGTTATTTTCTACTTCCTGTATATAACCATGTTATTTTCTACTTCCTGTATATAACCATGTTATTTTCTACTTCCTGTATATAACCATGTTATTTTCTACTTCCTGTATATAGCCATGTTATTTTCTACTTCCTGTATATAGCCATGTTATTTTCTACTCTCTGTATATAACCATGTTATTTTCTACTTCCTGTATATAACCATGTTATTTTCTACTTCCTGTATATAGCCATGTTATTTTCTACTTCCTGTATATAGCCATGTTATTTTCTACTCTCTGTATATAGACATGTTATTTTCTACTTCCTGTATATAGCCATGTTATTTTCTACTTCCTGTATATAACCATGTTATTTTCTACTTCCTGTATATAGCCATGTTATTTTCTACTTCCTGTATATAGCCATGTTATTTTCTACTTCCTGTATATAACCATGTTATTTTCTACTTCCTGTATATAGCCATGTTATTTTCTACTTCCTGTATATAACCATGTTATTTTCTACTTCCTGTATATAACCATGTTATTTTCTACTTCCTGTATATAGCCATGTTATTTTCTACTTCCTGTATATAGCCATGTTATTTTCTACTTCCTGTATATAACCATGTTATTTTCTACTTCCTGTATATAGCAGTGTTCCTTATCAAGATGGTAGTGTGTTCCTTATCAAGATGGTAGCGTGTTCCTTATCAAGATGGTAGTGTGTTCCTTATCATGATGGTAGCGTGTTCCTTATCAAGATGGTAGTGTGTTCCTTATCAAGATGGTAGTGTGTTCCTTATCATGATGGTAGCGTGTTCCTTATCATGATGGTAGCGTGTTCCTTATCATGATGGTAGTGTGTTCCTTATCAAGATGGTAGTGTGTTCCTTATCATGATGGTAGCGTGTTCCTTATCATGATGGTAGCGTGTTCCTTATCATGATGGTAGTGTGTTCCTTATCATGATGGTAGCGTGTTCCTTATCATGATGGTAGCGTGTTCCTTATCATGATGGTAGTGTGTTCCTTATCAAGATGGTAGTGTGTTCCTTATCATGATGGTAGCGTGTTCCTTATCATGATGGTAGCGTGTTCCTTATCATGATGGTAGCGTGTTCCTTATCATGATGGTAGTGTGTTCCTTATCAAGATGGTAGTGTGTTCCTTATCAAGATGGTAGGGTGTTCCTTATCATGATGGTAGTGTGTTCCTTATCATGATGGTAGCGTGTTCCTTATCAAGATGGTAGTGTGTCCTTATCAAGATGGTAGTGTGTTCCTTATCATGATGGTAGCGTGTTCCTTATCATGATGGTAGCGTGTTCCTTATCAAGATGGTAGGGTGTTCCTTATCATGATGGTAGCGTGTTCCTTATCATGATGGTAGTGTGTTCCTTATCATGATGGTAGCGTGTTCCTTATCAAGATGGTAGGGTGTTCCTTATCATGATGGTAGTGTGTTCCTTATCATGATGGTAGCGTGTTCCTTATCAAGATGGTAGTGTGTTCCTTATCATGATGGTAGTGTGTTCCTTATCATGATGGTAGTGTGTTCCTTATCAAGATGGTAGCGTGTTCCTTATCAAGATGGTAGTGTGTTCCTTATCATGATGGTAGTGTGTTCCTTATCATGATGGTAGGGTGTTCCTTATCAAGATGGTAGTGTGTTCCTTATCAAGATGGTAGCGTGTTCCTTATCAAGATGGTAGCGTGTTCCTTATCAAGATGGTAGTGTGGGAACCGGATGAAGCCAGACTCTTCCAGGGTATAGTTTTAAAATGTAATGTTTTTTGGAGAAAAAATGTTTGACAGTCATGTTCCCAAAGAAACAGGCAGTGTTTTATACAAGCTTTATTACAACTTGGTTAACAGCTGTACATGTCACAGCGTAGGAAGCACATTTTATCAACAAGTTTTACATGGACAGGTAACTACGACCACTAACTTCCTCTTTCACTGTTTGTTTCTCCCATAAAGTGTGCACATATTGCTTATAATATACATATTATAAGCAGCAATATAAAACTTGGCAAACTTGGTTATTTGCTACTTTATTTTTTATGTAAAATAAGTCTTCCTATGAATAAAAAACACAGCAACCATAAAACCTGGTGATAAGTTCAGATTTTTTAAAAATGTTTTATTTTCTGCTAGAGGTATATTAGCCTGGGAAAAACAGATTGAACGTTACGCTCACCATTGTTTGAAACATTCCGTCTGGTGTAACTATGCTAGAGGTTTATTGTCCTGTGTAGAACACTAGCCTGGTCCCAGATCACTTGTCAAGACAGCACAAACTGATCTGGGAGCAGGCTAGGAGACTAACCGATCTGGGAGCAGGCTAGGAGACTGTACATAATAATATGGACAATGTGATAATGTGAAAACCCAGTATCATCAAGTCAACACTACCTGCCTCTCTCTCTCTTACACTGGTTTTGATTTACACTAACACTTTGAACATGTTCATAATAACATGAAAGGAAAGATCCTCAGACTTTCTGCCTGTCTGTCCATTGGTGTCACTCCTGGGTCGTGTCCATTGGTGTCACTCCTGGGTCGTGTCCATTGGTGTCACTCCTGGGTCGTGTCCATTGGTGTCACTCCTGGGTCGTGTCCATTGGTGTCACTCCTGGGTCGTGTTCATTGGGTGCCTAATGAACACGACCCAGGACATGGCAGTCTTACTACGTAAACCATCTGTTTCAAAAAGGCTCTGCCGTGGCATTCTATCAATCAGGCTCTGGTTCTACAAAGGTTAGAGACAGGTTTTCCAGATAGAAATGTATGAATCTAAGTCAATACTGCATGTGTAAGTGAAAAAAAAACAAACAGTCAAAGGCAAGGCTAGATAGAAGCATGTAACCTCTACCATTTGTAGATGAAAGGTTATTATAAAATAAAGAAGCATACATACAGAGGTTATGTCATCATAAAACTTAAAAAGAAATAAACAGATATGATCATGGAAACTGAAAATGTAGATCTAGACAGTGTACAGAACATTGAGAACTCTCTCCATGACATAGACCCCTCAAACTCAACTCTCTCCATGACATAGACCCCTCAAACTCAACTCTCTCCATGACATAGACCCCTCAAACTCGACTCTGGAAGCCAGTTCCACTGCGTTTTTTTCATTGTTCCCCTCTAATCAGGATCTGATTTAGACCTGGGACACCAGGTGTGTGTAAACAATTATCAGGTAGAACAGAAAACCAGCAGGCTCTGGACCTCGTAGGAACAAGAGTTGAAAACCACTGACATACACTGATCAGGTGAATCCAGGTGAAAGCTATGATCCCTTATTGATGTAATTTGTTAAATTACAGTTTCCTGTGTGTATCAAGAACGTTCCACCACCCAAAGGACATCCAGCCAACTTGACACAACTGTGGGAAGCATTGGAGTCAACATGGGCCAGCATCCCTGTGGAACACTTTCAACACCTTGTAGGTGTTCCTGATTTGGTATACTCAGTGTATACACAAGTGTATACACATTTGATTAGAGGATCGTATTAAATAAATGATGGTTTTGGGTCATGCATGTTCCTCTACAGCCTTGACCCAATGAACACAAAGCAGAGGGAGAGAAGTGAGTGGAACACCCAACACTGAGAAAGATTCAACAGATACACACTAGGTTTACAGTACAGTATTGATAGTGGCTTGATCATCGTCATTGTCAAAGTCTACAGAGAACCATACTGTCACAGGAACACTGTCACAGGAACACTGTCACAGGAACACTGTCACAGGAACACTGTCTTCCATGTAATCCTCTCCTTTTCCCACCACACAGTTAGTACAAGAGGTTTCCTTGACCTTGGACACAGCATGAAGGATATTTAAGTCACTATACATGAATATGTCCAGCTCTCCCCATTCTACTGTTGCTGTCTCAGGGCATGTCATGACGGCATGGTGGAGGTTAAGAAGCACAAGCAGCAAGCAGATGCAGGTCCGTGAGTGAAGGAAGGGGGTGGGGGGAGGTTAGGGTGTCCTCTGAGAGGGCGGTGCCTTCCAGGTCTGTGGAGAACCCTTTCCCCGTCCTGGGCCTAATTTGGGCCTGCCCGCCCGGCCCTCCGTTAGAGTTGAGGGTTAGTGTTGAATTGATGAAGGGTTCTTTTCAGCCTGGCTCAATTTAATATAAAGTCATGCAAACGAACAAACATCAGGTCATGAACCCACCCCTCACCCCTGCATGCGCTGGTCATGTAATGACATCACTGTGGAGAAGAGAGAGAGAGAGAGAGAGAGAGAGAGAGAGAGAGAGAGAGAGAGAGAGAGAGAGAGAGAGAGAGAGAGAGAGGAGAAGTGGGAGATTGAGAGAGGAGAGAGAGCGAGAGAGGAGAGCGAGAGAGAGGAGGGAGAGCGAGAGAGAGAGGACAGAGAGCGTGAGAGACAGGAGAGGAGGTAGAGAGAGAGAGAGAGAGAGAGAGAGAGAGAGAGAGAGAGAGAGACAGGAGAGGAGGTAGAGAGGGAGGGAGAGAGGGAGAGGGAGAGGGAGAGGGAGAGAGAGAGAGGTTTGGTTATAATGATGTAGCAGTAGGATCAAAACTGTCAAAATGAGAGAGGGTGAACGGTGAATGAAGTGTTCAAACCATGGCGTGTAGAGCTCTCAACAACTAGAGAGCCATGGCGTGTAGAGCTCTCAACAACTAGAGAGCCCTGGCGTGTAGAGCTCTCAACAACTAGAGAGCCATGGCGTGTAGAGCTCTCAACAACTAGAGAGCCATGGCGTGTAGAGCTCTCAACAACTAGAGAGCCATGGCGTGTAGAGCTCTCAACAACTAGAGAGCCATGGCGTGTAGAGCTCTCAACAACTAGAGAGCCATGGCGTGTAGAGCTCTCAACAACTAGAGAGCCATGGCGTGTAGAGCTCTCAACAACTAGAGAGCCATGGCGTGTAGAGCTCTCAACAACTAGAGAGCCATGGCGTGTAGAGCTCTCAACAACTAGAGAGCCATGGCGTGTAGAGTTCTCAACAACTAGAGCCATGGCGTGTAGAGCTCTCAACAACTAGAGAGCCATGGCGTGTAGAGCTCTCAACAACTAGAGAGCCATGGCGTGTAGAGCTCTCAACAACTAGAGAGCCATGGCGTGTAGAGCTCTCAACAACTAGAGAGCCATGGCGTGTAGAGCTCTCAACAACTAGAGAGCCATGGCGTGAAGAGCTCTCAACAGCTAGAGAGCCATGGCGTGTAGAGCTCTCAACAACTAGAGAGCCATGGCGTGTAGAGCTCTCAACAACTAGAGAGCCATGGCGTGTAGAGCTCTAGAGATCTTTTAACGGAATATATACATTTGCGATGCCATTAGAAACCACTTAGAAATTCTCATATTTTTTTGTGCTACCGTCCTCAAGGTTTACATCTAGTCCAGGGCTCTCTTACCCTGTTCCTGGAGAGATACCATCCTCAAGGTTTACATCTATCTAGTCCAGGGCTCTAACCCTGTTCCTGGAGAGATGCCGTCCTCAAGGTTTACATCTATCTAGTCCAGGGCTCTAACCCTGTTCCTGGAGAGATACCGTCCTCAAGGTTTAAATCTATCTAGTCCAGGGCTCTCTAACCCTGTTCCTGGAGAGATACCATCCTCAAGGTTTAAATCTATCTAGTCCAGGGCTCTCCAACCCTGTTCCTGGAGAGATACCATCCTCAAGGTTTACATCTATCTAGTCCAGGGCTCTCTAACCCTGTTCCTGGAGAGTTACCTTCCTGTAGGTTTACATCTATCTAGTCCAGGACTCTCCAACCCTAATCTAGCACATCTCATTCTAATAATTAGCAGATCGATAAGCTGAAATCAGGCTTGCTACAAATGGGGTTGGAGTGAAAACCTACAGGAGGGTAGCTCTCCAGGAACAGGGTTGGAGTGAAAACCTACAGGAGGGTAGCTCTCCAGGAACAGGGTTGGAGTGGAAACCTACAGGAGGGTAGCTCTCCAGGAACAGGGTTGGAGTGAAAACCTACAGGAGGGTAGCTCTCCAGGAACAGGGTTGGAGAACCCTGGTTTACCTTGACAGAAATGCTAAGAGATCAGAAGTATCTTTAACATAGTGGTCAAGTACTGCACACTGCACAGTCCATTCTGTATAACATCAAGGCTATGGCCTGTCCACTCTTGGATGAATCCCACAGAACAGAATAACACATGCTGGTTGTTAGGTAGGTCAGAGAGTATGACATGACATGACGTTATCCCATCTCACCTCAGAGACATAAGGCATAGCGCAGTGAATGATAACTTAAAGATTTTGGCAATGAGGTAATTTATCCATTTCCCCAGAGTCAGATGAACTAGTGGACACCATTTGTCTCTGTGTCAAGTATGAAGGATGTTATAGGTAGTTTTGCGAGACTATGCTAACTAGCATTAGCACAATGACTGGAAGTCTATGAAGATTGGCGCCGCCCTGCTGGTCGCCTGTTAAGTAGCTCCCATTGTTTGTGCGTTAATTGTTGTTTTAGTATGTTTTTCGTCCGTTTTTCGTGAGTCTTTTTTGCAACAGTTGAACTATAATAGTTCAGGATTATGGAGTGCTACTGTTTTATGAAGGTTTTAGCAGGCCTTTATCAGAGGCACTTTCACACGAGTCCTCAATTATTTACTGAGACCCTAATATTTGCAGAGGGAATTCACAGCGGCCATTGCTGTTATTGTTACCATCCCGCCCTCCGCCCTCCGCTGATGCAAACACAGCAAGTGATGTCATCCACTCTGCTATCGCAAGGTTATAGACAGCCATTTCGGTGGATTTTAACCATGCATCTCTCTCTTCAATGCTGCCCACGTTCAAACAGTTCGTGAAGTGCCCAACCAGGAATAATAAAACACTGGACTTGCTATATGCTAATGTGAAGGATGCATACAACTGGACTAATGTGAAGGATGCATACAACTCCACTGCACTCCCTCCCTTCGGCATGAGAAATATCACTGGCTTCAAAAAGTCAAACAGTGGGCAGACTGAGGGGACCCAGGGCAGCTGAACCAATTTTTTTTACCGGTTCGATACTGGCCTTGTTCACCTCCCATCCAGCTCCCCAGGCCACACACCCTCATGGCTGTCCCACCCCCACTTTTCTCACAACACCTCTGTTCAGACAATCAGCGACCCCCTCCCCACCTCCGCCCCCGCTCCCTCTGGACTGATCCTCAACACCCCCCTTCCCCCCACCTTCCCACCTGGGCTGGCTTTCACCACCAACAAAGTGAAGAGAGAGCTGGAGAGACTACATCAGTTGAAAGCGGCGGGCCCTGATGGAATCAGCCCAAGGGTGCTTAGGGTCTGTGCTGACCAACTGTGTGGAATACTCCAGCGTCTTTTCAACCTTAGCCTGAGCCTGGAAAGGGTCCCTGTGCTGTGGAAAACATCCTACCTCGTCCCAGTGCCCAAGAAGGCACACCCCACTGTCCTGAATGACTTCAGACCTGTTGCGCTAACATTCCACATCATGAAGACCCTGGAAAGGTTAGTCCTCGCTCACCTCAGACCCCTGGGTGTACATCACTGGACCCCCTGCAGTTTGCATACCAGCGCAACATCGGGGTGGATGATGCTATCATCTACCTTCTGCAGAGGGCCTACTCTCACCTGGACAATGCAGGTTGCACTGTGAGGGTTATGTTTTTTGACTTCTCCAGTGCCTTCAACACCATTCAGCCCCTGCTACTGGGTGAGAAGATGAAGAGGATGAAAGTGGAAGCACCCTTAGTCTCCTGGGTTACGGACTACCTGACCGGTAGGCCACAATTTGTGCGGCTACAGAGCTGTGTGTCAGAAAGTGCAGTGAAAAAACACAGGGGCCCCCCAGGGAACGGTCCTGTCCCCCTTCCTGTTCACCGTCTACACCTCGGACTTCAGATATAACTCTGAAACATGCTACCTACAGAAGTTCTCGGATGACTCCGCAATTGTAGAGTGCATCAGGGGTGGGCAGAAGGAGGAGTACAGGAGCACAATCAATGACTTTGTGGTGTGGTGTGAGCGGAACCACCTTCACCTCAACATCAGCAAAACAAAGGAGATGGATGTGGAAATGGTTGGGTCATACAAGTTCCTGGGAGTCCATATGGTTGGAATGGGCTGGTAACACCGGGGCTCTGTACAAAAAGGGCCAGAGCCGACTCTACTTTCTGAGAAGGCTCAGGTCCTTCAACGTGTGCAGTAAACTACTGCATACTTTCTACCAGTCTGTGGTAGAAAGTATGCCATCTTTTTTGCAGTGGTGTGCTGAGGCGCCAACATAAAGGCTGGTGAAGCTTCTCGGGTAAATAAGCTGATGTTCTGGGGATTAGCCTTGACACTCTAGAGGAGGTGGCGGAGAGATGGATCCTGGCCAAACTGCTGGCCATCATGGACAGCGTCACCCACCCTCTGCATGCAGAGGAGCACTTTCAGTCACAGACTGATCCCTCCACGGTGTGCCAGAGAGCGCTACAGGTCCTTCCTGCCGGCGGCTATTAGACTATATAATGCCTCACCGGGGTGCCGTGCCGTCGGCAACATAGACCTGGAACTGTTGGGGTGTTAGGACCTAGTTTAACAATTATGCATCCATCCGTGAGTAACTCTGGTCTGTAATCACTCATTCACTCAGGACTTATTTATTCATTCAGGACTGTATATACATATTCATGTACAGTTGTTGTTGGACTGAACTTACGTAGCCATTTACTCAGGAATGCATATTAGTATCCTGTCAGTTGTAACTTTTTTCATTTCACTAAGGACTGTATTTGAAGGGAATTACTATTATTACCCTAAATTATATCATACACACATTTAGCTATTTAAGTATCTCTTCCTGTCATTTACCTGTACAGTTAATTTAAACATGCAAATATTCACTGTTCATTTAACCAGAATGTATATTAAGTAAACTATTATTACCCTCACTCATATCATACACACTTTTAGCTATTTAAGTATTTCTCTGCCATCGACCTGTATAGTATAGTTAACCATGCAAATACTCCTTATTTATCTATATCAACTTGCAATTCATTTTTTTCCACCTAACACTCTGTAACAATGTATAGTTTACATATTCAGCCATTCACCCATACTATGCAATGCCTTTTATTTTTTTTTTGCTTTTTGCACTCCAGACTTTTTCATACTGCCGCACTATGTATCATGTATGGTGTATGTGTCTTTTCGTTCTGGCATTTTGCACCTGCCCTGTGTTTAAAGTCAGTCAGTCAGTCAGTCAGTCAGTCAGTCAGTCAGTCAGTCAGTCAGTCAGTCATTATGCTAGCGCTAGTTAGCAACTTCCTTCAAACTGCACGCAGAGACATAAAAATGGTATTCAAGAGTTAATCTGACTCTGGGGAAGGAGATAAGGGGCCTCTGACTCCCTGTAGTTGATAATCCTCCTCCCTGTATAGTTGATAATCCTCCTCCCTGTATAGTTGATAATCCTCCTCCCTGTATAGTTGATAATCCACCTCCCTGTATAGTTGATAATCCACCTCCCTGTATAGTTAATAATCCATCTCCTTGGGTGGCAGCAGTGGTTCTTGTTGGATTGCAGACAACGTCAATGGCTTCTAGCTTCGCTATACATACAACATCATAGCCACTGTCTGACTAGGTCCAGTGCATAGATAGTGGATATGGACATGCAGACAGGTTCATAGTGACATTCATTTGGGACTTCTGCAGTGTGTTAGTTGGCACTGTGGTTCTACAGGACAAAGGAAAGGACCATTTGGAACAACAGGAAAATAGGGAGAGATGCTCACTTGATCAATAATCAATGAATAACTATTGATTCATAAATAATGGATAATGAAAGTGGCTGATGTGAGAACGGGAGTATACACGAGAGGTTTCCCTTCATTTCAGGAGAAACACTTGATCAATATGAATCTTTGTGCTGTTCTGTAGATACAGTATGTGTATAATATCTACATATATTCCACTGCTAGGTCCCAGGCTAGTGGAGTCTCACTATAGGCAACTACAGCCTGCCTAAATCAGACTACACCTACACCATACTTAACACATACTATGTACTGTACTAGGCCTAAATATACCAACTGGTTACAAACCCTCTATATAGTGGACCTACCCTCTCCAAAACTAAAGGTCATTCAAGCAACACATAAGGGTTCAAATACAACCGCTACCAACTTGTGAAAATTGCATCTCAACTCACGTCCTTGTGTTACATAGAAACAGTTATTAGACGGAAGGATTCCTGACAGAAGAAGATTAACAGAACAGTAACAGAAATAACAATAAAACCAGGTAGACCAGATTTAAGGAGAGACTGAAGGACTGAGGAGGACGACAGACACACGGGAACAGTAGAGAAGAGCTTTATCCTGAACCACTCCAGTGAACACGGTCTGGATTACGTAGCTGGCCTGGAGGGTCAAAGGTCAGGGGTAAAGGGTCATGGCACCATGTCTACCTGGCGGTGGCGGACTGGGGTCCCGGGTATCCGGGGTAGGAACGGCGTGTGCTGGTAGCCTGTCTCTGGCGGGCCAGGAAGGACTGTCCTGAACCCGTACTGGCCAGACGGTCCTCTGCTGCCTTCTTCTGGAGAGCCATGCCCTGGGAGGACAGACACAGCGGCTTCATTAACACAGATATTAATAAAAGATGTTGGTTAAATCCCCTTTCGTCTGCTATGTCAGTTTTCTTCAAATTTCTGACTCAAAACACTGAAGCCAGCACCATGATACCTTGCTTTTTATATACGTAGAGTTTTCATTTCAAGTGGCATAGGAAATCCTACAGCGCCCTCTAGTGTTTGAGACTAGTAACAGCGCAATATCAATGCCCATTGTAAGTCAATAAGGCTAACGGGCTAGCTCAAATCAAATGTTATGGTCACAAACACACGGTTAGTAGATGTTATTGCTAGTGTAGCGAAATGCTTGTGCTTCTAGCTCTGACAGTGCAGTACTATCTAACAATAATGTCTAACAGGTTCACAACATATAACACACATAAATCTAAGTAAGAAAGGGAATATATACATATGCCAGGCCGGCATTGGACTAAGATCCAGTGGAATAGTAAGCTTTAAATTATAGAATATACACATAAGAGATTGGTGATGCAGAATGTAAACACCATTAGGTGACTAAGATACTGAGAATAGTATAGCGTACAGTTAGACATGAGATGAGTAGTGCAACATACAGATACATTATTAAAGTGACTAGTGTTTCATTCCTTAAGTGGTGGTGCTTTCTAATCTCAAATCAAATCAAATGTTAATGGTCACATACACATGTTTAGCAGATGTTAATGCGGGTGTCGTGAAATGCTTGTGCTTCTAGTTCCGACAGAGCAGTATATTAACAGTAGGAATGAATTAGGCCTATATACAGCGGGTGAAATAAGTATTGAACACGTCACCATTTTTCTCAGTAAATATATTTCCAAAGGTGCTATTGACATGACATTTTCACCAGATGTTGGTAACAACCCAAGAAATCCATACAAAGAAACCAAAACAAATAAGTTCAGAAATTAAGTTATGTGTAATAATGTGAAATGACACAGGGAAAAAGTATTGAACACATGAAGAAAGGGAGGTGCAAAAAGGCATGGAAAGCCAAGACAACAGCTGAAAACTATCAGTAATTAAAAAGCAATCCAGCCCCCTGTCAGTGCAAATTAATATCAGCTGGTTCAGTCCCAACTGATGGCCTACAAAAAGGTCTCATTGCCAAGGTGTCACACAAGACACATCTCATGGGTAAAAGCAAAGAGCTGTCTCAAGACATTCGCAACCTAATTGTAGCAAAACATAATGATGGCATTGGTTATAGGCGCATTTCTAAGCTTCTGAATGTTCCAGTGAGCACTGTTGGGGCCATAATACGGAAGTGGAAAGACAATAATTTCACCATAAATTTGCCTCGACCAGGTGCTCCTCGCAAGATTTCTGACAGAGGAGTGAAAAGAATAATCAGAAGAGTTGTCCAAGAGCCAAGGACCACTTGTGGAGAGCTTCAAAAAGACCTGCAATTAGCAGGTACTGTTGTCTCAAAGAAAACAGTAAGAAATGCACTCCACCGCCATGGCCTGTATGCACGCTCACCACGCAAGACTCCATTGCTGAAAAAAAAGCATGTTGAAGCTTGTTTAAAGTTTGCTGCACAACATTTGGAAAAGCCAGTGAAATACTGGGAGAATATAGTGTGGTCAGATGAGAGCAAAATTGAACTGTTTGGATGTCATAATACACACCATGTTTGGAGGAGAATTGGCACTGCCCATCACCCTAAAAACACCATACCAACAGTGTTTGGAGGTGGGAACATCATGGTGTGGGGCTGCTTTTCAGCAAATGGTACTGGCAAACTTCACATAATTTAAGGAAGGATGAATGGGCAAATTTACCGAGACATTCTTGACAAAAATCTGCTGCCATCTACCAGGATGATGAAGATGAAACGAGGGTGGACATTTCAGCAAGACAATGATCCCAAACACACAGCCAAGGAAACTCTCAATTGGTTTCAAAGAAAGAAAATAAAGCTGCTAGAATGGCCCAGCCAATCACCTGACTTAAATCCCATTGAAAATCTATGGAAAGAACTGAAGATCAAGATTCATAGAAGAGGCCCACGGAACCTTCAAGATTTGAAGACTGTTTGTGTGGAAGAATGGGCCAAAATCACACCAGAGCAATGCATGCGACTAGTTTCTCCATACAGGAGGCGTCTTGAAGCTGTCATTACCAACGAAGGCTTTTGTACAAAGTATTAAATAAATATCAGTAAGTGTGTTCAATACTTTTTCCCTGTGTCATTTCACATTATTACACATAACTTAATTTCTGAACTTATTTGTTTTGGTTTCTTTGTATGTATGGATTACTTGGGTTGTTACCAACATGTGGTGAACATTTCATGTCAATAGCACCTTTGGAAATATATTTACTGAGAAAAATGGTGACGTGTTCAATACTTATTTCACCCTCTGTACATAAGGACTAGCGGCATGGACTAAGATACAGTAGAATAGTATAGAATACAGTATATACATATGAGATGGGGAACGCAAGATATGTAAACATTATTAAATGACTATGATACCGAAGGATAGTATAGAATACAGTATATACATATGAGATGAGTGATGCCAGATATGTAAACATTATAAACATTATTAAAGTGGCTAGTGTTCCATACCTTAAAGTGACCAGTGATTTCTAGTCGGTGCCTCAAGGCAGCAGCCTCTAATGTGCTAGTGGTGGCTGTTTAGCTGTCTGATGACCTTGAGATAGAAGATGTTTTTCAGTCTCTCGGTCCCAGCTTTGTTGCACCTGTACTGACCTCACCTTCTGGATGATAACGGGGTGAACAGGCAGTGGCTCGGGTGGTTGATGTCCTTGATGATCTTTTTGGCCTTCCTGTGACATCGGGTGCTGTAGGTGTCCTGGAGGGCGGGTAGTTTGCCCCCGGGTGATGCGTTGGGAAGACCGCACCACCCTCTGGAGAGCTTTGCAGTTTTGGGCGGTGCAGTTGCCGTACCAGGCGGTGATACAGCCCGACAGGATGCTCTCAATTGTGCATCTGTAGAAGTTTGTGAGGGTTTTAGGTGATAAGCCTTCTTCACCACACTGTCTGTGTGGGTGGACCATTTCAGTTTGTCAGTGATGTGTACGCCAAGGAACTTGAAGCTTTCCACCTTCTCCACTACGGTCCCGTTGATGTGGATAGGGGGGGTGCTCCACCTTCTCCACTACGGTCCCGTTGATGTGGATAGGGGGGGTGCTCCACCTTCTCCACTACGGTCCCGTTGATGTGGATAGGGGGGGTGCTCCACCTTCTCCACTACGGTCCCGTTGATGTGGATAGGGGGGGTGCTCCACCTTCTCCACTACGGTCCCGTTGATGTGGATAGGGGGGGTGCTCCACCTTCTCCACTACGGTCCCGTTGATGTGGATAGGGGGGGTGCTCCACCTTCTCCACTACGGTCCCGTTGATGTGGATAGGGGGGGTGCTCCACCTTCTCCACTACGGTCCCGTTGATGTGGATAGGTAGCTGCTCCCTCTACTGCTTCCTTAAGTCCACCATCATATCCTTTGTTTTAGCTACTACTGTTAGCAAGTTCGAATAATTGGTAGCTAGCTACCCACGAAAGAATTGACATCTACCTTTCGTTTTAGGTCCTTCTTGCCTGTTTAACTAGCTAGAGAATACACTCGAGTATGAGAGTGTGGAGCACGGTAGTATGAAACCTCTTATGAGTTAGAGCAAGATGTCTAACATCATGTAATATAGTGCAGGTAGAATATAACAACTCACCTTGTTGTACCAGGCAGACACTATCAGTTTCTCCTCTTGGTCTCTCTGCATCTTGGTCTTGTCATAGTCTTTCTGTAGAGGGAGAACAACTGTTTGAATACAGATCTTAGAAAGTGACTACTTTTAAGAAACAATTGGATTGGCTGTCTTCAACTAATGGCAGGGCTGTATCTAGAACTGCATGTTGAATATAGAAATAGAATGAATAGAACACACAGTCTCCCATAGAGCCCCAAAGAGGAGTCATAATGCCCATAACACCTAGCGGTCAAACAGGGAAATGGTTCCAGTGTAGTCTTACCCTGGCGTGACGTTTTGATAACAATGTACATCTCTCTCAGACAAGGTGACTTATCAATATATTCTGCTCTATTTACTATCAGATTCTAAAATGCTAAATCACGTAGACATCATGCAAAACTACAAATCCCTGCAAGCTCCTGCCTGTTAACTCTAGTTGACACCTTTGCTAACAGGTAGTGTCAATTTAAAACTTGCACAAGACATTTCACAGAACTGTCCATTTAAAGAAATGTAGCCTATTTATTAATTACTACATTTAGCTAACATTAGATAGTTCATCCAGAGATTCTTACCTTTGACTTGATACGTCAGTCTCGTCCAGAGCATCATGGCATTTGTAGTTCTTTATGATAGCCACATTAGCATTGGATTTTTTGGGGGTAAATACAGGTGATTATATTGATAAAAGTCACCTTGTCCGAGAGATTTACACAGTTGTAAAACGTCACGCCAGGGTGAGCCTACACAAAACACAACCCTTATTTTAAGTGTTTCTAAAATCCCCTATGGGAAACATTTATATGTTGGAAAAACGATTGGAACCATTTCCCTCCTCCCTCCTCTCCAACCCTAACACCTACACTCGCCTCCTCCCTCCCCAATCCTAACTCCTACCCTCTCCTCCTCCCTCCCCAAACCTAACTCCTACCCTCTCCTCCCTCCCTCCCTAACCCTTGGACCTAACCCTACCTCCTACATCCTAACCCCTACACCCAGCCCCTCGTACCTCCAGAGATTGCAGCATCCTCTCCTTCTCCTGCAGCTGGTTCTTGAGGGTCTGGACCTCTGGTGCTGAGCCCTGGTTCTGTTTAGGGTCCAGGGTCCGGATAACGCTCTTGGCCTTCTCCAGGTACTTCTTATATCTCTCCTCCATCTGCTTCATTTCTTCTTCCTTCTTCTTCAACGCCTCTTCTAACTCCTCCACTTTCTGGGCTGGAAAGAGCGAGAACAAAATACCTAGTTATACAAAGTTCATAGAGATGCACAACTTAATAAACTTGCATAAAAGCATCTTCTAAATAATCCACCAGGTCCACCTGCTACTGAAACCCAATAATCCACCTACTACTGAAACCCAATAATCCACCAGGTCCACCTGCTACTGAAACCCAATAATCCACCAGGTCCAATAATCCACCAGGTCCACCTGCTACTGAAACCCAATAATCCACCAGGTCCACCTGCTACTGAAACCCAATAATCCACCAGGTCCAATAATCCACCAGGTCCACCTGCTGCTGAAACCTAATAATCCACCAGGTCCAATAATCCACCAGGTCCACCTACTACTGAAACCCAATAATCCACCAGGTCCACCTGCTACTGAAACCCAATAATCCACCAGGTCCAATAATCCACCAGGTCCACCTGCTACTGAAACCCAATAATCCACCAGGTCCACCTGCTACTGAAACTTCATAATCCACCAGGTCCACCTACTACTGAAACCCAATAATCCACCAGGTCCACCTACTACTGAAACTTCATAATCCACCAGGTCCACCTCCTACTGAAACTTCATAATCCACCAGGTCCACCTACTGCTGAAACCTAATAATCCACCAGGTCCAATAATCCACCAGGTCCACCTACTACTGAAACTTCATAATCCACCAGGTCCACCTACTACTGAAACTTCATAATCCACCAGGTCCAATAATCCACCAGGTCCACCTACTACTGAAACTTCATAATCCACCAGGTCCACCTACTACTGAAACTTCATAATCCACCAGGTCCACCTACTACTGAAACTTCATAATCCACCAGGTCCACCTACTACTGAAACTTCATAATCCACCAGGTCCACCTACTACTGAAACTTCATAATCCACCAGGTCCACCTACTACTGAAACTTCATAATCCACCAGGTCCACCTACTACTGAAACTTCATAATCCACCAGGTCCACCTACTACTGAAACTTCATCATCCACCAGGTCCACCTACTACTGAAACTTCATCATCCACCAGGTCCACCTACTACTGAAACTTCATAATCCACCAGGTCCACCTACTACTGAAACTTCATAATCCACCAGGTCCACCTGCTACTCAAACCTACAACTCAAACCTCAGTACTGCCTTCGACACGGTTGACCACAGCATCCTCCTGGATGGACAGTACCGTCCTAAACTGGTTCACCTCATACCGTTCCAGCCGCACACAATATGTTGCCATAGGAAATGCCAAGTCAGAACCCACCATAATGACCTGTGGTGTCCCGCAAGGCTCTGTCTTTTGCCCCTTCCTATTCATCATCTACATTCTGCCCTTGGCCCCCTAATCATTAACCCTCACCAGCTGTCTGGATGTCAAACTACCTCCAACAACTCAACAGCAGCTTGTGCAGAACAGCGCTGCTAGGGTCCTCATAGGAACCCGGAGATCTGCCCACATCATTCTAGCCTCTCTCCACTGGCTACCTATCCAATTCAAAATCAACTTAAAAAATCCTCCTGTTAGCCTTCAAAACTCTCAATGCCTCTGGTCTAGTTTAGAGCTCTATTGATCTTCTACTAGAGTTTAGAGCTCTATTGGTCTTCTACTAGAGTTTAGAGCTCTATTTGGGGCGGCAGGTAGCCTAGTGGTTAGAGTGTTGGGCCCGTAACTGAAAGGTTGCTGGATCGAATCCCCGGCCTGACAAAGTAAAAATCTGTCGTTCTGCCCCTGAACAAGGCAGTTAACCCACTGTTCCTAGGCCGTCATTGTAAATAAGAATTTGTTCTTAACTGACTTGCCTAGTAAAATAAAGGTTAAATAAATAAAAAAAAATATTGGTCTTCTACTAGAGTTTAGAGCTCTATTGGTCTACTAGAGTTTAGAGCTCTATTGGTCTACTAGAGTTTAGAGCTCTTATTAGTCTCTCCTGGTTGGCTCCTTTATGTTGTATATATTGTATAGTACCAGACTGCTAGATATCTTTTAATGTCTTTTTATTCAAGCTTTTTTATTTTAATGGTTGCTTTCAATGTAAAGAGCTTTATGGTGTATATCTGTAAATAAAAAGCGCTCTACAAACGTAATTTATTATTATGATATATTTTAAATTCACAAGTTCAATGAGAAGTAATAAATGAATAACTTACAACTAGAGGTGTACTTGGGCTCCAAGTCATCGATGTACGCACTCTTCTTCTGCAGTTCACTGTTCACTTCACGCAACTTCTCCCTTTTAGAGACCACAACATCAGCAAATATTCAGTCAGGTCATCACTTATCATGTGCAAAAACAAACAATAATTATGTTCAATCGATCTGACCAAACTTTCAAACGTCATTTAAAAACAAAAGCATTAACATTTAACAGTAGTTCAAATGTTACTTACATGTGTGCATCATTTTTCTTCTTCAGAATGATTGACTAAAAAATCCAAATACAAAATGTTGGTTTTAGTAATATCATCAGAGGGGATTGTAAAGCACTAATGATGTCATGTAGGCCTATACAGTGGTGAATGATTCAACATGTTAACACACTGAGATATATTACATATCATACTGTATGGCTTGGAATTATGTTGCAATACCCATATCTGATGTTGCCATATTGATTTTCAGGTTGGAAAATCCAACCCCATTAATGTACAGATTAAGATTAATATCTTATGTGGTATGACATCAGGGTGTAGCTAGGAAACAAAGCTTCTATAGAGACTAGTAGCACCCTGATTTTAATCTAGGCCACCAGCATGTACTGTCGATCAAAAAGGCAATTCTTAAAGGGATACTTCGGGATATTATCTACTTCCCCAGAGTCCAATGAACTCCTCAATAAAATGTGAACGTCTCTGTGTGCAGTTTGAAGGAAGTTGCTGACTAGCGTTAGCGCAATGACTGGAAGTCTATGGGTATCTGCTAGCATGCTCTAACTTCCTTCATACTGGACACAAGAGACATAAAATGGTATCCAAGAGTTAATCTGACTCTGGGGAAGTAAATAAAGCATATCCCTTTAAGCACTAATATAACTATTACTGTCTAACTAGGACTGATCTTCAAGCTATACTTACGATTGCCTGAGGGGGGAAGCAGAAATAAAGAGGAAATGAAGTATTTAATGCAGGACAAACACACAGAGAATAAAAAGGGGGAGAGGAGAGGAGAGGAGAGAGAGAACGAAAGAAAGAGAGAAGCATTTCAGTGAGGATAGAATGACAAGACAAGGACGGACAACAGGCGGTTACATCGTCACGACGGAGAGCGTCAGGATACGCTATACACATGACCGGACCTTTAGCCTCCTAACGGGATAGGCTGGCAGGACAACCAACCAATGACTTCCCAACGCTATAACAAACAGAACACACAACAACACAGACACACAACAACACAGACCAGCACAACACAGTGTTAGAATGTTAGTGAGACATGACAACACATCCAGGTAGTTTATGAGTTGTTATGAAACAGACTAGTATTAGTAACTAGTTATTATATTTTCTCATCTGTAAACGTCTTCTGGGCTTTTTAAAAGAGCTGACATGCGACAATGAGAGCATCATGTTCTAATGTTAACAACCACATAGCATGACAGGATGTTGTGGGTTCTGTAGTTTCCAGTTCTTTAATAACCCCTCTGATAGCGGTAATGTAATAAGATCAGGAGTTAATCTGATCTGAGATCAGTGTAGTGGTACTCACATCGTCTGCTTTGGAGCCCTGTTCCTGAAGACTCCTCTGCAGCTCCTCCACCTGACTCTGACCCTCAATCAGTCTCTGGTTCACCAGTCTGGAACACAGACAGTCACCATACTGTGTGTGTGTGTGTGTGTGTGTGTGTGTATAGTGTGTGTGTGTAGTGTGTGTGTGTGTAGTGTGTGTAGTGTGTGTGTGTGTATAGTGTGTGTAGTGTGTGTAGTGTGTGTAGTGTGTGTGTGTGTGTGTGTGTGTGTGTAGTGTGTGTAGTGTGTGTAGTGTGTGTAGTGTGTGTGTGTGTAGTGTGTGTGTGTGTGTGTGTGTGTGTAGTGTGTGTAGTGTGTGTGTATGTAGTGTGTGTGTATGTAGTGTGTGTAGTGTGTGTGTGTGTGGTGTGTGTGTAGTGTGTGTAGTGTGTGTGTGTGTGTGTAGTGTGTGTGGTGTGTGTGTAGTGTGTGTAGTGTGTGTAGTGTGTGTAGTGTGTGTGGTGTGTGTGTAGTGTGTGTGGTGTGTGTGTAGTGTGTGTAGTGTGTGTAGTGTGTGTGTAGTGTGTGTGTAGTGTGGGTAGTGTGTGTGTGTGTGTGTGTAGTGTGTGTAGTGTGTGTAGTGTGCGTAGTGTGTGTAGTGTGCGTAGTGTGCGTAGTGTGTGTAGTGTGTGTGTGTGTAGTGTGTGTGTAGTGTGTGTGTGTGTAGTGTGTGTGTAGTGTGTGTGTAGTGTGTGTGTGTGTAGTGTGTGTGTAGTGTGTGTAGTGTGTGTAGTGTGTGTGTAGTGTGTGTGTGTAGTGTGTGTACCTGTTTTCTGTCTCCAGTTCATTCCTCCTGCTGTTAGCGTCCTCCAGTAGACTCTGTAACAGAGTGATGTTCTCGTTGTCAGAACCCTCCTGGGCCAGCTTCAACATGTTGTTCTCATGCTGCAGTCTGATCAGCCTCTCTCTGGAACAGATTAACAGGAACAGATTAACAGGAACAGATTAACATGTAGTTCTCATGCTGCAGTCTGATCAGCCTCTCTCTGGAACAGATTAACAGGAACAGATTAACAGGAACAGATTAACATGTAGTTCTCATGCTGCAGTCTGATCAGGCTCTCTCTGGAACAGATTAACAGGAACAGATTAACAGGAACAGATTAACATGTAGTTCTCATGCTGCAGTCTGATCAGGCTCTCTCTGGAACAGATTAACAGGAACAGATTAACAGGAACAGATTAACATGTAGTTCTCATGCTGCATGTAGTTCTCATGCTGTAGTAACATGTAGTTCTCATGCTGCCAGGCCACTCCTCAGTCTACAGTACATTACCCTGCCAGGCCACTCCTCAGTCTACAGTACATTACCCTGCCAGGCCACTCCTCAGTCTACAGTACATTACCCTGCCAGGCCACTCCTCAGTCTACAGTACATTACCCTGCCAGGCCACTCCTCAGTCTACAGTACATTACCCTGCCAGGCCACTCCTCAGTCTACAGTACATTACCCTGCCAGGCCACTCCTCAGTCTACAGTACATTACCCTGCCAGGCCACTTCTCAGTCTACAGTACATTACCCTGCCAGGCCACTCCTCAGTCTACAGTACATTACCCTGCCAGGCCACTCCTCAGTCTACAGTACATTACCCTGCCAGGCCACTCCTCAGTCTACAGTACATTACCCTGCCAGGCCACTCATCAGCCTTCTACAAAGCACAAAACAAAATGCCTTGTATCTACACTATACAGCCACACCCTTTGCTGACAGGTGTATAAAATTGAGCACAAAGCCATGCAATCTCCATAGACAAACATTTTCAGTAGAATAACCTTACCGAAGTGGCACTGTCATAGGATGCCACCTTTCCAACAAGTCAGTTAGTCAAAGTTCTGCCCTGCTAGAGCTGCCCCAGTCAACTGTAAGTGTTGTTACTGTAAAATGGAACCATCTAGGAGCAACAACGGCTCAGCCGTGAAGTGGTCGGCCACAAGCTCACAGAACGGGACCGCCGAGTGCTGAAGCACGTAGTGTGTAAAAATCCTCTGTCCTCGGTTGCAACACTCACTACCGACTCTGGAAGTAACGTTGGCACAATAACTTTTCGTTGGGAGATTCATGAAATAGGTTTCCATGACCGAGAAGCCTCACACAAGCCTAAGATCACCATGCGCAATGCCAAGCGTCGGCTGGAGTGGTGTAAAGCTCACCGCCATTGGACTCTGAAGAAACGTGTTCCCAGGAGTGATGAATCACGCTTCACCATCTGGTAGTCCGATGGACGAATCTGGGTGTGGCAGATGCCAGGAGAACGCTACCTGCCCGAAAGCATAGTGCCAACTATAATGTTTGGTGGAGGAGGAATAATGGTCTGGGCTGTTTTTCATGGTTCAGGCTCCTTAGTTCCAGTTAAGGAAAATCTTAAAGCTACAGCATACAATGACATTCTAGATGATTCTGTGCTTCCAACTTTGTGGCAACAGTTTGGGGAAGGACCTTTCCTGTTTCAGCATGACAATGTCCCCATGCACAATGCAAGGTTCATACAGAAATGGTTTGTCGAGATCGGTGTTGAAGAACTTGACTGGCCTGCACAGATCCCTGACCTCAACCCCATCAAACATCATTGGGACGAATTGGAACGCCGACTGCGAGCCAGGCCTAATCGCTCAACATCAGTGTCTGACCTCACTAATGCTCTTGTGGCTGAATGGAAGCAAGTCCCCGCAGCAATGTTCCAACATCTAGTGGAAAGCCTTCCCAGAAGTGTGGAGGCTGTTATAGCAGCAAAGGGGGACCAACTCCATATTAATGCCCATGATTTTGGAATGAGATGTTGGAGCAGGTGTCCACATACTTTTGGTCATGTAGTGTATCTGGCTGTGCTAAGCAGAGCGGAGAATGTCAAACCGACTACGGCCGGAGAAGAAGAGAGAGGTCTAATTGGTTTAGTGTTTCTTTGAAGTGGTCACAAAGTTAATGAGCCCTGAGAAGGATTTATAAACATATGGGTATCCAACGGAAACAGAAACAGAGTACTGTTGAATGAAAGTAAACATTGTGTGATCTGCATTATGGGTGAATGTCATATGCAGGATTCAGTCTGGGGGCTGTGGAATGTCTGGGGACTTAACAAATCATACCGGATCTCTGGGGTGATGATCTCTGCAGCCAGCGAATCAGAGCCCTCGTTACTGCCGAGTGGAACCATGCCTGGAGAAACACAAATCTGTTAGTCATGTTAGACACAATCTCTGATTACTAAAACAGACATGAACAGACTTGTTACAGGTAGCAACAAGTCAACTGAACAGCCCTCCATCCTTCAATAACATACTGTATCTTGCACTTCTTTTCTTTCTCTTGTCAATCGGAGACACTGACAGCAGGGGATACACTCCAGGGATAAACAGACCACTGATGGGAGAGCAGGAGTGTGTGTGAGTGTTACCTGTAGAAAGCTGTCCTTCCTGAGCCTCAACAAAATGCAGCTCCTCAATGGTTTCCTTTAGGGAGTCTCTCTCTGACCTCATACGCTGGGGGGGGGGGCGGGGGGGGGGGGGGGGGGCGAGAGAGAGATCTGTTGTGACGGATTACTTCCTGTTTATGTTCCACTTCCGTTATTACAGTTAAAATGTTGACCTGGAGTTCTGTACTGAAAAGTGAAATGAACCATTGTAGCACCTACATCTTTTTCTTTCTGAACAGAGTCCACCTTCTCCTTGAGTCTCTTGTATTCAAACTCCATCTTGTCTGTCTTTTTAGACTCATCAGACAGCCTGTTCTGCAGCTCTACCACCTGCGGACAACAAGGACAGCAGGTTAAACTCTCTCTCTCTCTGTGTGTGTTTGTAGTGGTGTGTGTGTGTTCAGGCTCTATCCATACCTGTCTCTTGTAGGACTCCAGCTGTCCTCTAGTGGTGTTGGCCTTGCGTAGTTCTTCCTCCAGACTGACAGTGTTCTGCATGTACACCGTGTTCTTCTCCTCCAACAGTTTGACCTGTCTCCTCAGATCTCCCAGGTCCTCTAGCTTCTTCTTACAAGACTCCACCATGCCCTCCAGCTTGGACACCTTGTCTGACGAGTGTCTGTGTGACACAAACACAAACGTTTTTATTGAACCTTTATTTAACTAGGCAAGTCAGTTAAGAACAAAGTCTTATTTACAATGACGGCTTACACCGGCCTCCCCTAACCCGGACAACGCTGGGCCAATTGTGCGCCGCCCTATGGGACTCCCGATCACGGCCGGACACGGGTGGACCACTATATGCTTACTAGCTGGGTTAACTCATTATTGAGTGTTATCATGGTTGGGGTCAATTAAACTAAAATGTCCATTTAATTGACCTCAACCATGGAAACCAGAGACACAGTTGTGTGAGTACAAGGGTTAGGGTGTAGGGGTTAGGGTGTAGTGGTTAGGGTGTAGGGGTTAAGGTGTAGTGGTTAAGGTGTAGTGGTTAGGGTGTAGTGGTTAGGGTGTAGTGGTTAGGGTGTAGGGGTTAGGGTGTAGTGTGGTTTCTACCTGAGTACGTCCATCTCGTCCTTCAGTGACTGGGCTTCAACAGCCAGGTGTAGGGGTTAGGGTGTAGGGGTTAGGGTGTAGTGGTTAGGGTGTAGGGGTTAGGGTGTAGGGGTTAGGGTGTAGTGGTTAGGGTGTAGGGGTTAGGGTGTAGTGTGGTTTCTACCTGAGTACGTCCATCTCGTCCTTCAGTGACTGGGCTTCAACAGCCAGGTGTAGGGGTTAGGGTGTAGTGGTTAGGGTGTAGTGGTTAGGGTGTAGTGTGGTTCCTACCAGAGTACGTCCATCTCGTCCTTCAGTGACTGGGCTTCATCAGCCAGGGTTAGGGGTTAGGGGTTAGGGTGTAGTGTGGTTCCTACCTGAGTACGTCCATCTCGTCCTTCAGTGACTGGGCCTCATCAGCCAGGGTTAGGGGTTAGTGTGTAGTGTGGTTTCTACCTGAGTACGTCCATCTCGTCCTTCAGTGACTGGGCTTCAACAGCCAGGGTTAGGGGTTAGTGTGGTTTCTACCTGAGTACGTCCATCTCGTCCTTCAGTGACTGGGCTTCATCAACCAGGGGTAGGGGTTAAGGTGTAGGGGTTAGGGTGTAGTGTGGTTTCTACCTGAGTACGTCCATCTCGTCCTTCAGTGACTGGGCTTCATCAACCAGGGGTAGGGGTTAGGGTGTAGTGTGGTTCCTACCTGAGTACGTCCATCTCGTCCTTCAGTGACTGGGCCTCAACAGCCAGGGTTAAGGTGTAGGGGTTAGGGTGTAGTGTGGTTCCTACCTGAGTACGTCCATCTCGTCCTTCAGTGACTGGGCCTCAACAGCCAGGGTTAAGGTGTAGGGGTTAGGGTGTAGTGTGGTTCCTACCTGAGTACGTCCATCTCGTCCTTCAGTGACTGGGCCTCAACAGCCAGGGTTAAGGTGTAGGGGTTAGGGTGTAATGCAATGTGAGGTGTCTACATAACAAGATGGATGAGTTGGCGGGACTTGTTCGTGGACAAAGGATTTATCGGGAAACGAGCCTAATGTGTTTTACTGAGACTTGGCTGAACGTTAACATTCCCATACAGAACGTCACTATCGACGGTTTCCAGACCATCACAGCGGACAGGGATCGCGTCTCTTCCGGTAAGAGTAAGGGTGGTGGGCTGGCTTTATTAGTTAACAACAGATGGTGTCATCCGAACCATATTACTCTTAAGGAAAAGTTTTGTAGCCCGGACATTGAGCTGCTAGCCGTTAGCCTGAGACCCTACTATCTACCTAGGGAATTCACGGCGGCCATTGCTGTTATTGTTTACATCCCACCCTCCGCTGACGCAAACGCAGCGTGTGACGTCATCCACTCTGTTATCGCGAGGTTACAGACAGCGCATCCCAGTGCTTTCCTTGCCATTTCGGGGGATTTTAACCATGCATCTCTCTCTTCAACGCTGCCCACGTTCAAACAGTTCGTGAAGTGCCCAACCAGGAATAATAAAACTCTGGACTTGTTATATGCTAATGTGAAGGACGCATACAACTCCACTGCACTCCCTCCCCTCGGTAGATCGGATCACAACCTTGTCCACCTCACCCCACTCTACAGGCCTATGGTCCAACAGCAGCCTGCAACCACCAGGACTATTAGGAGATGGTCCCCAGAGGCGAATGAGGCCCTACAGGACTGCTTTGAAACAACAGACTGGGATGTGCTCTGTGAGGCTCATGGGGAGGACATCGATGGACTCACTGACTGCATAACAGACTATATTAATTTTTGTGTAGACAACACTGTACCCACCAGGAAGGTACGCTGTTTCCCAAACAATAAACCCTGGGTCACCAGCGACCTGAAGGCCCTGCTGAATGAGAAGAAGAGGGCCTTCAAGGAGAAGGACAAGGACAAATTGAAATGTGTCCAGAGGGAGCTGAAGTTGCGGATTGCTGAGGGGAAGAGAGTGTATAAGGAGAAGATGGAGGACAAGCTGAGGCAGAGCCAGGTGAGAGAGGTGTGGAAGGGTATGAGAAATATCACTGGCTTCAAAAAGTCAAACAGTGGGCAGACGGAGGGGACCCAGGACAGAGCCAATGAGCTGAACCAATTTTTTAACAGGTTCGATACTGGCCCTGTCCACCTCCCCTCCAGCTCCCCAGACCACACACCCTCACGGCTATCCCACCCCCACTTTGCTCACAGCACCTCTGCTGAGACAATCAGTGACCCCACCTCTGCCCCTGCCCCCCCTGGACTGATCCTCAACACCCCCCTTCCCCCCACCTCCCCACCTGGGCTGGCTTTCACCACCAACCAAGTGAAGAGAGAGCTGGAGAGACTACACCAGTGGAAAGCGGCGGGCCCTGATGGCATCAGCCCAAGGGTGCTGAGGGTCTGTGCTGACCAACTGTGTGGAATACTCCAGCGTCTTTTCAACCTTAGCCTGAGCCTAGAAAGGGTCCCTGTGCTGTGGAAAACATCCTGCCTCGTCCCAGTGCCCAAGAAGGCACACCCCACTGTCCTGAATGACTTCAGACCTGTAGCGCTAACATCCCACATCATGAAGACCCTGGAAAGGTTAGTCCTCGCTCACCTCAGACCCCTGGTGTGTTCATCAATGGACCCCCTGCAGTTTGCATACCAGCGCAAAATCGGGGTGGATGATGCAATCATCTACCTTCTGCAGAGGGCCTACTCTCACCTGGACAACGCAGGTTGCACTGTGAGGGTCATGTTTTTTGACTTCTCCAGTGCCTTCAATACCATTCAGCCCCTGCTACTGGGTGAGAAGATGAGGAGGATGAAAGTGGAAGCACCCTTAGTCTCCTGGGTCACGGACTACCTGACTGGTAGGCCACAATTTGTGCGACTACAGAGCTGTGTGTCAGAACGGGCTGTTAGCAACACAGGGGCCCCCCAGGGTACGGTCCTGTCCCCCTTCCTGTTCACCCTCTACACCTCAGACTTCAGATATAACTCTGAGACATGCCACCTACAGAAGTTCTCGGATGACTCTGCTATTGTAGGGTGCATCAGGGGTGGGCAAGAGGAGGAGTACAGGAGCACAATCAGTGACTTTGTGTTGTGGTGTGAGCAGAACCACCTTCAGCTCAACATCAGCAAAACTAAGGAGATGGTGGTGGACTTCAGGAGAACCAAGGCACAACTGACTGCAGTCCCTATAAAGGGGACGGATGTGGAAATGGTTGAGTCATACAAGTTCCTGGGTGTCCATATGGACAACAGACTGGAATGGGCTGGTAACACCGGGGCCCTGTACAAAAAGGGCCAGAGCCGACTCTACTTTCTGAGGAGGCTCAGGTCCTTTAACGTGTGCAGTAAACTACTGCATACCTTCTACCAGTCTGTGGTGGCCAATGCCATCTTTTTTGCAGTGGTGTGCTGGGGAGCAAACATCAAAGCCGGTGATGCTTCTCGGGTAAATAAGCTGATCAGGAATGCTAGCTCTGTCCTGGGGATGAGCCTTGACACTCTAGAGGAGGTGGCGGAGAGACGGATCCTGGCCAAACTGCTGGCCATCATGGACAACGTCACCCACCCTCTGCACACTATGGTTATGACGCAGAGGAGCACTTTCAGTCACAGACTGATCCCACCACGGTGTGCCAGAGAGCGCTACAGGAGGTCCTTCCTGCCGGCGGCTATGAGACTATATAATGCCTCACCGGGGTGCCGTGCCGTCGGCAACATAGATCTGGAACTGTTGGGGTGCTAGGACCTAGTTTAACAATTATGCATCCATCCGTGAGTAACTCTGGTCCGTCAGCACTCATCCACTCAGGACCTATTTATTCATACAGGTCTGTATATACATACTCATGTACAGTTGTTATATTATATCACATGCAATATTGTAAGTAATTATTGGACGTAGGCATTCACTCAGGAATGCATATTAGTATCCTGCCAGTTGCACCTTTTCTCATTGCTTTTAGTATATCGAATGTGCAATAAGTGCAGTTGTCTGTAATTAAACCCTAATTTAACTAATTTAACCATGCAAAATTTTCACTTACCTGTTAATTTACCCAGTCTGTCTATTAAGTAAACTATTATTACCCTCGCTCATATCATACGCATTTTTAGCTACTGAAGTATTTCTCTGACATCGACCTGTATAGTATAGTTAACCATCCAACATCCACCAATGTATAGTGTACATATTCAGTCAACCACTCATACTATGCAATGTCCTTTTATAGCTTTTTTTTTTTTTTTTTTTGCACTCCAGATATCTTGTATTTCTATACTTTTTCATACTGCCGCTCTATGTATCATGTACCGTGTATCTGTCTTTTGTGTACTTTTCGTTGTGGCATTTTGCACCTGCCCTGTGTTTTGTTGTAGCTGCTTGACAATGAAATTTCCCCCCCAGGGGAGCAATAAAGTACCTATCTATCTATCTATCTATCTAGTGTGGTTCCTACCTGAGTACGTCCATCTCGTCCTTCAGTGACTGGGCTTCAACAGCCAGGGTTAAGGTGTAGGGGTTAGGGTGTAGTGTGGTTCCTACCTGAGTACGTCCATCTCGTCCTTCAGTGACTGGGCCTCATCAACCAGGGGTAGGGGTTAGGGTGTAGTGTGGTTCCTACCGGAGTACGTCCATCTCGTCCTTCAGTGACTGGGCCTCATCAACCAGGGGTAGGGGTTAGGGTGTAGTGTGGTTTCTACCTGAGTACGTCCATCTCGTCCTTCAGTGACTGGGCTTCAACAGCCAGGGTTAGGGGTTAGGGTGTAGTGTGGCTCCTACCTGAGTACGTCCATCTCGTCCTTCAGTGACTGGGCTTCATCAGCCAGGGTTAGGGTGTAGGGGTTAGGGTGTAGTGTGGTTTCTACCTGAGTACGTCCATCTCGTCCTTCAGTGACTGGGCCTCATCAGCCAGGGTTAGGGTGTAGGGGTTAGGGTGTAATGTGGTTTCTACCTGAGTACGTCCATCTCGTCCTTCAGTGACTGGGCTTCATCAGCCAGAGAGGTGAGCTCTTCGTTCTGTTCTCTCAGCTCTGTCAGCTCCTTCTCTAACTCCTCACAGCGGATACGATAGTCATCCTTCGCTGCCTCCAGCCTGCAGACACCACAGAGAGAGAGACTTACACCTCAGTCCAAACTGAAACCTCCCCCACACACACACACCTGATGATGATGACAGATATCGATTCACAAACTCACCCCTGCTGTGCCTGCTGTGAGAGCCCAATGGTTAGTGATCAGTTTAGCCTTTTAGACGGACAGAGGGGACCTGATCCTACATCAGGACTGCTACTCTGGTCATAATGAATAACATAATGTGGACAAGGAGGCCTGATCCTAGAGCAGTACTCCTACTCTGAGACACTTCATTATTTTCTACAGCTTATTAATACAGGCCCAGGTCTGGATCTTCAGAGGAGACCATCTCAAAGGGCATTAGTCCTATAGAGATGACACTGGGGGGCAGTATGGTATGGGAGGCAGTATGGGAGCCAGGGGCGTTTCGATACGCATCGAGATACATGGGCTTCTCCTTCGCTCAGACCAATGAATGCTCAACTCTCAAAATGTTTTCTTGTTCTTTATGAAATGACCCTGTTCATGTAAAAATGTTGCATGGTTAACTTGAACAATGTAAATCAAATCTGAAACCTACAATCAGCAATTAGATCTGAGTTGCGCCCAGTCCGGTAGGCTACACAACTCCCATTATGTATTTATTTAACCCTTATTTAACCAGTTAAATTGACTGAGAACACATTCTCATTTACAACACAATTTTCTACGGTGCATTAAGGTACAACAACACAGCAAATTACACTCACCTAATAAAGCCTAGGATTTTGAAAGTTTACCTTTTTCCCAGTGGCATCAAACTTTCTTGGCTTTCTTCGTGGCTTAACATTTGCAAAATATACTATGAATTAACTGACTTATTTTCAAATAACTGTCAACATATAACATCACATTAAGGTGTGGGACGTTCACTGTATTACAAGGAACAATAGCAGGTCTATTTCTTTCCAGTAGCTGGCATATTCTGGCATATTCACCTGACAACAGAAAGACTTAGCCACTACTATTAGAGAGATGGTTTGTGATGAAATTACCTTGAGTTGCAATTAAAACCTATAAATGAATACTCACCCTAATCCATCAAGTCTTCATTACCCACCCTAATCCATCAAGTCTTCATTACCCACCCTAATCCATCAAGTCTGCATTACCCACCCTAATCCATCAAGTCTGCATTACCCACCCTAATCCATCAAGTCTGCATTACCCACCCTAATCCATCAAGTCTGCATTACCCACCCTAATTTATCAAGTCTGCATTACCCACCCTAATTTATCAAGTCTTCATTACCCACCCTAATTTATCAAGTCTTCATTACCCACCCTAATTTATCAAGTCTTCACTACCCACCCTAATCCACCAAGTTTTCATTACCCACCCTAATTTATCAAGTCTGCATTACCCACCCTAATCCACCAAATCTGCATTACCCACCCTAATCCATCAAATCTGCATTACCCACCCTAATTTATCAAGTCTTCATTACCCACCCTAATTTATCAAGTCTTCATTACCCACCCTAATTTATCAAGTCTTCATTACCCACCCTAATTTATCAAGTCTGCATTACCCACCCTAATTTATCAAGTCTTCATTACCCACCATAATCCATCAAGTCTTCATTACCCACCCTAATCCATCAAGTCTTCATTGCCCACCCTAATCCATCAAGTCTGCATTACCCACCCTAATCCATCAAGTCTGCATTACCCACCCTAATTTATCAAGTCTGCATTACCCACCCTAATTTATGAAGTCTTCATTACCCACCCTAATTTATCAAGTCTTCATTACCCACCCTAATCCATCAAGTCTTCAACCTCAAATGTAAAGGTCTGAACGGGTAAATGGTTCCTTATTTTATGTTTTACTTTATTCATTTATCAAAACCTTAAGACTTAAAAGAATATGCTGCTTAAGACATTTCATAGGTAAGGACACTCACCATGATGCTGCAATACAGTTATGAGAATGTTTATGTAGAAGGAGTGAGAAGCTCAGTTCTGGTGACTTTTTTAAAAGGATACCGACACCATCTAAAATATAATTTCCAACTCCAGAAATGGGCCCAATAACATATTGGTAAAAATGCATGCCATTCCATTCACTTTATTCCAGCAAATATTATGAGCAGTCCTTCCCTCAGCAGCCTCCACTGGAATAGATATATTAGCAAAACAGACAATTCCAAAATAAATCATTATTTGTGGCACATCAGAGAACCCTGTTTAATCTGTAGAACATTAAGAGTCTCAGAGACCTGTGGCTGTAGTTTAATCTGTAGAACATTAAGAGTCTCAGAGACCTGTGGCTGTAGTTTAATCTGTAGAACATTAAGAGTCTCAGAGACCTGTGGCTGTAGTTTAATCTGTAGAACATTAAGAGTCTCAGAGACCTGTGGCTGTAGTTTAATCTGTAGAACATTAAGAGTCTCAGAGACCTGTGGCTGTAGTTTAATCTGTAGAACATTAAGTGACTCAGAGACCTGTGGCTGTAGTTTCATCTGTAGAACATTAAGAGACTCAGAGACCTGTGGCTGAGGGAGAAATCAATAGCTCTTTAACCAATCAATCAGCCTCTTTAATAACAGAACTAGTACAGGTTCCCTTTAGCTTTGTCAGCACTAGCTTCTGGTTCCATCTATGAGACCAGAACCATACGGTGCATTCGGAAAGTATTCAGACCCCTTGACTTTTTCCACGTTGTTACATGACAGCCTTATTCTAAAATGGATTCAATACTTTTTTTCCCTCATCAATGTACACACAAAACAAGCGTTTAGAAATGTTTAACTGCAAATGTATTAAAAATAAAAAACAGAAATACCTTATTTACATAAGTATTCAGACCCTTTGCTATGAGACTCAAATTTATCTCAGGTGCATCCTGTTTCCATTGATCACCCTTGGGACGTCTTGGTAACACAAGCACCTCCTACCACTGTGACGTCTTGGTAACACAAGCACCTCCTACCACTGGGACGTCTTGGTAACACAAGCACCTCCTACCACTGGGACGTCTTGGTAACACAAGCACCTCCTACCACTGGGACGTCTTGGTAACACAAACACCTCCTACACACCTGTCTATACAAGGTCCCACAGTTGACAGTGCATGTCAGAGCAAAAACCAAGCCATGAGGTCGAAGGAATTGTCCGTAGAGCTCAGAGACAGGAGTGTCGAGGCACAGATCTGGGAAAGGGTACCAAAAAATGTCTGCAGCATTGAAAGTCCCCAAGAACACAGTGGCCTCCATTATTCTTAAATGGAAGACGTTTGGAACCACCAAGACTCTTCCTAGAGAAGGGCCTCAGTCTTGGAGGTGACCAATAACCCAATGGTCACTTTGGCAAAGCCTCACAGTTCCTCTGTGGAGTTGGGAGAACCTTCTAGAACGACAACCATCTCTGCAGCACTCCACCAATCAGGCCTTTATGGTAGAGTGGCCAGACGGAAGCCTCTCTTCAGTAAAAGCCACAACAGCCTGCTTGGAGTTTGCCAAAAGGCACCTAAAGGACTCTGAGAAACAAGATTCTCTAATCTGATGAAACCAAGATTGAACTCTTTGACCTGAATGCCAAGCGTCAGGAGGAAACCTGGCACCATCCCTACAGTGAAGCATGGTGGTGGAAGCATCATGCTGTGGGGATGTTTTTCAGCGGCAAGGACTGGGACACTAGTCAAGATCGAGGGAAAGATGAACGGAGCAAAGGATTTTGTAGGACTGTAATTGTAAGTGGAACGAACAAAGCATGTGTGACAGAAACGGACTGACACTGCCTGGTAATCAATCTGAACTACAGGGTGTGAACTAGAGGGGCTTGACCTAGGAACTGAATGAGAAACTCATTCATAGTGCTCTTAAGGCGGGGCTCAGAACCAGCTAGGTCACTACCTCCCATCTTCACTGCCTGTCCTCCCTCCCTCCCTCCCCACACCATCTCCCTCCCTGCCAAGCCCTCCTCCACCCCCAGCCTGGAGCTAAGGGTCTTACCTGAAGGTCTCCTCCTGGAGATGTTCTAGATGTGTCTGCAGCTGCAGATGTCTGCGTCCTACAGGGCTGTTCAGGTCTTCTATGGAGTCAGACTGGTTGAGGCGCTCCATGAGGATCTGGTTCTCAGCCAGGAGACTACCCCTCTCCTCCTGCAGCGCTGCCACCTGGGGGGCAGATTTGTAATTACATATACAGTACACTACCGTTGAAAAGTTTTGGGTCACTTAGAAATTTCCTTGTTTTTATAAGAAAAGCAACTTTTTTGTCCATTAAAATATCATCAAATTGATCAGAATTGTTAATGTTGTAAATGACTATTGTAGCCATTTCAAGCTACAACAGTCATTTACAACATTAATGTCAACACTGTATTTCTGATCAATTTGATGTTATTTTAATGGACAAAAAAATGTTTCTAAGTGGCCCCAAACCTTTGAACGGCAGTGTACCAACCATCTGCTATTTACTTCAGTAAACTTTATAAAGAATATTATACTTTTCCATTTTGTAAACATTAAAAAAGGTACATTAGTTTCAAATCTGAATTCAACAGCAAAACTTTTTTTCATGACCACATTTCATGATAACAGGAAAAAAGCAGGCACACAAACTCATAGTACAGTTGCCAACTGGGAAACATGCTTTAATGTGGTCTTCAACAATGTGATGGCAGGATCAAACTCACTCCACACAGAAGCCAAGCAGCAGAAGTCTGTTTGAGAAACAGTCATGGTGGTTCTTACTACTGTGTATGACTTCATCAAAACAGGCAGCTTAAGTGAAATGTAGCTAACCAGCTGATAAAGCAACGTAACCCTAACAGAGACATACTGTACTGTGAAACACCTAACCCTAATACCAACAAACATGTGTTTTCTTCTGGCCGCAGAGAGAAATCTTAAAGTGAAAGATCTTAAAGAACTCTCTTCTCCAGCCACATTACCTTACTACTCTGTCACAGAAGCAAACTAATGCATGGATCTCCATCTAGGTGGATGTGGAACTGCATAGAGGACCAATGAGTCCATTGGCAGCCAGGTAGGTTAACTCCCCGTTGGCCATCTGTTGAGGAGGACCCCCGTTGGCCATCTGTTGAGGAGGACCCCCGTTGGCCATCTGTTGAGGAGGACCCCCGTTGGCCATCTGTTGAGGAGGACCCCCGTTGGCCATCTGTTGAGGAGGACCCCCGTTGGCCATCTGTTGAGGAGGACCCCCGTTGGCCATCTGTTGAGGAGGACCTCCGTTGGCCATCTGTTGAGGAGGACCCCCGTTGGCCATCTGTTGAGGAGGACCCCCGTTGGCCATCTGTTGAGGAGGACCCCCGTTGGCCATCTGTTGAGGAGGAACTCCGTTGGCCATCTGTTGAGGAGGACCTCCGTTGGCCATCTGTTGAGGAGGACCTCCGTTGGACATCTGTTGAGGAGGACCTCCGTTGGACATCTGTTGAGGAGGACCTCCGTTGGACATCTGTTGAGGAGGACCTCCGTTGGACATCTGTTGAGGAGGACCTCCGTTGGACATCTGTTGAGGGATCCTCCTGGGACGTCTTGGTAACACAAGCACCTCCTACCACTGGGACGTCTTGGTAACACAAACACCTCCTACCACTGGGACGTCTTGGTAACACAAGCACCTCCTACCACTGGGACGTCTTGGTAACACAAGCACCTCCTACCACTGGGACGTCTTGGTAACACAAGCACCTCCTACCACTGGGACGTCTTGGTAACACAAACACCTCCTACCACTGGGACGTCTTGGTAACACAAACACCTCCTACCACTGGGACGTCTTGGTAACACACAAGGAAGTAAACATGGGGAGGGGGAGGAGAATTAGTCTGGATGGGCAAGGTGGGCAGTGGTTGGTCAGACAGAACTTAGGTGGGCTGGACAGGACAGTTGACTAATATGGCACACAGGCTGTGTCTCAAATGGCAACCTATTCCCTATATAGTACACTACTTTTGACCAGGGCCCATAAGAATTTCCATAGGGCTCTGGTCAAAAGTAGTGAACAAAATAGTGAATAGGGTGCCATTTTGGACGCAGACACATGTCAAGGAGCCTGGATCTCAAACAGGAGATGCTGTTATAGAAGCAGACAGCAGACTTCAAATCCAGGGCTTTCAATTCAAACGCCAAACAACAAGGACTGGGAGGAAGAAGGAATCAAAAGGTTATTTACCCTCTCCTCTAGTTCAATACACTCTAACCTCAGTCTATCTCGCTGCTCCTGTACATGGAAGGCCTTCAAAGCAAGGCACAGAGTAATGGAGGTTCAGTTCAGACAGGTCAGGAGAATAGAACAGAACAGTAGAACAGGACAGAAGAATAGAACAGAACAGGACAGGAAGGTAGAACAGAACAGGACAGTAGAACAGGACAGGAGAATAGAACAGAACAATAGAACAGAACAGTAGAATAGAACAGGACAGTAGAATAGAACAGTAGAACAGAACAGAACAGTAAAACAGAACAGGACAGTAGAATAGAACAGGACAGTAGAACAGAACAGTAGAACAGAACAGGACAGTAGAACAGAACAGTAGAATAGAACAGGACAGTAGAATAGAACAGTAGAATAGAACAGGACAGTAGAATAGAACAGGACAGTAGAATAGAACAGAACAGTAGAATAGAACAGGACAGTAGAATAGAACAGAACAGTAGAATAGAACAGAACAGTAGAATAGAACAGGACAGTAGAATAGAACAGGACAGTAGAACAGAACAGAACAGTAGAACAGTAGAACAGAACAGTAGAACAGAACAGTAGAACAGAACAGAACAGCAGAACAGAACAGAACAGCAGAACAGAACAGTAGAACAGAACAGAACAGTAGAACAGAACAGTAGAATAGAACAGAACAGTAGAACAGGACAGGAGAATAGAACAGAACAATAGAACAGAACAGTAGAATAGAATAGAACAGGACAGTAGAATAGAACAGTAGAACAGAACAGAACAGTAAAACAGAACAGGACAGTAGAATAGAACAGGACAGTAGAATAGAACAGGACAGTAGAATAGAACAGGACAGTAGACCAGAACAGAACAGTAGAATAGAACAGAACTGGACAGTAGAACAGAACAGGACAGTAGAACAGAACAGTAGAACAGAACAGGACAGTAGAACAGAACAGTAGAATAGAACAGAACAGTAGAATAGAACAGGACAGTAGAACAGAACAGGACAGTAGAACAGGACAGTAGAACAGAACAGTAGAATAGAACAGAACAGTAGAATAGAACAGAACAGTAGAACAGAACAGCAGAACAGAACAGAACAGAACAGCAGAACAGAACAGCAGAACAGAACAGAACAGTAGAACAGAACAGTAGAACAGAACAGTAGAATAGAACAGGACAGTAGTATAGAACAGAACAGTAGAACAGTAGAATAGAACAGGACAGTAGTATAGAACAGGACAGTAGTATAGAACAGGACAGTAGAACAGAACAGGACAGTAGAACAGAAAAGGACAGTACAACAGAACAGGACAGTAGAATAGAACAGTAGTATAGAACAGGACAGTAGAATAGAACAGGACAGTAGTATAGAACAGGACAGTAGTATAGAACAGGACAGTAGTATAGAACAGGACAGTAGAATAGAACAGGACAGTAGAATAGAACAGGACAGTAGAATAGAACAGGACAGTAGAATAGAACAGGACAGTAGAATAGAACAGGACAGTAGAATAGAACAGGACAGTAGAATAGAACAGGACAGTAGAGTAGAACAGTAAACAGAACAGGACAGTAGTACAGAACAGGACAGTAGAATAGAACAGGACAGTAGAATAGAACAGGACAGTAGAATAGAACAGGACAGTAGAATAGAACAGGAAATTAGAGTAGAACAGTAGAACAGGACAGTAGAGTAGAACAGTAGAACAGAACAGGACAGTAGAGTAGAACAGTAGAACAGAACAGTAGAACAGAACAGGACAGTAGAGTAGAACAGTAGAACAGAACAGGACAGTAGAACAGGACAGTAGAACAGGACAGTAGAAAAGAACAGTAGAATAGAACAGAACAGTAGAATAGAACAGAAGAATAGAACAGAAGAATAGAACAGAAGAATAGAACAGGACAGTATAATAGAACAGGACAGTAGAACAGAACAGTAGAATAGAACAGAACAGTAGAATAGAACAGTAGAATAGAACAGGACAGTAGAACAGAACAGTAGAATATAACAGTAGAATATAACAGTAGAGTAGAACAGGACAGTAGAATAGAACAGAACAGTAGAATAGAACAGAACAGTAGAATAGAACAGAACAGTAGAATAGAACAGAACAGTAGAATAGAACAGGACAGTAGAGTAGAACAGAACAGTAGAATAGAACAGAACAGTAGAATATAACAGGACAGTAGAGTAGAACAGTAGAATAGAACAGGACAGTAGTATAGAACAGAACAGTAGTATAGAACAGAACAGTAGTATAGAACAGGACAGTAGAACAGAACAGGACAGTAGAACAGAACAGGACAGTAGAACAGAACAGGACAGTAGAACAGAACAGAACAGTAGAATAGAACAGTAGTATAGAACAGGACAGTAGTATAGAACAGGACAGTAGCATAGAACAGGACAGTAGCATAGAACAGGACAGTAGCATAGAACAGAACAGTAGCATAGAACAGAACAGTAGCATAGAACAGGACAGTAGTATAGAACAGGACAGTAGAACAGAACAGGACAGTAGAACAGAACAGAACAGTAGAATAGAACAGTAGTATAGAACAGAACAGTAGAATATAACAGGACAGAAGAATAGAACAGGACAGTAGAATAGAACAGAAGAATAGAACAGAACAGTAGAATAGAACAGTAGTATAGAACAGAACAGTAGTATAGAACAGAACAGTAGAATATAACAGGACAGTAGAATAGAACAGTTGTATAGAACAGAAGAATATAACAGGACAGTAGAATAGAACAGAAGAATAGAACAGGACAGTAGAATAGAACAGAAGAATAGAACAGAACAGTAGAATAGAACAGGACAGTAGAGTAGAACAGAACAGTAGAATAGAACAGGACAGTAGAATAGAACAGGACAGTAGAGTAGAACAGGACAGTAGAATAGACCAGGACAGTAGAATAGACCAGGACAGTAGAATAGACCAGGACAGTAGAATAGACCAGGACAGTAGAACAGAACAGTAGAATAGAACAGGACAGTAGAATAGAACAGGACAGTAGAATAGAATAGAACAGGAAAGTAGAATAGAACAGAACAGGACAGTAGAATAGAACAGTAGAACAGAACAGGACAGTAGAATAGAATAGAACAGACGAATATAACAGAAGAATAGAACAGGACAGTAGAACAGAACAGTAGAACAGAACAGGACAGTAGAATAGAACAGGACAGTAGAACAGGACAGTAGAATAGAACAGGACAGTAGAATAGAACAGAACAGAAGAATAGAACAGGACAGTAGAACAGAACAGTAGAACAGAACAGTAGAATAGAACAGGACAGTAGAACAGAACAGTAGAATAGAACAGGACAGTAGAACAGACCAGGACAGTAGAACAGACCAGGACAGTAGAATAGAACAGGAAAGTAGAATAGAACAGTAGAATAGAATAGAACAGAAGAATATAACAGAAGAATAGAACAGAACAGTAGAATAGAATAGAACAGAAGAATATAACAGAAGAATAGAACAGAACAGTAGAATAGAACAGGACAGTAGAATAGAACAGGACAGTAGAATAGAACAGGACAGTAGAATAGAACAGGACAGTAGAACAGGACAGTAGAACAGGACAGTAGAACAGGACAGTAGAATAGAACAGGACAGTAGAACAGGACAGTAGAACAGAACAGGACAGTAGAACAGGACAGTAGAACAGGACAGTAGAACAGAACAGGACAGTAGAACAGGACAGTACAGTAGAATAGAACAGGACAGTAGAATAGAACAGGACAGTAGAATAGAACAGTAGAACAGGACAGTAGAATAGAACAGGACAGTAGAATAGAACAGGACAGTAGAATAGAACAGGACAGTAGAATAGAACAGGACAGTAGAATAGAATAGAACAGGAAAGTAGAATAGAACAGTAGAATAGAATAGAACAGAAGAATATAACAGAAGAATAGAACAGAACAGTAGAATAGAATAGAACAGAAGAATATAACAGAAGAATAGAACAGAACAGTAGAATAGAACAGTAGAACAGGACAGTAGAACAGGACAGTAGAACAGAACAGGACAGTAGAACAGGACAGTACAGTAGAACAGGACAGTAGAATAGAACAGTAGAACAGGACAGTAGAATAGAACAGGACAGTAGAATAGAACAGGACAGTAGAATAGGACAGGACAGTAGAACAGGACAGTAGAATAGAACAGGACAGTAGAATAGAACAGGACAGTAGAATAGAATAGAACAGGAAAGTAGAATAGAACAGAAGAATATAACAGAAGAATAGAACAGAACAGTAGAATAGAAGAATATAACAGAAGAATAGAACAGAACAGTAGAATAGAACAGGACAGTAGAATAGAACAGGACAGTAGAACAGGACAGTAGAACAGGACAGTAGAATAGAACAGGACAGTAGAACAGGACAGTAGAACAGGACAGACAGTAGAACAGGACAGTAGAACAGAACAGTAGAACAGAACAGGACAGTACAGTAGAACAGGACAGTAGAATAGAACAGGACAGTAGAATAGAACAGGACAGTAGAATAGAACAGGACAGTAGAACAGGACAGTAGAATAGAACAGGACAGTAGAATAGAACAGGACAGTAGAATAGAACAGGACAGTAGAATAGAACAGGACAGTAGAACAGGACAGTAGAACAGAACAGTAGAATAGAACAGGACAGTAGAGTAGCACAGTAGAATAGAACAGGACAGTAGAATAGAATAGAACAGTAGAGTAGAACAGGACAGTAGAATAGAACAGGACAGTAGAATAGAACAGGACAGTAGAACAGGACAGGACAGTAGAACAGGACAGTAGAATAGAACAGGACAGTAGAATAGAACAGGACAGTAGAACAGGACAGTAGAACAGGACAGTAGAACAGGACAGTAGAACAGGACAGTAGAACAGAACAGTAGAACAGAACAGTAGAACAGAACAGTAGAACAGAACAGGACAGTAGAGTAGCACAGTAGAATAGAGCAGGACAGTAGAATAGAATAGAACAGTAGAGTAGAACAGGACAGTAGAATAGAACAGGACAGTAGAATAGAATAGAACAGGACAGTAGAATAGAACAGTAGAATAGAACAGTAGAACAGAACAGTAGAATAGAACAGGACAGTAGAACAGAACAGAACAAGACAGGAGAACAGAACAAGACAGGAGAACAGGACAGGACAGTAGAACAGAACAGGACAGTAGAACAGAACAGGACAGTAGAACAGAACGGGACAGTAGAACAGGACAGTCCTACCATGTTTAGGGGACTGTCAACTAGAGGTCTTCAACGGTCCAACAGACTCCAAATTTGGGTCCTAAATTCTGATTTTTGTCTCGGATCTGGGTCGGGTCTGATATATGTATGTGCAATTAAAATATATTTACCGACTGGACCCGTCCTCTGTTCATTTAATGTGTGTGAGGTAGTGAGAACTGTGCAGGCTTGTTATCTATGTCAGCCAATTGCAACTCAATAAAACATATAGCTTATGTCCAGCTGAAACTGGTTCCGACTGCTCACCTCACCTGCTGCTGAGGACAAAGAGTGAGAGTAGAAGGAGCCTTGGACTAGACTACTGTTGATTGGGAAGATGGAGGCCTTTTTCATTTAAGTAAAACATCATTATTGGAGAACTAGTAGAGTGAAAAAGAAACTGAGAAGGGCTGCCTGCCCTCAACTTGTGGCAGGCACCAACATAGCATGCTGCCAGCGCACAGCTGTCCATGTCTTCCCCCAAAAGGATCGGCAGCCTTTCTATTTTAGAGAGGTCCTCAAAGCCCCGGACTACTTGTTCAAATTTGGGGAAGTGACTCTCTGATAGTTTTATATTTTTGACATTTGGTCAGGAAATGCAGCTCTGTCTCTGGTTCTGCTGTGGTGCAGTGGTTGCACAGCCTTTTCTCTACAGGGAGCCAGGTTTTCCTGTGTCTACCCTTATCAATAGCAAGTCTCTCTCACACACACACACACACACACACCTGAATGGTTCTTTCGAATCAGAACCAGCACTGGTCTGTTTGGGTCTGACGGTCCTCAGGTCCATTCGGAACGTGTCTCCATTTTTGAAAATGTATTCATATCTGGATCGGGTGGGAAAGCAACTGATCCATTTCGGAACGTGAAGACCCCTACTGTTAACTTTTACCCATGGTATTCATATGGAGGTTTTAACCATTGCACTGAGGATATTCATTCCAACAACCATTATAACAAAGGTTTGACTTACTTTCGACTATAGGACACCATAGTGAACCATGACTTTGAACTATAGCTGTACAGAATGTCATTGAAGTCAGAGAGAGCACTGTTCACATAAAGGACTAAAAGCCAAGTTAAGGCCAACCTGCATGTCCAGCTCATGGCATCTCTGTGCGATCTCCTCCTTGGTGGCTAGAGCCTCGTTCAGATCCTCCACAGTCTTCTTCAGCTGGAAATAGAACTGATACTCAGAATAGAAATAAAGGCTGATACACTAAATCATGTATATTATATTAAGATACATTCTCTGTAACATCTTACCTGTCTATCAATGTCAAATAAAGGCTGATACACTAAATCATGTTTCTTATATTAAGATACATTCTCTGTAACATCTTACCTGTCTATCAATGTCAAATAAAGGCTGATACACTAAATCATGTTTCTTATATTAAGATACATTCTCTGTAACATCTTACCTGTCTATCAATGTCAAATAAAGGCTGATACACTAAATCATGTTTCTTATATTAAGATACATTCTCTGTAACATCTTACCTGTCTATCAATGTCAGCGTATGAGTCGTTTCCTCCAATAACTGGACACTCTTTGCTCATCAGCTACAACACATGGAGACCATACACGGTGTGATGTCATCAGTTACAACACATGGAGACCATACACGGTGTGATGTCATCAGTTACAACACATGGAGACCATACACGGTGTGATGTCATCAGTTACAACACATGGAGACCATACACGGTGTGATGTCATCAGTTACAACACATGGAGACCATACACAGTGTGATGTCATCAGTTACAACACATGGAGACCATACACAGTGTGATGTCATCAGTTACAACACATGGAGACCATACACGGTGTGATGTCATCAGTTACAACACATGGAGACCATACACGGTGTGATGTCATCAGTTACAACACATGGAGACCATACACGGTGTGATGTCACCAGTTACAACACATGGAGACCATACACGGTGTGATGTCATCAGTTACAACACATGGAGACCATACAAGGTGTGATGTCATCAGTTACAACACATGGAGACCATACAAGGTGTGATGTCATATGAATGCATCGCTGGAGTAAAACACAGCCAGTTACAATGTTTACGAAGGCTTACCTCTTGAATGGCTGTCATGACAACATGTTGAACAGATTCCTCCAACATCATTATGGTCTGGATGTATTCTAGAGGGGCAGAGGAAGGCAGCATGAATGACTACATGTTCAGTCTGCGAAGAACTCTGTTGGACAATGACAAGAACTGAATGGGATGAAGCCGTGAGATCAACTAGAAGCCTCATCTTACACACTTCCTCAACTAAACTCTGTGTGCTGTCTAGACTCTAGGACAAGGCTGTGTGCTGTCTAGACTCTAGGACAAGGCTGTGTGCTGTCTAGACTCTAGGACCAGGCTGTGTATAATAACTCTAGGACCAGGCTGTGTATAATAACTCTAGGACCAGGCTGTGTATAATAACTCTAGGACCAGGCTGTGTATAATAACTCTAGGACCAGGCTGTGTATAATAACTCTAGGACCAGGCTGTGTATAATAACTCTAGGACCAGGCTGTGTATAATAACTCTAGGACCAGGCTGTGTATAATAACTCTAGGACCAGGCTGTGTATAATAACTCTAGGACCAGGCTGTGTATAATAACTCTAGGACCAGGCTGTGTATAATAACTCTAGGACCAGGCTGTGTATAATAACTCTAGGACCAGGCTGTGTATAATAACTCTAGGACCAGGCTGTGTATAATAACTCTAGGACAAGGCTGTGTATAATAACTCTAGGACAGCTAGAGGGACAAGAGAGCCATGAGAAAATGAGTTTTGATCAATCATGGAAATAAAAAGTACTGAAAACAAATTGGCTCCCTATTAAAGATGGAGAAGAAGCTATGAAGTATAATTACTGGAGTTTTGGTGAAGGTACAGCAAACTAGCGCAAAAATAATATTGCGATATTGTCAAAACTATACGATATATGGTCAACAATAATATCCCAATATTCTAATATAGAGGCAGCCAGGCCCACACTGAGCAGCCAGACCTTGTTTCTGTTCACAGTTGACAGCACAGCCTAGTATGAGCTGCAGCATCCTGCCCAGCTCTGCGGCGTCCGAGTGTTCTCCTATCAGGTTGATGTCTGGCAGGGTGAAGTCATTGATCTGCTGTTGAAGGACCTCCTGGTTGTAGTCCAGTACACCTTTCAACACCTTCTTTAGATTACTGATCTGAAAAGAGGAGGGAGGATGTGTGACTGTGACACTGACAAGGAATTGAACATGTATGACAGAGGCTTGAGAGCAGATGGAAGCAACAGAAAAAGACAATGTATTAAAACGACCACCATGTATCATCATCATCATCATCATACCTTTAGCCGCCAGTTATCTCCCACCTCAGGCTTGATCCTACTGATCCAGTGGTCAGTGAAATACACAACGTCTCTGGAAGAGACAGATAAGTGGTTACATATTGGAGGAAGAAAGTGAAGAGAGAAGCCACAACGCCTAGCCACAACGCCTAGCCACAAGGCCTAGCCACAACGCCTCGCCACAACGCCTCGCTTGATGGTTTCACAAAACTAATTTCCAGAAGTTAAAAAGTAAAACAATAAAAAAAAATATTAATTGACACTCACATTTTCTGTAGGGCCTGGGCCATGACAATCCCACTGGTGAGATCTTCCACTGTTCTGCATGGCGTCTCCAACCCAAACGTCTGGATCTAGATGATAAAGGACAATTCAGAAAAACAGAATCACTTCCTGCTATGAAATATTAGAGATACCCACACACATTAAATTGCATTCATCATTACTTTACACAAAGCCATCTCTCCTATGCATTCTCCGCACAGCCTTTAACTTGGCCACCGTACAAGGATGAGCCTTGAGGCGTTATCCGTCAATCGTGCTGAAGTGAAGATTACATATCCATCTGTCCAAATATGTAAAAAAAAGGGGGGTGTACTTCCTGTTTCACATGACTGTATACCCACAGTAAAACGAGTCCTATATCGACATAACCTGAAAGGCCGCTCAGCAAGGAAGAAGACACTTCTCTAAAAATGGCATAAAAAAGCCAGACTATGGTTTGCAGCTGAACATGGGGACAAAGACTGTACATTTTGGAGAAATGTCCTCTGGTCTGATGAAACAAAAATAGAACTGTTTGGCCATAACTCATTCTCTCTACTATTATTGTGACATTTCACATTCTTAAAATAAAGTGGTGATCCTAACTGACCTAAGACAGGGAATTTTTACTAGGATTAAATGTCAGGAATTGTGAAAAACTGAGTTTAAATGAATTTGGCTAAGGTGTATGTAAACTTCTGACTTCAACTGTATCTTCAAGATACAGTATATGTGTTTCTTAAACTTACAGAAGGAAAATAATTTCTCCAAATGTAAATATAAGTGTTGCTATTAGTTGTCAGGTGTCTTCAACATGATTGTGTTTAGATGTATTTCTAATACGTTTTAAGACTTTTTCTGGTTGATGTTTTTCTGAGACTCATTTTCCTTCTATTTGACCAGGAATCTAAGCCGTTACTTCTGCCACCTTAATTTCCCCCCAAAATAGTCTCTTAACTTTCATTTGACACCTAATTTGATATGCTCCTATGAAATTCACATTGGTGCTCATGGGTCCTTTTTACGTGGAATTTACCCAAACCCATCTCTTGTTAATGTCACCGTCACACTGCAGGGTCTTCACTTTAGTCTGGTGCTCGAGGTTTGGAAATGTGGAAAGGTTCACAGCAATATTTGCAATTTATATTGGATAATAAAAGTTTTTTGCAAGTGGACAGCGAACCCAGCGGAGAGACAGGAGCTGCGGCAGGACGAAAAGAGGAGGGAGGGGCTCCTCAGCTCCAGAAAGGCACACACCACAGAGAGAGAGAGTGGAGTGAGTATGTACAGTCATAAAGACTTTAAAATCCATGGACAGATAGGAGATCAGAATCAGAAAGACAAGCTCAGCTTCAGCAGCCTAGAAAATCACATTGAAAATGGAAGGAGAAAATCCTAGAAGCAGTAATCAATCAAGGTGATTTTTCATCAAGAAGGATTGCATCAAACTGCAGTTACACAAGCCATTTAAACACAAAAAGATACAGATCAGAAAGAGAATCGACTATCGTGCACATTTCTTAAATTACATTTAAAATCAAACTGTATTTGTCATGTGGCCGAATACAACAGGTGTAGACCTTACAGTGAAATGCTTACTAACAAGCCCTAAACAACAATACAACAGGTGTAGACCTTACAGTGAAATGCTTACTAACAAGCCCTAAACAACAATACAACAGGTGTAGACCTCAGTGAAATGCTTACTAACAAGCCCTTAACCAACAATACAACAGGTGTAGACCTTACAGTGAAATGCTTACTAACAAGCCCTTAACCAACAATACAACAGGTGTAGACCTTACAGTGAAATGCTTACTTACAAGCCCTTAACCAACAATACAACAGGTGTAGACCTTACAGTGAAATGCTTACTAACAAGCCCTTAACCAACAACACAACAGGTGTAGACCTTACAGTGAAATGCTTACTAACAAGCCCTAAACAACAATACAACAGGTGTAGACCTTACAGTGAAATGCTTACTAACAAGCCCTTAACCAACAATACAACAGGTGTAGACCTTACAGTGAAATGCTTACTAACAAGCCCTTAACCAACAATACAACAGGTGTAGACCTTACAGTGAAATGCTTACTAACAAGCCCTAAACAACAATACAACAGGTGTAGACCTTACAGTGAAAAGCTTACTAACAAGTCCTAAACAACAGTGCAGTTCAAGTAAAAAATAAGTACTATGTAAACAATAGATAAGCAAAGAAATAAAAAACTAATGACAGTATAATATATACACAGGTGGTATACACAGGTGGTATCGGGTCAGAGTCAATGTACAGGGGCACCGGTTAGTCGGGCTAATTCAGGTAATATGTACATGTACATGTACTGTGCAGATGATGTGCTTATGAGATATGGTCAAGTCTAACCCTAATGTGACAAACATGAGGGCCAGTAGCTAGGCTGGTTCCCACACGTCACATCTCTCACTGTACTGCTACTTATGAGATGGCTTTGTGTGGGCAGGGAGGAGAATTAACTGAATGTCAAACTCCACTGTCACTTTCAAACCTTCTACAGCTACCGAATTAAATTTGGATGACTTTGGCAAATACGTATTACTGAACTAAACCAGCTCCTGAACCGTAATCGTTTAATGTAATAGGAAGATGCTGCTGCTTATGTTTGGTGGTCAGCGATTAGCTTAATAATATTGTGTACTTGAATACATAACGGCCCCTGTGGAGTAGCATAGACGGGGAGAGTGACCGCCATCTGGCCCTCATACCCTGCCTGTGACTGAGGCGGAGCTCTGTGTACTAGCACTTGAGTCCAATTAACACTTGTCAGTAGAGAAGACCCCACCATCTCCTCATAAACAAATGTCCACTCCAAGAAATATCGACTGGTACAAGGTCCATCCACCATCTTATGATAATAAAGTCAACTCCAATGGATCAAATCCTAATTAAATCTGCTAATCTTATAAACATGTAAATGTAAAAATAACCACCAAAGCCCCTGGGGACTCAAGGAGACTATTTTAAACATCGGTTTCTGGCAGGATGGGTATTTGTAAATAGCCATGGGATGGTTTTTCAATACTGTTAACTATTTCTTTGAATTTTTATATATATTTTAATATTTGTAGCTACTTTTAAGTAAATACCTGCAGTCAACTTGTGCAATACATTAGGACAGACGTTCTCTAACTGTGGTACGTGTAGAACACCCGCTGGTGGTACATGGAACACCCTCTGATGGAACGCCATATGACTTGAATTTTGTTGTCTGCACCGAACAATTTAAAAATAATACAAATTACTATTTAAATCTAAAAAGAAAAATACTGTTTGAATATTTACTTTTTATAATAAAAATGTTTTTGCGACTAACGTCCAGCCCACGTACTTACGTTAGAAATTCTAATGCCGGCTCTGATATATCAGTTACTACTTTTAAAAATGAGGATGATGATCGAGCACCAGCGCATCTGCTGAGACACTTGACAACGAAACATGTACCCTTCAAGTCCACCATAAGTAACAGTTCTACTCCACTTAACAAGCATCTTACCGTGCTGAACATGGGACTGCAGGGGCTCTCTTTAACAGTTTGAGGTGTGTGATAAGATCACGCGTGTGTGTGAAGTTAACAAATGTAAAAGGTGCTTGTTTGAGGTGGGTTTGTATTTGTATTTGTAGGCAGAAAATACATTAACATGCATTAATTAGACTTTTGTCATTGTAAGACATTGCCACTTGTTAGAGCTGTCTGGGTTTGTGTTCGCATGTACTCAGTACTTTATACTGGAATATACTTACTTCATATCACATGATAATTGCCTGTTGTGTTATGTTGGGTAGCATATTAGAAGCACTATTTGTGTTAATGTTGTTAAGGTAAATAACAGTGCTAATTACATATTTTGTGTTTGCAACCGACATTTTCTAAATGATATTAAATGCATAAATAAACCAACAGTCAAACAAGTACATACTAATTAGATCGGCCATTCATATTTTCTATGGCTTTTTTAGAACGGTACTTGGTCTGAAACGTTTGAGAACCCCTGCATTAGGAGATCAAACCAAAGTGTATTTGTCACTTGCGCCGAATTCAACAGTTGTAGACCTTACAGTAAAAAGCTTACTAACAAGCCCTTAACCAACAGTGCAGTTTAAGTAAAAAATAAGTACTATGTAAACAATAGATACAGTAAGTAAAGAAATAAAAAACTGTAAAATAACAGTAAAAAATATATACACACAGGTGGTATCGGTACAAGGTAATATGTACATGTAGGTATAGTTAAAGTGACTATACATAGATGGTAAACAGAGTAGCAGCAGTGTAAAAGAGACACAAAGCAAATAGTCCGGGTAGCCATTTGATTAGCTGTTCAGGAGTCTTATGGCTTGGGGGTAAAAGCTGTCGAGAAGTCTTTTGGACCTAGACCTGGCGCTCCGGTACCACTTGCCGAACGGTAGCAGAGAGAACAGTCTATGACTGGGGTGACTGGAGTCTGATAACTTTTAGGGCCTTCCTCTGACACCGCCTGGTATAGAGTTCCTGGATGGCAGGAAGCTTGGCCCCAGTGATATACTGGGCCGTACGCACTACCCTCTGTAGTGACTTGCGGTCGGAGGCCGAGGAGTTGCCATACCAGGCAGTGATGCAGCCTCTCGATGGTGCAGCTGTAGAACCATTTGAGGATCTGAGGACCAATGCCAAATCTTTTCAGTCTCCTGAGGGGGAATAGGCTTTGTCGTGCCCTCTTCACCACTGTCTTGATGTGTTTGGACCATGATAGTTTGTTGGTGATGTGGACACCAAAGAACTTGAAGCTCTCAACCTGCTTCACTGCAGCCCCGTCGATGAGAATGGGGGCGTGCTCGGTCCTCCTCCTTTTCCTGTAGTCCACAATCATCTCCTTTGTCTTGATTACGTTGAGGAAGAGGTTGTTGTCCTGGCACCACACGGCCAGGTCTTTGATCTCCTCCCTATAGGCTGTCTCGTCGTTGTCCGTGATCAGGCCTACCACTGTTGTGTCGTCTTCAAACTTAATGATGGTGTTGGAGTCGTGCCTGGCCGTGCAGTCATGGGTGAACAGGGAGTACAGGAGGGGACTGAGCATGCACCCCTGAGGGGCCCCAGTGTTGAGGATCAGCGAGGCAGATGTGTTGTGTCCTACCCTTACCACCTGAGGGGCGGCCTGTCAGGAAGTCCAGGATCCAGTTGCAGAGGGAGGTGTTTAGTCCCAGGATCCTTAGCTTAGTAATGAGCTTTGAGGACACTATGGTGATGAACACTGAGCTGTATTCAATTAATAGCATTCTCACGTAGGTGTTCCTTTTGTCCAGGTGGGAAAGGACAGTGTGGAGTGCAGTAGAGATTGCATCACCTGTGGATCTGATGGGGCCATAAGCAAATTGGAGTGAGTCTAGGGTTTCTGGGATGATGGTGTTGATGTGAGCCATGACCAGCCTTTCAAAGCACTTCATGGCTACAGACGTGAGTGCTACGGGTTGTAGTCATTTAGGCAGGTTACCTTAGTGTTCTTGGGCACAGGGACTATGGTGGTCTGCTTGAAACATGTTGGTATTACAGACTGGGTCAGGGACTTGTTGAAAATGTCAACAAGTCCCTGACCTTGTGAAGTCGGCCTTGTGAATGTTTAAAGGTCTTACTCACGTCGGCTATGGAGAGCGTGATCACACAGTTGCCCGGAACAGCTGATGCTCTCATACATGCCTCAGTGTTGCTTGCCTCGAAGCGAGCATAGAAGTGATTTAGCTCGTCTGGTAGGCTGGTGTCACTGGGCAGCTCGCGGCTGTGCTTCCCTTTGTAGTCTGTAATTGATGGTTCGTCTGAGGGCGTAGCGGGATTTCTTATAAGCGTCCGGGTTAGAGTCCCGCTCCTTGAAGGCAGCAGCTCTACCCTTTAGCTCAGTGCGGATGTTGCCTGTAATCCACGGTTTGTGGTACAATGTACAGATAAAGCAGATTGCGTTCTTAATTTCACCTGTCAAATGATTGTTTTATAATGAAGCTTACAGGTAGTCCCCAGTCACACGGTGTTTGTTTACAAGCAGACAACCACGAGAGACTGGAGCCTTGTGAGTCGCTGTTGTGCAAAACACGCCAGGTGATGTATCTACTGTACGGTATTCACAACTAAATATCTTATACCAATTATGTTAACTGTCTAAAATGTGCTAAATACTCTGCAGTTGGTTTGCTAATTTAGTAGCTCGTTATCTAGCTAGCTAAGTGGTTAACTTCTTGCAAAATCAAGCTTCTCTTGGTAACAGCAGATAATCCCCTCCTGGATCAAAAGCCTTGATGTCTAATATTTGTTTTGTGCAGCAAACTGAGTAGCATTTTTGAGTAACTTCATGAGCTGGTATGTCGATTTTGCAAATATTTTTAGAGACTGTATAAACTGTTCATAATGTGCTCGTTAACATTTAGCTAGCATCCACTATGGGAGTTTACATGTACTTGTTAGCATTGCTAACCTTTGGATTGCAGAGACTCAGTGGGGTTTGAAAATAGCAAAAATCTGGATACCGCCAAAGCCTAGTTTAGCTTTTTATGCAGTTTCCATTTTTCACATCTATTTGTAGTATGTTTAAATTGTCTATTTCTCCCCTCTTCGTCCAAATGAACTGCACCAGGCAGAGCCACACTGTCATTTATGAGAGAACGCTGAAGAGGAAATCACACACACTTCTAAATGAGAAGAAACAAACAGATGGGTGGAGTGGATGAAGGACTGAACTACCAGTAAAAATATCACCAAAATAAAGACTGTGCAGACAGTCCCTTTAGGGAAATGCTAACAGTTTGTTGACTGATATTAGTCAGTTGTTCCAATAACAAAAGCACAACTACATTTGGTACGAGAACAATGGCATAGGCCTAGTTCCCTTGAAACACGTTTCCTGCAGCAGAGGAGGATGTTTTGCAACGTCTTTCCAGGGTTCAGACCTAGGCGACAAGGCCTATATGCTTGCCTGTATAATACAATGCATGCTGACAGGGGAAAGCCATGTTCTCGTGTTGACTGTATGTGTGCCGGCCTGGCATGTGGCTTTAGTGTATTTTAGCAACAGTGCTAACAGCTATGTGAGGAATTTGACCAAGTCACCAGGCTCAAATGCTATGACAGAGAGAGCGAATCTGTTGATGGATGACATTAAGAACGGTGTGGATTGAATAATTTGAAAACACACCAAAAGTCAACTGTCATCACAGCGATGCTCACTGTCCAATCTCAGGGACTGATGATGACTCAGAAGACGAAGATGACTGTTTGTTTTTAGGGAATAGGGTTCTTCAGTTTTTGTCCTGAGAACGTACTTGGGCTTTGTACCTGCTTGGTCCTCAATGTTCTTGTGACCACCATTGTATGTCAACCTTTTGTTAAGGTCTGTCTTTCAACTTCCTTACCATTTATCAACTAAATATGACATTTCTGTCATGTGCCACATGACAACCTGCTTTTGTCAAGTTTGTGATTGATGTACGGAGTCAAAGAGTCTCAGCAATGGGATCATTTACAAGAGAACTCATGCAGTTCTGACCCTAGTGGGGAATACAGTTTACAGCCGGCCATCCTTGGGTTCTCAGCTTATGGTACTGATCACAGCTGGCTACCTCTTCAACTACAATTCTGACCCTCTGTTTAATACCAATGCTCTGTCTAAACCAAAATATGCCTTGCTTGCGATAACGCTTTGGGAACCTTTGGTACTTAACTTTCATACGGTACACCGTCCAGTCCTAGCTGTGTGTGCATCTTGCTCGCCGTCACTCAAATGGCGAGGGGCTGATGCTCATTGGCTGAAACTTGAATTGCTAGGGGGCTGGCCCACGCGGGGGGGAAATGTAGGGGGAATGGCACTGCACAGCTTCCAGAAAACAGTTGCTTTCCAACTATGGATTGTGTGTTTAATTGAGGTGTTGACAGCAATACTGCTAATAGATTGTGAACTACATGTTCAAACATCCAGACCAAAGCAGGAGGTTAAAACATCCGACTTCAACTGTAACTTTCATATCTGCAATAAATCATTTTTGGGTTCAGTACAGCTATCTGTTATTGTTGGGATGACCTTATTGAACTCCATTAAAGTTGAAATGTAAAACTCCTGTGATCTTTTAACTTTTCCTGTTGAAAAACAATATCCCAAGTATAAATACAATAAAGGAACACACACTAAAGGGTAGTGTTGTTTTTTTAGACAGAACTGCAAGGAGTTGGTTTGATGGGATGTTGTAATGTCGTCGGCCTCCCACTTGCAATGTCATGACCACCTATTGAGATGTGCCTTTTGTTAAGTAACTCAGGTGTTCCATGTCCCAGTGTCCGGTCTGGAAGTCACAAGCTCTTCTGGTCGGCTACTGCGTAACAATCTAGCGGTGCCAAAAGCCCTGGTATGTAAATGACGATCGCCAGAACGGCCAAACTCTGTCAATCACTGCATTCTTATCGGCAGACTCGACAGCATTGGTTTCTCAAATGACTGCCTCGCCTGGTTCACCAACTACTTCTCGGATAGAGTTTTGTGTGTCAAATTGGAGAGCCTGTTGTCCGTACCTCTGGCAGTCTCTATGGGGGCGCCACAGGGTTCAATTCTTGGGCCGACTATTCTCTGTATATATCAACAATGTCGCTATCGCTGCTGGTGACTCTCTCATCCATCTCTACGCAGACGACACCATTCTGTATACATCTGGCCCTTCATTGGACACTGTGTTAACTAACCTTCAATCAAGCTTCAATGCCATACAACACTACTTCCGTGGCTCCAACTGCTCTTAAATGCTAGTAAAACTAAATGCATGCTTTTCTATTGATCGCTGCCCGCACCCACCCACCGGACTATCATCACTACTCTGGACGGGTCTGACTTAGAATATGTGGACTCCTACAAATACCTAGGCGTCTGGTTAGACGGTAAACTCTCCTTCCAGACTCACATTAAGCATCTCCAATCCAAAATTAAATCTAGAATTGGCTTCCTATTTCGCAACAAAGCCTCCTTCACTCATGCTGCTAAACATGCCCTTGTAAAACTGACTATCCTACCGATCCTTGACTATTGTGAATATTGTTTGTGATATTACATTTCCATCAGCAATATTGTTTTGGTCAAATAACTATGCTGATGTACAACGGAGGGAAAGCAAGGGAAATTCCTAACAAATATTGTATCAGTAACAAGGTAAAGGAAGTCCCATTTAAAATGTTACATAGAATTTATCCTGTTACACATGTTTTGGAAAGATTCAAGCTGAATATTGACTATAATTGTGATTTCTATGGAATGGAGAAGGAGACCATTTTTCATTATTTTTTTACCTGTATTTATAGTAGAATGTGTTGGATTGACATACAGAACTTTGTTACAAAGAAAACAGGACATGTTGTACAATTTAATGGTTTTGATAAGATTTATTTAAGATATTCTGACATTGATAAAGATGTAGTATATTTAATTAAACGGCTAATAATATTAGGTTTCATATTCACAAATTCAAGTGGTCTAATTCAAAACCTAACGTTTTCCACTTTATGAGTTTAAACAATATGGCACTACTTTAACTAAAATGAAAAACAAAGGGGCAATTAAAACGTGTTGTATCATTAATTAATATGATCTGTTGGTTTAGGATTCCTGGCGATGTGAACAGTTTGTATGTAATGATAATTGGCATGTGACTATTCCGCTTCCGTTTGTTGATATTTGTTAATAGAAATATATATATATATAAACAAATAAAAAGAGAGAGAACAGATAGAGATGATTCAAGTAGTAAAGTAAACTATAAGGCGTATCACATTTAACAAATAAAACATTCAAATACCATTTTAAAAAAGGTCAGGTAAAAAACCCAAACCGGTCGGTGCATCAATACCGGTATATAATAAAACCGGGCATACCGCACAGCACTAAGCGGTCTCTGTCCACTGGTTGTAGTTCATGGTTAAATGAGGCGAACATGACACTGGTTTCTGCTTAGCGTTGTAACCATACGTTACAACGCTTGGACTACTGTACCATCGGCTGAGAACCCAGGGGAACCCAGGGGAACCCAAGAGAACCCAAGGGAACCGGCTGAACGCTACCTTGGGTTCTTGAACTCGGTTCGGCTGCGCTAGTTGTCTATGTTTGACAGACAACACCAGGTAGTTTTCTATATTTGGTGTCACAACCGCTCACCGGACCGGACCGAACCGGACCGGGCTGAAGGTCCTGGTTTTATACGTACCCATGTCAGAAGGCTGTCGCACAGTTCAACTCGGTCCACAGAATTCAAGGCACTCATCGTTACTGGAGTTCAATCAAATGAACGGCGATCTCTCTTCTTTATCCCAAAATGGTAAACAGCCTCTAGGAGAGATGAAGCCAACGGTCCGGTCCGGTCCACTGGGTTAACCAGAACGGAGCAATTCATCGACGTTAAACGCGACTGTAGTTAATCGGTTGACGACAGGACAGATACGGTCCCAGCACCTCTTTTCACTTGATATAAATACAGAAAGGTTATTTCATCATAAACAGTGACGTAGAGCCACATCCACCGGTCTGTCCTACCAGCTGGGGAGGAAGGTGCCGAGGCTGGAGCCTGGATAAATACCGCAGTCTTTATCAACGTTGTTCAATACAGAATACCTTTCAAATCATTACAAATAATTATAAGCACGTATAATAAAGTACAAGTCAATATGGAATAATTTATTCGACATAAATACGTTTGGTTTGAATGTAGTTAATTGGGTTGAATTTAGTGCAGGCAGTACTTGGGACGCCAAGGATACGTCGGCTGGAACATGACCCTCCAAGAACATGAAAGTGGAGCAACTAATTCCAATGAATAAGGTGAGACTTTTAGCTTGACATATAACTACTTGACCTTATTTAACCCCGTCTTCAGTCTTATTACTCCCATTTAGCTCTAACTCTGGCTCTGCGACGTATGGTTTGTAGATATCTACATTTAGATAGCCCTCTCAACTGATGGTATGTGTCACAGTTAAATCAATTAACTCAGCATTTAGACACGTTATTAATCGTCGTTAGCGATATGTCGTTTTTTGGGCGATCAGACCGAATTCGTCTAGAAATGTTAGTTATTGATCTGCATTCTGGTTGAACGCAGGTCAATGAAACGGTAGATGTGTTCTATGTGCGCTATTTCTATACTCCTCGTTCCGTTTCTGCGTGTTACTTTTGGTTTTTGTACACCAGCTGAACATACAATAATTGTGTTTATGGTTAAGATATTTCAGTGGTTTAGATTGTACAATGGTTATCTACAGTGTCTTGCTGGTTTTGTCCCATAAACTGAAATTAGGCGAACTATAAAACAATTTTGCAACCCGGAAATGGCAGAACGATTTCTACATTTTATCTGTCATAGAAGTGAAAATACAAAAGATACACTTGTTGTGCCAAGTTCCACCCGGCCTCGGAAATGAGAAATCCTCTCACCTTGAGCTCGCATTTCCATTGAACCATTCCATGTTACATTTCCTCTCTTTCTCAAAATACAACCGGGTGAAGCTTTCCTAAACTACCTACAATAAGTGTCTATTTTGTATATATATATTTTTTAATGTCTAAGAAAGTTCCATTTAAATTGTTTCTCAAACTGTATCTCGTGTGATCGATGCGTAATTGCGTTAAGAAGGCAAGTTTGGGCATCAATGGGGTGTAGGGACCTTTCACCCTCCCAAGGCTAAAGGGGAAGTCCAATGGCTTCATGTCATGCAATAAGTGCTTTACTCTCTGTTCTAACCCAGTTCTGTAGGATATGATTAAGTGGGATGGATGAAAACAATGGATGTGGGGAGGTGGACTATTTGCTGCAAGGTGAAGACTCGCTCATAGAAGGAGTCAGCAACCCTGTCCTGCTTGTGGTCGTTCTCAGTGTCACGTTCCTGTGTGGACTGGTAACTCTTCTCTGCAGGTAGGTGTATTGTACTTCTATTCTCAGCCTATGGGCATGGTGGTTCTGGTGCTGGTCATGTTGTTCTAACCAGTTTGGGTTAGAAATCAAACATGTTTTGTTTTCAACTGATATGCCAGTGAATGTTCTTGTTAGCAAGTTGTAGGCCTGTTTCGAACATCTGAAGCAAAAGATGTTATTCGTTCTACACCTCTGTTTCTGCAGAAATGAGCGGCAGAACATTCACCCGGAGAACCAGGAACATGTACGTGCTGTCCGGCAGCAGCTGCAGTCTGACTCGCAGGTGAGAAGATGTGGCACTGGCTGCTCCTATGTACAGCATGTTGGTTTCATCTCCTTGAAAGTATCATACAACCCCTTTATCTCAATTCAACGTTTATTGCTCACGTTTACAGGATACAGGGTGTAAACAGTGCAGTGAAATGCTTTATTGATAGCTCTCCTCAACAGTGCAGTACACATCTCTCTCTCCTCCCTCAGGAAGGTGAACCAGCAGAGCCCAGGCAGCAGTTCTATACAGACTTGTCCTGTCCAGTGTGTCTACAACAGGCTGTGCTGCCAGTGGAAACCAACTGTGGTCATCTCTTCTGTGGTAAGTGGACCATATGCTATATCCTTTCAACTATGAAGAAATCTGAACTAGCTACAAGAAACAGATAAAGCCATTGGATAGATTCATTCAGTGCTAACATCTGGATATAACCACATTTTCTTGTGTTTTGAAGGGTCTTGTATAATTGCATATTGGCGATATGGGACATGGCTTGGTGCAATCAATTGTCCCATCTGCAGACAAATGGTAAGACTTCTTCAAATGTCCATTATGACTTTGCTGTGCTTACTGTCCACGTATTAATATACTACTCATCCATATTGATGAAACTGTTCCGATGCTTCTTTTGCCATTTTTCTCTTTTTGATTCTGAAATAAAAAGTAAGACATAGTTATCTAGTTCCACTGACCTGGTACCAGTACTGCAGTTGTTCTAGTTCCACTGACCTGGTACCAGTACTGCAGTTGTTCTAGTTCCACTGACCTGGTACCAGTACTGCAGTTGTTCTAGTTCCACTGACCTGGTACCAGTACTGCAGTTGTTCTAGTTCCACTGACCTGGTACCAGTACTGCAGTTGTTCTAGTTCCACTGACCTGGTACCAGTACTGCAGTTGTTCTAGTTCCACTGACCTGGTACCAGTACTGCAGTTGTTCTAGTTCCACTGACCTGGTACCAGTACTGCAGTTGTTCTAGTTCCACTGACCTGGTACCAGTACTGCAGTTGTTCTAGTTCCACTGACCTGGTACCAGTACTGCAGTTGTACAGACCTGGTACCAGTACTGCAGTTGTACAGACCTGGTACCAGTACTGTAGTTGTTGTACTGACCTGGTACCAGTACTGTAGTTGTTGTACTGACCTGGTACCAGTACTGTAGTTGTTGTACTGACCTGGTACCAGTACTGTAGGTGTTGTACTGACCTGGTACCAGTACTGTAGGTGTTGTACTGACCTGGTACCAGTACTGTAGTTGTTGTACTGACCTGGTACCAGTACTGTAGTTGTTGTACTGACCTGGTACCAGTACTGTAGTTGTTGCACTGACCTGGTACCAGTACTGTAGTTATCTAGTTGTACTGACCTGGTACCAGTACTGTAGTTATCTAGTTGTACTGACCTGGTACCAGTACTGTAGTTGTTGTACTGACCTGGTACCAGTACTGTAGTTGTTGTACTGACCTGGTACCAGTACTGTAGTTGTTGCACTGACCTGGTACCAGTACTGTAGTTGTTGTACTGACCTGGTACCAGTACTGTAGGTGTTGTACTGACCTGGTACCAGTACTGTAGGTGTTGTACTGACCTGGTACCAGTACTGTAGTTGTTGTACTGACCTGGTACCAGTACTGTAGTTGTTGTACTGACCTGGTACCAGTACTGTAGTTGTTGCACTGACCTGGTACCAGTACTGTAGTTATCTAGTTGTACTGACCTGGTACCAGTACTGTAGTTATCTAGTTGTACTGACCTGGTACCAGTACTGTAGTTGTTGTACTGACCTGGTACCAGTACTGTAGTTGTTGTACTGACCTGGTACCAGTACTGTAGTTGTTGCACTGACCTGGTACCAGTACTGTAGTTATCTAGTTGTACTGACCCCTCTACCCTTTGAACAGGTGACCCTGCTGTTTCCACTCTTCCATGAGCATGCTTCCCCTCAGCAGGTACAGGATGGAATGGTTGAACCGCTCATCATCCTCCAGGATCTCCAGGACTACAACCGCAGGTTCTCAGGACAACCCAGATCTGTATGTATTTGTCTGGTTGAATCAGAGACAGATTGATACATGTGAATATGAGAGTCAATCCTCTCCCTGCGGGAAAGTTCCATCAGATTTATTGAAAACAGAGTTGGCCGTAGAGGCAAAGATACTCCTCATTCTGCGCTGTGATGTCATATTGAAATGCTTTAGGCTTGTTTCTCGGACCCTGAATCTCATCTCAATATCCTTGCCTATTAATTGATAGGCCCTGCTTTATTGAAGTTGCGAGACATTGCAAGCTAATAAATTGAGATGCAGCATTCCGTTGCGAAATACAGCATTTGATTGCCGATAGATGGGCCAGGTGCATGTTGGCCGACCTGCCTATACTGTGTCTCTCATTCTTCTGTTTGTGTTACCAGAAGTATGGCAGCTAACCAGACTCCTCCGTTCCAAAAATACTAAATCTTTGGAGTCCATTCCTAGCCAACTCGAATCTTGACACTCCGAAATGGGAGTTGACACCGGGTGTTGATGTGCGAGGAATCAATGGTTTTGGAGTCGACTCTCCACCATGTCGTCATCGTCGTTAACTGTTAGAGAAATAGCAGAGCAAGGCAAGCGAGGGCAGTGAAGTCCTGTATGGCAGTACTTTGAGAAGTTAAATGAAAACCTTGAGGTGGCATTGAGGTCCAGTAATGGTAGTACAGGTGCAATGCTTCAGACCCAAAACGTTGTTTCCAGCAGCACAACTGCATTGTGAATTGACATGTAATTTTATGAATTTTTCTTATCGCCTTAACGGAAAACCGACCCAAAAAATGGCAGTTTAAACGTTAAGAAAAATGGTCACATCCCTAGTTCTTATGTTGTACACTAATTCCATTCCGTCTCTCCTGTCTCAGCTGATGGACCGGCTGCGTGACGTCCCCACGTTGCTGCGCCACCTCTTCAGGGAGATGTTCTCCGTAGGGGGCCTGTTCTGGATGTTCCGGATCCGGATCCTGCTCTGTCTGATCGGGGCTCTGACCTACCTGATCTCCCCTCTGGACTTCATCCCTGAGGCTCTGTTCGGCCTGCTAGGCTTCATGGATGACTTCTTCATCATCCTGCTCCTCTTCATCTACATCTCCATCATGTATAGAGAGGTGGTGACCCAGAGACTGGCAGCATGATGAAGAGCGGTGGTGACCCAGAGACTGGAATGGTGGTGACCCAGAGACGGGCATGGTGATGACACTCATTCAATTTGGCTGCAGGGAAATTGATGGTGATGCAGGAGCCAGGAGGACAATCTAAGCCATGGCCAGAGTAACTGATCGTCGCTTAGCTTCAGGTCAGAGACACTGGAACAGTGAGAGTGCTCTGTGTCTGTTGCTTTGGGCTGGAGTTCCACCACGCAAAAGAGTGGGGACTAGTTAACGGGTCTGCTGGAATAATGTCTGTTATTGGCAAGAGTCCTGGAGTTTGCAATATTCAAATGAAAGCCACAATGTCTGTTTCATCATTTGAGATCTTATTGAATCCGCTAATCTAAAGTGTATGTGTGTGTGTTTGAGGGAGAGCTGGGACAATAAACTGAAAATTACTGACATTACCTTCCTCTTACCAAAGCATTTTGCATGTGTGGATCATTTTGAGTTATTTTGCTACACGTTCCTGTAGCTTGTTCTGAAACCATTTGTTTGGTCATCAGTAGTAGCCTCTGCCAGGGTTTATCAACTAGATTCAGCCGTGGGTCGATTTCTTCTTGAGTGGATGGTCAGGGGGCCAGAACATAAGTACAGATCATTTGTATATTGCAAATTGACCGCAAGAAACTAAAAAGGATATGTTTAACTGAAACATAATAATTTCAAACCTTGCTGACATTTGTATACGATCACGTCTCTCTCTGTGCGAATACTTGAATATATTTATTACGTTAAAATAACTTGAAGCTGATTTCCTGATGTTTTTAGTCTAATGGCACACAATTTAAAATAGAAGTGTCTTATTTTTGGCTCAGAAGTCTTACAGGGCCAAATATAACCACATGTGGGCCAGATTCGGCACATGGGCTCCCAGTTGGGGAATCCTGGCCTGTGCATTATAATGGTTCTTTCTGTGAAAGTATCTGCCTGCTTTGCTGTGGGCTGCTGTGTGAGCCACTCCAGCCCCTCTACCAACTGCATAGGGAAGAGGGAGATAAGCATTGTGAGAAGCACAAGCGTATGACCCTTGCGCAAAACGCAATTGCGGGAAAAATAGTTTTTTTCAAAGCATTTGCTGTTCTGGTTACAGAGAGGTGTCACTGCTTTTTGTGAGTATATAATTTATTGTTCACATCTTAATATTGAGTTGATGACACCACTTTACAACCAGAGTATCTGTAGTCTTGTTTTGATGTGCAATTTGCAATGAGTAGGCCTACCGCTGGAAAGTATTAAAACAATAATTGTAGGACCTTGGACTTAACATTTGACTGATTAGTCAATTAGCCAACATGGCTATATAGCAACAATATCATATTTAGAGTTAGCAATCCAGCTAAGTGTTTTGAGTTCACACTTCCTCGTTGTGAATAAAATAGCCTACAGGTCAAAGATGTCAGCAAATATTCTGAAGAGACAAAAATAAATCTGATCAGTCTGGATCCTGTTTTGACAGGTTTCACATCAAAATATGAATCTTCTATTCTCTGAATATGTTACGTTTGGAATCTGTTGTCTTTCTTGACATTGGAAAACTATTGTTTAGAACACTGCAATGTAAAGTAACTGTCCATTTTAGAAATATATATATGTATATACATTTATCATTTGTATTTATTATCGAGCAAAATTGGCTTTTTACCAAATGGCTGCTGAATTAAATTGTGTCTTTTGTACATATGGCTGTACTGCCCTGGAGCATGACTGCCACGTTGACTCAATCTGAAAAAAAGTGGGGAACATGTTGGAGGCTATAATCTAATTATAATGTGTGTAAGGATTACTGTGGAATGATGTTATTAAAGAGGGAAAAAAAGCTATACACTTATTTAAACACAATCTTTTTTTTTTATCTAAAGATCCTTGTATCACTAACACTTTTATTTGATGATTCATGGTTCTTTTTAGACTTGCTTTTGCCTCAGATGTTATCTATTTGCTTTGTTACTCTTAATAAACTAGGTTTCCGTCCAATTGGCGATACATTTTGTGCAAATCTGACAAAATCGTCACAAAAACAATATGCGCATTTTCCCACCAGTGTAGAAGGCTGTGCATGATGGCATATAATGCACATAACATCTGCGGTTAAATTCCCATGTACTGAATAAAAACAAATACAAGTTAAATGGGTTTCCACTGGTTTGGTATGAGTGCTCTAGCCAACGCTAGTGTTGATAGGCAACCTACATGAAGAGATTATTTTTATTTGTGAAACGGCAGCCCAAGCATCGCTGATCATGTCACAAGAATAAGACCCTCGATATTTATTGAAAGGAGCATCTGGATGCACTTTCACAACCATGTGGAGTTCATCATAATTTATTTCATCTGTAGCCTAATGAACTGCATGGTTCCCAAGTCGTAGTGGGAGGACCACATGCATGGGATCAATATCATGCCGAATGTATCCACTAATGTAAATCACTTTCCACAAACACCTTCTGATTTGTATTTGTTAATTGATATATTGCATTATCATTTTTTTATAACTTCAGATATGCAGGTCATTTCCAAGGGCCTTAAGTAAAATGACTGCCATATGCACAAAAAGTTCTCACACGTAGAAAGAAGTTCTCAGGCTGTAGAAAAACGTTCACGTGTAGAATAGACAAAACGTTCTGTAGAGAGACGTTCTCACACGTAGAAAGTGATTTACATTTGTGGATCAGTTTGGCATCATATTGATCCCATACACATGTCATCGCGTGACTCCAACTCTGTGTTTGAATACTCACACTAACCTTACTATTTGTGACGTGAATTGAGTATATAGTATGCTTATTGGTCATAGTATAGATATTGTTAGTATGTCAAAAGTTCCCGGATATCGTACTAAATTCGCCAAAATACGAAGTATACACGCAGAGGACACAATGTGAGGAGGCTATATACAGGGGTACCAGTACAGAGTCAATGTGAGGAGGCTATATACAGGTGGTACCAGTACAGAGTCAATGTGAGGAGGCTATATACAGGGGTACCAGTACAGAGTCAATGTGAGGAGGCTATATACAGGTGGTACCAGTACATAGTCAATGTGAGGAGGCTATATACAGTGGTACCAGTACAGAGTCAATGTGAGGAGGCTATATCCAGGGGTACCAGTACAGAGTCAATGTGAGGAGGCTATATACAGGAAGAACCAGTACAGAGTCAATGTGAGGAGGCTATATACAGGTGGTACCAGTACAGAGTCAATGTGAGGAGGCTATATACAGGAAGTACCAGTACAGAGTCAATGTGAGGAGGCTATATACAGGAAGTACCAGTACAGAGTCAATGTGAGGAGGCTATATACAGGTGGTACCAGTACAGAGTCAATGTGATTAGGCTATATACAGGGGTACCGGTACAGAGTCAATGTGAGGAGGCTATATACAGGGGTACCAGTACAGAGTCAATGTGAGGAGGCTATATACAGGGGTACCAGTACAGAGTCAATGTGAGGAGGCTATATACAGGAAGAACCAGTACAGAGTCAATGTGAGGAGGCTATATACAGGTGGTACCAGTACAGAGTCAATGTGAGGAGGCTATATACAGGTGGTACCAGTACAGAGTCAATGTGATTAGGCTATATACAGGGGTACCGGTACAGAGTCAATGTGAGGAGGCTATATACAGGGGTACCAGTACAGAGTCAATGTGAGGAGGCTATATACAGGGGTACCAGTACAGAGTCAATGTGAGGAGGCTATATACAGGAAGAACCAGTACAGAGTCAATGTGAGGAGGCTATATACAGGTGGTACCAGTACAGAGTCAATGTGAGGAGGCTATATACAGGTGGTACCAGTACAGAGTCAATGTGAGGAGGCTATATACAGGGGTACCGGTACAGAGTCAATGTGAGGAGGCTATATACAGGGGTACCAGTACAGAGTCAATGTGAGGAGGCTATATACAGGGGTACCAGTACAGAGTCAATGTGAGGAGGCTATATACAGGGGTACCAGTACAGAGTCAATGTGAGGAGGCTATATACAGGGGTACCAGTACAGAGTCAATGTGAGGAGGCTATATACAGGGGTACCAGTACAGAGTCAATGTGAGGAGGCTATATACAGGAGGTACCAGTACAGAGTCAATGTGAGGAGGCTATATACAGGGGTACCGGTACAGAGTCAATGTGCGGGGGTACAGGTTAGTAACGAGGCTATATACAGGGGGTACCGGTAGGGGCAAAGTGACAGGTTAGTCGAGGTAATTTGTAAACGTAGGTGGGGCAAAGTGACTGGTTAGTCGAGGTCATTTGTAAACGTAGGTGGGGCAAAGTGACTGGTTAGTGGAGGTCATTTGTAAACGTAGGTGGGGCAAAGTGACTGGTTAGTGGAGGTCATTTGTAAACGTAGGTGGGGCAAAGTGACAGGTTAGTGAAGGTCATTTGTAAATATAGGTGGGGCAAAGTGACAGTGAGTAGCAGCAGTATAAAAACAATGGTGTGTCAATGTAAATAGTCTGGTGTCCCTTTGATTAACTGTTCAGAAGTCTTATGGCTTGAGGGTAGAAGCCTTTTGGACCTAGAATTGGCCTTCCGGTACCGCTTGCAGTGCGGTAGCAGAGTGAACAGTCTATGACTTCGGTGACTGGAGTTTTTGTCTATTTTTGGGGCCTTCCTCCGACACTGCCTAGTATATAGGTCCTGGATGGCAGGAAGCTTGGCCCCAGCCTTACGCACTACCCTCTGTACAGGAGGGGACTAAGCACGCACCCCTGAGTGGCCCCCATGTTGAGGGTCAGCGTGGTAGATGTGTAGATGCCTACCCTTACCACCTGGGGGCGGCCCGTCAGGAAGTCCAGGATCCAGTTGCAGAGGGAGGTGTTTAGTCCCAAGGTCCTTAGCTTAGTGATGAGCTTTGAGGGCACTATGGTGATGAACACTGAGCTGTAGTCAATGAATAGTATTCTCACGTAGGTGTTCCTTTTGTCCAGGCGGGAAAGGGCAGTGTGGAGTGCAGTAGAGATTGCATCATCTGTGGATCTGTTGGGGCGGTATGTGAATTGGAGTGGGTCCAGGGTTTCTGGGATGATGATGGCAGTATAGTCCAGTTTAAGAGAAGACACCAGGTGGCAGTATAGTCCAGTTTAAGAGAAGACACCAGGTGGCAGTATAGTCCAGTTTAAGAGAAGACACCAGGTGGCAGTATAGTCCAGTTTAAGAGAAGACACCAGGTGGCAGTATAGTCCAGTTTAAGAGAAGACACCAGGTGGCAGTATAGTCCAGTTTAAGAGAAGACACCAGGTGGCAGTATAGTCCAGTTTAAGAGAAGACACCAGGTGGCAGTATAGTCCAGTTTAAGAGAAGACACCAGGTGGCAGTATAGTCCAGTTTAAGAGAAGACACCAGGTGGCAGTATAGTCCAGTTTAACATGAGAAAATACAATAAACCGAAGTAGGAGACAAATACCCTGCCTTCCTCTATAACCATGTTCAGTCTGACTTGTGTTTTTCTTCTTCTAGGTGAATTATTTGATCAGTATTTTACATTTTCACACATCTGTGATTGAACAACACATTGTTATTGACACTAAAGGGAAGGTTTATTAAATGAACTGCAATTTTGATATCTTGATGAGAAAACGTTTAAGTTCCTTTATTTGTATTTATAGGCCCTCTGCTCCACTAGGAGCTGACATGAAGAAGTCAAGTCAAGTCTTTGACTCAGGGGACAACCCAAGTGGCACTGAGGTCTAGGGCACTGCATCTCAGTGCTAGAGGCGTCATTACAGACCCTGGTTAGATCCTGGGCTGTATTACAACCGTCAGTGATCGGGAGTCCCGCACAATTGGCCCAGTGTCGTCCGGGTTAGGGGAGAGTTTGGTCGGGGTAGGCTGTCATTGTAAATAAGCATTTGTTCTTAACTGACTTGCCTAGTTAAATAAATAAAACGTGTGTGCCCTATACATAAAATAGAACACAATTTGGCATCTTTCTATTGGCTGTTATCACAGTTCCACCTGTTTCCCTGTCTCTATGGAAAACCAACTCATGTGAAACCTTGATGAAAGCCATCTTATATAGACTTTCCACACAATCTTAAAAGTCACAGTCTGTCATTTGTTTTTGAGCCAAACAAAGTCAGATTGAGAAGACAATCAATAAATGTCCTGTACGTATCGTTCTTCATAATACAAGCTGTAGATAGCATGAAGATAATACATATCAGGCAAAACCGTATCATGGGAATTCGGTAGGTAACATTTAAAATGTTTAAATGTCAGTGATTTGAGGAAGCATTCTAGTCATGACAAGGCCCTGACATGCATGTTTTCCCTCTGTTGCCAAACCAGACCTCTCATGTTGCCAAACCAGACCTCTCATGTTGCTCCAGACGTCTTTATTTGGGCTGGAGGCAAGACTATGACTGGGAATCTGAAGTGACTTGTTCATATCTGTTGTTCACTGTGTGTGTGTGTGTGTGTGTGTGTGTGTGTGTGTGTGTGTGTGTGTGTGTGTGTGTGTGTGTGTGTGTGTGTGTGTGTGTGTGTGTGTGTGTGTGTGTGTGTGTGTGTGTGTGTGTGTGTGACAGAGCAGTTCTGCAGGCTGGCGGGGGGAGTGAAACAGACAATGGGACATATCTGAAATATAGTAACAAGTCTGATAGATCTTCTAACCTAGTGATATTTAAAGATGAGAGAGAAGACATGGTCTCTTCCACCATGCAGAGGTGCTGAATACAGTCTACATGCTGGCTTGGTCTCTTCCACCATGCAGAGGTGCTGAATACAGTCTACATGCTGGCTTGGTCTCTTCCACCATGCAGAGGTGCTGAATACAGTCTACATGCTGGCTTGGTCTCTTCCACCATGCAGAGGTGCTGAATACAGTCTACATGCTGGCTTGGTCTCTTCCACCATGCAGAGGTGCTGAATACAGTCTACATGCTGGCTTGGTCTCTTCCACCATGCAGAGGTGCTTAATAATAATAATACCCTGAGTTATGTTACATATAGCCTGGGTGAGCACAGTGTTCAGCCTGGTTTAACCAGGCTAAGTTACATCAACAACCAGGGGATTCACATCAGTTTCTAAACCAATAAATAAAGACATTTGACCAATGGAATCACTCCTCTGTCCTGTCTCATGGTTGGTTGGTTTCTCCCAGGGTAAAGTGGCAGAGTCAACTTGTGGGTTTGTGTTCATAAAGCATCTCTTAGTAATGCTGATCTAGGATCAGGTATGTTGTGATTTAAAAGGTCAAGCTGATCCTAGATCATCACTCTTACTCTGTAAGGCTCTGGGAACCAGGGCCATGCATTAATTCACCCACGCTCTAGTCTAAAGTAATGCTCTGTTGCCGGGGCGATAGACCCATCTGACCACAGCTGCCTTCCGACAGAGTCTGGAACACCACAGTGTCTGTCTGTGTCCCAAATGGCATCCTATTCTCTACATAGTGCAGTACTTTTGACCAGAGCCCTATGGGCCATTTGGGAAGCAGCCTCTGGCTCCACCATCAATCCCCAGCACTTTTCCATCGTCACAAATGACGTACTACAGGTAGTCCAGCCAGACAGCACAATGACTTACTGTAGAACACGATGCAGGCTCTATTGGCTGAACTGTAATGACTGTGCTCTGTGTGAGAGGGGATGATGAGTAGAGAGGATGATGAGTAGAGGGGATGATGAGTAGAGAGGATGATGATGAGTAGAGAGGGGATGATGAGCAGAGAGGATGATGATGAGTAGAGAGGATGATGAGTAGAGAGGATGATGAGTAGAGGGGATGATGAGTAGAGAGGGGATGATGAGCAGAGAGGATGATGAGTAGAGAGAGGATGATGAGCAGTTTGGATGATGAGTAAAGAGGATGATGAGCAGAGGGGATGATGAGTAGAGAGGATGATGAGCAGAGAGGGGATGATGAGTAGAGAGGATGATGAGTAGAGGGGATGATGAGTAGAGAGGATGATGAGTAGAGGGGATGATGAGTAGAGAGGATGATGAGTAGAGAGGGGATGAGCAGAGGGGATGATGAGTAGAGAGGATGATGAGCAGAGAGGGGATGATGAGCAGAGAGGATGATGAGCAGAGAGGGGATGATGAGTATAGAGAGGATGATGAGTATAGAGGGGATGATGAGTATAGAGAGGATGATGAGCAGAGAGGATGATGAGCAGAGAGGGGATGATGAGTATAGAGAGGATGATGAGTATAGAGGGGATGATGAGCAGAGAGGATGATGAGAGAGGGGATGATGAGAGAGGGGATGATGAGCAGAGAGGATGATGAGCAGAGAGGATGATGAGCAGAGAGGGGATGATGAGCAGAGAGGATGATGAGCAGAGAGGGGATGATGAGTATAGAGAGGATGATGAGTATAGAGGGGATGATGAGTATAGAGAGGATGATGAGCAGAGAGGATGATGAGCAGAGAGGGGATGATGAGTATAGAGAGGATGATGAGTATAGAGGGGATGATGAGCAGAGAGGATGATGAGAGAGGGGATGATGAGAGAGGGGATGATGAGCAGAGAGGATGATGAGCAGAGAGGATGATGATTAGAGAGGGGATGATGAGTAGAGAGGGGATGATGAGCAGAGAGGGGATGATGAGTAGAGAGGATGATGAGAGAAGGGATATTTAGCTCACTGATTTCTAATACAAATAGAAGCCCCCCTTTTCACCTCTTGTCTGTTGAATTATTTAATGGATATCATGTGCTCTTCTTCCAACACAAAGATATAAACTGATTAGAAATGTTGGTATTTGGGATATTTTATTAGGATCCCCAATAGCTGTTGAGAAAGCAGCAGCTACTTTTCCTGGGGTCAACATGAAACATGACATAGTACAGAACATTAATAGACAAGAACATCTCAAGGACAGAACTACATCAATCAAAATTCATAAATCAATATTCAAATGAAGCAGTACCCGAATACTGTGTAGTGTAATACTGTGTAGTGTAATACTGTGTATTGTAATACTGTGTAGTGTAATACTGTGTAGTGTAATAGTGTGTAGTGTAATAGTGTGTAGTGTAATACTGTGTAGTGTAATAGTGTGTATTGTAATACTGTGTAGTGTAATACTGTGTAGTGTAATAGTGTGTATTGTAATACGGTGTAGTGTAATACTGTGTATTGTAATACTGTGTAGTGTATTACTGTGTATTGTAATACTGTGTAGTGTATTACTGTTTAGTGTAATACTGTGTAGTGTAATACTGTGTAGTGTAATACTGTGTAGTGTAATACTGTGTAGTGTAATACTGTGTATTGTAATACTGTGTAGTGTAATACTGTGTAGTGTAATACTGTGTATTGTAATACTGTGCATTGTAAGACTGTGTAGTGTAATACTGTGTAGTGTAATACTGTGTAGTGTAATACTGTGTAGTGTAATACTATAACAGTGCAAGAGACTTACTTCCACCAAATTTGGTTGAACAATTTGGGACATGTTCGTGGCACACTTGAAAAATGAAAAGCCCCTCCGGTGGTGCTCAGAGTTCAGGGAAGGGAAGAGGAGGGAGATGGTGATTTAGCTAAGGACCAGCCCTAACCCTTCCAACCCTTTCAACTGGCATGGCTCATTTGAGGCCTCGCCCCTGGCTCTAACCCTGTCCTCTCAAGACACGCCGTCTTCCTTTCCCCTAGCTGAGTTGTGTTTGTCAGCAGAGTAGCTTCAGGTGCTTCGCTCTCGCTCTGGTACAGTTGGTGGCCTCTGGAGGGTTTAGTAGCCATGGAAAAATATCTTAAAGCAGAAAGACTTATTGTTACTCTTAGTAACAATAAGTATGTTTACATGCACACTAATAATTCTATATTAAACTGATTATGGCAGTAGGCAGATTATTAAATAGTCATGTAAACACCTTACTCTGCTTTTCTTAATCAATGTGAGGTCAAGATCAAAGTAAACACATGCCAATTAAAACACCTGGTTTTCTGAGCAATCTTAAGAATTATTAGGACATGTAAACAGCTTACTCTGTGTTCTAGGGGTGTATTGGATCTGCACGTGCTAGCACCAGCCGAGAGTAGAGGTAGTTCTCACATACACACTTTATATGTCCCAACTCAGAATCAAATACAGTATGCTTCCCAAAAATAACATGTTCGCTGTGGTAGAACTTTTATTTTATTTGCTGGATATCTGCAATTATCAGAGTGCCATCACGTAGCCTGATTTCAGAATTGTCCATGTACACAGGATTATTAGAGGAATCGTTCTTCTTGCAAAGCATGTAAACGTTTTAGTCAAACTATTATATTTATCTGACTAGCCACAATAATCACATTATTGTGTGCATTTAACCGTACTCAATGTGGAGATGAAGCCAGTCAGCCCGTCAGCCCAGCAGCCCAGCAGTCCAGTCAGCCCGTCAGCCCAGCAGCCCAGCAGTCCAGTCAGCCCGTCAGCCAAGCAGCCCAGCAGAGCTAGAGCGGTGTTTGTCAGACCATGAGACATTCCGAAAATCAGTCTTCTCACAAAATCGTCTGTAGTGTCCGAATATTTTGACCTACACTCTATGGAAAGGGGAGGTTCTCACAAACACCATGGTGTTCTCCGTTTTGCTCTACGACCCCCACAAGCGACACGGGACTCATCTGAAGGTAACCGGTACCGGTTCAATTGTTTAAGGAAGTATGAAGGTAGTTTTGTTACCCATAAAAGGCGTTAAATATGTGTCAAAGTATATATACAATATATACTACCGTTCAAAAGTTTGGGGTCACTTAGAAATGTCCTTGTTTTTGAAAGAAGAGCAATTTTTTTGTCCATTAAAATAACATCAAATTGATCAGAAATACAGTGTAGACATTGTTCATGTTGTAAATGACTATTGTAGCTGGAAACGGCAGATTTTTTATGGACTATCTACATAGGCGTACAGAGGCCCATTATCAGCAACCATCACTCCTGTGTTCCAATGGCACGTTGTGTTAGCTAATCCAAGTTTATCATTTTAAAAGGCTAATTGATCATTAGAAAATTATCCGGGATGCTGGCCTTCTAGGCAGAGTTGCAGAGAAAAAATCCATATCTCAGACTGGCCAATAAAAAGAAAAGATTAATATGGGCAAAAGAACACAGACACTGGACAGAGGAAGATTTGGCTTTTTCTATGCAACTCTGCCTAGAAGGCCAGCATCCCGGAGTCGCCTCTTCACTGTTGACGTTGAGACTGGTGTTTTGTGGGTACTATTTAATGAAGCTGCCAGTTGAGGACTTGTGAGGCATCTGTTTCTCAAACTAGAGACTCTAATGTACTTGTCCTCTTGCTCAGTTGTGCACCGGGGCCTCCCACTCCTCTTTCTATTCTGGTTAGAGCCAGTTTGCGCTGTTCTGTGAAGGGAGTAGTACACAGCGTTGTACGAGATCTTCAGTTTCTTGGCAATTTCTCCCATGGAATAGCCTTCATTTGTCAGAACAAGAATAGACTGACGAGTTTCAGAAGAAAGTTCTTTGTTTCTGGACATTTTGAGCCTGTAATCAAACCCACAAATGCTGATGCTCCAGATACTCAACTAGTCTAAAGAAGGCCAGTTTTATTGCTTCTTTAATCAACACAACAGTTTTCAGCTGTGCTAACATAATTGCAAAAGGGTTTTCTAATGATCAATTAGCCTTTTATAATGATAAACTTGGATTAGCTAACACAACGTGCCATTGGAACACAGGAGTGATGGTTGCTTATAATGGGCCTCTGTACGCCTATGTAGATATTCCATTAAAAATGGCTTTTCTTTCCAAAACAAGGACATTTCCAAGTGACACTTTTGAACGGTATATAGTGTATATTTCCTAACACTTCAAAACCTTGATTCCTATCATTTAGTTTTCTGAAGTTATGTTTTGCTTATGAATGTGTTATTCAATGCATTTCTATGGGCTTTAGTACTAAAGGCCAAATTCAATATCGATCAGTCTGATTTCTGTTAGTGGAGATTAAAACTGGCGATCAGTCTGAGATTTCCCATTAGATGCATGTTGACCTCACATCTTTAAATATGGTGCTTTTTATCCATGATTTCTATCCCTCTCTTCCCTCTCCTCCATTTCTCTGGCTCTGTCAGCCTGCAGTCCTCACCCTACTATACGTACGCACAGGGTCCTACACTCCAGCCGTGCGTCAAACATCAAATCTCTCCTCAGCCCTCTAAAAAGGTGGTGAATAACTTCTCTGTTCCAGCCTGCTCTTACTAACCATGGTAGACCAAAGCCCCAGACTCGGACCTGCCAAAGTTGTGCATCTCAAGAGATCTTTGGGGTTATTGAGTGTTTTTCTTTCAACTCTTTCACACACACACACACACCAAATGACAGCTAAAGCATAGAAGCGTACCTCCCTTCTGGGTCTGGAAACACTGTAGTTAGTTATTCAACATTCACAACTTGGCTGCCCGCATATCATGATTCATATGTCATGATATGATTCATATCATGATTCATATCATGATTCATATTTCCAGGTCGCAGTTGCAAATGAGAACTTGTTCTCAACTGACCTACCTGGTTAAATAAAGGTGAAATAAAAAAAATAATAAAAAAAAATGTCTGGCATGGAAACATCTCACCGTGAAGCAATCCTTCCAGGATTTCGCAGTGATTTGTTTGTGATATCTTCAGGCTAAAAAGCTTAATTTTGCTATGGCAATTCTGACATTTTGCGTGGCAATATGCAATGATTTTGTCGAGTTTGCACTGATGAGGGAAAAAGTTTGTTGATGTGTGGCTTGGTTGAATCATATTATGCAGATGAGATATTAGATGAGCAGTGGTTGGTTGATCAGCTGTAATATTACATATAGATTGTGGCTTCTATCAATGTAAGTGTCTGCATAATTTCCAATCCCCATATATATATATATATATATATATATATGCACTATATATACTGTATACGCACTGCATTGGGAAAGTATTCAGACCCACATTTTGTAATGTTAAAGCCTTATTCTAAAATGTATCAAATTGTTTTTTTTCCCTCATCAATCTAAACACAATATCCCATAATGACAAAGCAAAAACAGGTTTTTAAACATTTTTACAAATGTATAACCCCCCACCCCCCCACACACACACACACACGCACACAGCGCAGTAATATCTAACAGTAATATCTAACAATTACACAACATACCCAATACACACACATCTAAGTAAGGAATGAATTAGGCCAATATACGTACATAAGATACAGTAGCATAGTATTGAATACAGTATATACATATTAGATGAGTAATACAAGATATGTCAAAATTATTAAGTGACTAAGATACCGAAGGATAGTATAGAATACAGTATATACAGTTGAAGTCGGAAGTTTACATACACCTTAGCCAAATATATTTAAACTCAGTTTTTCACAATTCCTGACATTTAATCCTAGTAAAAATTCCCTGTCTTAGGTCAGTTAGGATCACCACTTTATTTTAAGAATGTGAAATGTCAGAATAATAGTAGAGAGAATTATTTATTTCATCTTTTATTTCTTTCATCACATTCCCAGTGGGTCAGAAGTTTAAATGCACTCAATTAGTATTTGGTAGCATTGCCTTTAAATTGTTTAACTTGGGTCAAACATTTTGGGTAGCCTTCCACAAGCTTCCCACAAGCTTCCCGGTTTTCAGTTCTGCCCACACATTTTCTATAGGATTGAGGTCAGGGCTTTGTGATGGCCACTCCAATACCTTGACTTTGTTGTCCTTAAGCCATTTTGCCACAACAATGGAAGTATGCTTGGGGTCATTGTCCATTTGGAAGAACCATTTGCGACCAAGATTTAACTTCCTGACTGATGTCTTGAGATGCTGCTTCAATATATCCACAATTTTCCTTCCTCATGAAGCCATCTATTTTGTGAAGGGCACCAGTCCCTCCTGCAGCAAAGCACCCACACAACATGATGCTGCCACCCCCGTGCTTCACGGTTGGGATGGTGTTCTTCTGCTTGCAAGCATCCCCCTTTTTCCTCCAAACATAACGATGGTCATTATGGCCAAACAGTTCTATTTTTGTTTTATCAGACCAGAGGATATTTCTTCAAAAAGTATGATCTTTGTCTACATGTCCCTTTCATGTTATGTCTATAGGACTCGTTTTACTGTGGATATAGATACTTTTGTACCTGTTTCCTCCAGCATCTTCACAAGGTCCATTGCTGTTGTTCTGGGATTGATTTGCACTTTTCGCACCAAAGTAAGTTCATCTCTAGAAGACAGAACGCGTCTCCTTCCTGAGCGGTATGACGGCTGCGTGGTCCCATGGTGTTTATACTTGCATACTATTGTTTGTACAGATGAATGTGGTACCTTCAGGCGTTTGGAAATTGCTCCCAAGGATGAACCAGACTTGTGGAGGTCTACACATTTATTTCTGAGGTCTTGGCTGATTTCTTCTGATTTTCCCATGATGCCGAGCAAAGAGGCACTGAGTTTGAAGGTAGGCCTTGAAATACATCCACAGGTACACCTCCAATTGACTCAAATGATGTCAATAAGCCTATCAGAAGCTTCTAAAGCCATGACATAATTTTCTGGATTTTTCCAAGCTGTTTAAAGGCACAGTCAACTTAGTGTATGTAAACTTCTGACCCACTGGACACGTGATATAGTGAATTATAAGTGAAATAATCTGTCTGTAAACAATTGTTGGAAGAATTACTTTTGTCATGCATAAAGTAGATGTCCTAACCGACTTGCCAAAACTATAGTTTGTTAACATGAAATCTGTGGAGTGGTTGGAAAATGAGTTTTAATGACTTCAACCTAAGTGTATGTAAACTTCTGACTTCAATTTTATATATGAAATGAGTGATGCCAGATATGTAAACATTATTAAAGTGACCAGTGATTTCTAGTCGGTGCCTCAAGGCAGCAGCCTCTAATGTGTTAGTGATGGCTGTTTAGATGTCTGATGACCTTGAGATAGAAGCTGTTTTTCAGTCTCTCGGTCCCAGCTTTGATGCACCTGTACTGACCTTGCCTTCTGTATGATAGCGGGTGAACAGGCAGTTCTTTTTGGTCTTCCTGTGACATCGGGTGCTGTAGGTGTCCGGGTGATGCGTTGGGCAGAGAGCACCACCCTCTGAAGAACCCTTCGGTTGAGGGTGTTGCAGTTGCCGTACCAGGCGGTGATACAGCCCGACAGGATCCTGTCAATTTTGCATCTGTAAAAGTTTGTTGCACCTTCTTCACTACACTGTCTGTGTGGACGGACCATTTCAGTTTGTCAGTGATGTGTACGCCGAGGAACTTGAAGCTTTCCACCTTCTCCACTGCGGTCCAGACGATGTGGATAGGGGGGTGCTCCACCTTCTCCACTGCGGTCCAGACGATGTGGATAGGGGGGGTGCTCCACCTTCTCCACTGCGGTCCAGACGATGTGGATAGGGGGGGTGCTCCACCTTCTCCACTGCGGTCCAGACGATGTGGATAGGGGGGGTGCTCCACCTTCTCCACTGCGGTCCCGTCGATGTGGATAGGGGGGGTGCTCCACCTTCTCCACTGCGGTCCCGTCGATGTGGATAGGGGGGGTGCTCCACCTTCTCCACTGCGGTCCCGTCGATGTGGATAGGGGGGGTGCTCCCTCTGCTGTTTCCTGAAGTCCACGATCATCTCCTTAGTTTTGTTGACGTTGAGGGAGAGGTTGTTTTCCTGGCACCACACTCCCAGAGCCCTCACCTCCTCCCTGTAGGCTGAACCTCACACAATATATTGTTAATTCTATGCGTTACGCATTTTTTCTAAAGTTTTTGCATCACAACACTGAAGTGTAAGGGGCCTCCATTCTTTTAAATGGACTGGATCTTTATATTTTCCACTTGGATCCTGTTTTGGTAATAATGAAATCAGACCTTCTTGTTGAGTATCGGGATGGTGAGCACAGGTTATGGGAATCAGGTGTCGGCGTGTGAGATGGGAACATACTGTATATAGGGTGTGGAATCAGGTGTCGGCGTGTGAGATGGGAACATACTGTATATAGGGTGTGGAATCAGGTGTCGGCGTGTGAGATGGGAACATACTGTATATAGGGTGTGGAATCAGGTGTCGGCGTGTGAGATGGGAACATACTGTATATAGGGTGTGGAATCAGGTGTCGGCGTGTGAGATGGGAACATACTGTATATAGGGTGTGGAATCAGGTGTCGGCGTGTGAGATGGGAACATACTGTATATAGGGTGTGGAATCAGGTGTCGGCGTGTGAGATGGGAACATACTGTATATAGGGTGTGGAATCAGGTGTCGGCGTGTGAGATGGGAACATACTGTATATAGGGTGTGGAATCAGGTGTCGGCGTGTGAGATGGGAACATACTGTATATAGGGTGTGGAATCAGGTGTCGGCGTGTGAGATGGGAACATACTGTATATAGGGTGTGGAATCAGGTGTCGGCGTGTGAGATGGGAACATACTGTATATAGGGTGTGGAATCAGGTGTCGGCGTGTGAGATGGGAACATACTGTATATAGGGTGTGGAATCAGGTGTCGGCGTGTGAGATGGGAACATACTGTATATAGGGTGTGGAATCAGGTGTCGGCGTGTGAGATGGGAACATACTGTATATAGGGTGTGGAATCAGGTGTCGGCGTGTGAGATGGGAACATACTGTATATAGGGTGTGGAATCAGGTGTCGGCGTGTGAGATGGGAACATACTGTATATAGGGTGTGGAATCAGGTGTCGGCGTGTGAGATGGGAACATACTGTATATAGGGTGTGGAATCAGGTGTCGGCGTGTGAGATGGGAACATACTGTATATAGGGTGTGGAATCAGGTGTCGGCGTGTGAGATGGGAACATACTGTATATAGGGTGTGGAATCAGGTGTCGGCGTGTGAGATGGGAACATACTGTATATAGGGTGTGGAATCAGGTGTCGGCGTGTGAGATGGGAACATACTGTATATAGGGTGTGGAATCAGGTGTCGGCGTGTGAGATGGGAACATACTGTATATAGGGTGTGGAATCAGGTGTCGGCGTGTGAGATGGGAACATACTGTATATAGGGTGTGGAATCAGGTGTCGGCGTGTGAGATGGGAACATACTGTATATAGGGTGTGGAATCAGGTTATGGGAATCAGGTGTGTTCAGGCAAATTTATGGTGAAATGATTGTCTTTCCACTTCCGTATTATGGCCCCAACAGTGCTCACTGGAACATTCAGAAGCTTAGAAATGCGCCTATAACCAATGCCATCATTATGTTTTGCAACAATTAGGTTGCGACGGTCTTGAGACAGCTCTTTGCTTTTACCCATCATGAGATGTGTCTTGTGTGACACCTTGGCAATGACACCTTTTTGTAGGTCATCAGTTGGGACTGAACCAGCTGATATTAATTTGCACTGACAGGGGGCTGGATTGCTTTTTAATTACTGATAGTTTTCAGCTGTTGTCTTGGCTTTCCATGCCTTTTTGAACCTCCCTTTCTTCATGTGTTCAATACTTTTTGTGTGTCATTTCACATTATTACACATAACTTAATTTCTGAACTTATTTGTTTTGGTTTCTGGATTACTTGGGTTGTTACCAACATCTGGTGAAAATGTCATGTCAATAGCACCTTTGGAAATATATTTACTGAGAAAAATGGTGACGTGTTCAATACTTATTTCACCCGCTGTATATCATCTTAATTTATTTCCACAATTAAAATATATTATGTGTATTAAGGCAGGAGGATTGTTACCGATAACCAGCACTGTCATTACTAAAATTACATTTTTTGGCAAGCAATTATTATTTTGGGAAACAGTTATTGTGATTCATCCTACACTGTCCCTGACATCATTACCCGCTAGCAACAGATGTGGGATACATACACACACTCTCCACACAAACAACTACAAGCTCAGATGTTCATCCCTGAGCCCAACTCAAGAGAAGACTTTGTGAGCGAATGCATATACAGCTGTTTGAGAAGGCATGCCCAATGTCAAGTCCTAGCTGATGGAGCTCAGATACACTCCTTTCCACTGAAACACACACTGATTGTGACCATTTTCCAAAGCATCTCTGAGCAGTCAGACCTTTTGATTGTTTTGTGCCGCCAGGGCCACAATAATTTGCCCCCTCTCTGATTGCCCGAGTGTGACCCCCTCCCCATGGGTTACTGCAGCTAGTGTTGCCAGCACGGCCACTACCTGGGTGGGGGTACTCCACCTGAATTCCCAGCGGCTTTGTAGGACCAACCCTGCCAGACAGGCTCAGACTCTTGAGGGGTCAGTGCTGCTTTAGTGGGTCTCTGACCGTGTTCATCTTTCTGTCTTGGCTGCTTACAGTAGGCCTATAAACCAGATAAGGACTTATCCTTAGTGTGTGGGTCTCTCAGGTGGGGGTCTAGGGTATAGGGTTAAGTACCAGATAAGGACTTCTCCTTAGTGTGTGGGTCTCTCAAGTGGGGGTCTAGGGTATAGGGTTGGGGATTGTTCTATCAGGATAGGACAATAAAGAAATAAACCATATTTTTAATTCATTTTAAAATGAATATACCATATCTGCACAAAACTGAAAACTCCTGCTCACAGACACACATGGGCTCTGGCTTTTCTTTTTTTATTCACTTAACTCCACACTTTCCAAACACAAAAGCACACAACCAACCTTCCATCACAATACACCCACATACCCCACCTTCCATCACAATACACCCACATACCCCACCTTCCATCACAATACACCCACACACCCCACCTTCCATCACAATACACCCACACACCCCACCTTCCATCACAATACACCCACATACCCCACCTTCCATCACAATACACCCACATACCCCACCTTCCTTCACAATACACCCACATACCCCACCTTCCTTCAAAATACACCCACATACCCCACCTTCCATCACAATACACCCACACACCCCACCTTCCATCACAAGACACCCACATACCCCACCTTCCATTACAATACACCCACACATACCCCACACCGTGTGGACGGTGTGGACGGTATGGACGGTATGGACGGTGTGGACGGTGTGGACGGTGTGGACAGTATGGACGGTGTGGACGGTGTGGACAGTGGATTATGTTGTCTGTGTTTTAGAATGATATGGTTAAATGTATTACACACATTTATGTTCGGCCTTACGGTTAAATACTGTTTCCTGACGTAGTGTTTTGACTAGGACAACAACATTAGCTAGATGAATAAAAGGGTAGATTAAGGAAGAGAAGAGCACCGTGAGCGCTCTGCACGCACAGCATGTTGCTGTCAGCTCCATTTATTACACTAGAAACATCTTATTACTGTAAGGGCTGGGTAGTGGTGAAGCCGCTAACTCCCATCAGGGGGAGTGGATGAGCCACAACCCAGTCCTTACTTCAGTGAGGGAGGATTAATGATCCCCAATCAGAGACAGCTGTCTAGTGTTGTCTCTGATTGGGGAGAGTATTCAGCAGTCTGTGGTGGATCATTGTTTCTGTTTGTCTGCAGAACTCAGTTAAGTCACGGTGTTCAGTTTGTAGTCGTTGATGTTTTCTCTCTCCTTTTATTTTGAAAGCCTTGTGAGAAGATCTCATTCATTAATAAAAAGGAATGTCACTCCATCAGCGCTCCGTTTATCGTCCCTTCTATACGCATCGTGACAATTACACTAGAAACATCTTGTTACAGTAGAAACATCTTGTTACAGTAGAAACATCTTGTTACAGTAGAAACATCTTGTTACAGTAGAAACATCTTATTACAGTAGAAACATCTTGTTACACTAGAAACATCTTATTACAGTAGAAACATCTTGTTACAGTAGAAACATCTTGTTACACTAGAAACATCTTGTTACACTAGAAACATCTTGTTACAGTAGAAACATCTTGTTACACTAGAAACATCTTATTACACTAGAAACATCTTGTTACACTAGAAACATCTTATTACACTAGAAACATCTTGTTACACTAGAAACATCTTGTTACACTAGAAACATCTTCTTACACTAGAAACATCTTGTTACACTAGAAACATCTTGTTACAGTAGAAACATCTTGTTACACTAGAAACATCTTGTTACACTAGAAACATCTTATTACACTAGAAACATCTTGTTACACTAGAAACATCTTATTACACTAGAAACATATTGTTACACTAGAAACATCTTATTACACTAGAAACATCTTATTACACTAGAAACATCTTATTACAGTAGAAACATCTTATTACACTAGAAACATCTTATTACAGTAGAAACATCTTATTACAGTAGAAACATCTTGTTACACTAGAAACATCTTATTACACTAGAAACATCTTATTACAGTAGAAACATCTTGTTACACTAGAAACATCTTATTACACTAGAAACATCTTATTACACTAGAAACATCTTATTACACTAGAAACATCTTGTTACACTAGAAACATCTTATTACACTAGAAACATCTTGTTACACTAGAAACATCTTATTACACTAGAAACATCTTATTACAGTAGAAACATCTTATTACAGTAGAAACATCTTGTTACACTATAAACATCTTATTACACTAGAAACATCTTATCACACTAGAAACATCTTATTACACTAGAAACATCTTGTTACACTAGAAACATCTTATTACACTAGAAACATCTTGTTACACTAGAAACATCTTATTACACTAGAAACATCTTATTACACTAGAAACATCTTGTTACACTAGAAACATCTTATTACACTAGAAACATCTTATTACACTAGAAACATCTTATTACACTAGAAACATCTTATTACACTAGAAATATCTTATTACACTAGAAACATCTTGTTACACTAGAAACATCTTATTACACTAGAAACATCTTGTTACACTAGAAACATCTTATTACACTAGAAATATCTTATTACACTAGAAACATCTTATTACACTAGAAACATCTTATTACACTAGAAACATCTTATTACAGTAGAAACATCTTATTACAGTAGAAACATCTTGTTACACTAGAAACATCTTATTACACTAGAAACATCTTATTACAGTAGAAACATCTTGTTACACTAGAAACATCTTATTACACTAGAAACATCTTATTACACTAGAAACATCTTATTACACTAGAAACATCTTGTTACACTAGAAACATCTTATTACACTAGAAACATCTTGTTACACTAGAAACATCTTATTACACTAGAAACATCTTATTACAGTAGAAACATCTTATTACAGTAGAAACATCTTGTTACACTATAAACATCTTATTACACTAGAAACATCTTATTACACTAGAAACATCTTATTACACTAGAAACATCTTGTTACACTAGAAACATCTTATTACACTAGAAACATCTTATTACACTAGAAACATCTTGTTACACTAGAAACATCTTATTACACTAGAAACATCTTGTTACACTAGAAACATCTTATTACACTAGAAACATCTTATTACACTAGAAACATCTTATTACACTAGAAACATCTTATTACACTAGAAATATCTTATTACACTAGAAACATCTTGTTACACTAGAAACATCTTATTACACTAGAAACATCTTGTTACACTAGAAACATCTTATTACACTAGAAATATCTTATTACACTAGAAACATCTTATTACACTAGAAACATCTTATTACACTAGAAACATCTTATTACAGTAGAAACATCTTGTTACAGTAGAAACATCTTGTTACACTAGAAACATCTTGTTACAGTAGAAACATCTTATTACACTAGAAACATCTTATTACAGTAGAAACATCTTATTACACTAGAAACATCTTATTACAGTAGAAACATCTTGTTACACTAGAAACATCTTATTACACTAGAAACATCTTATTACACTAGAAAATCTTATTACACTAGAAACATCTTGTTACAGTAGAAACATCTTGTTACAGTAGAAACATCTTGTTACAGTAGAAACATCTTATTACAGTAGAAACATCTTATTACAGTAGAAACATCTTGTTACACTAGAAACATCTTGTTACACTAGAAACATCTTATTACAGTAGAAACATCTTGTTACACTAGAAACATCTTGTTCTCTAACGTGCTACAGATCACAGTACCTTTTCTGCCCTGTTGTTCTAAATATACAGTATGTCATTTAGCAGAGGCTTGGGTTTTTATGGCCAACCATGAACATATTCATTTATGGCCCCTCTCCCCTGCCTCCCACTCTCCTCTGCCTCTCCCCTGCCTCCCACTCTCCTCTGCCTCTCCTCTGCCTCCCCTCTGCCTCCCCCTCTCCTCTGCCTCCCCTCTGCCTCCCCCTCTCCTCTGCCTCCCCTCTGCCTCCCCCTCTCCTCTGCCTCCCCCTCTCCTCTGCCTCCCCTCTGCCTCTCCCCTGCCTCCCACTCTCCTCTGCCTCTCCTCTGCCTCCCCTCTGCCTCCCCCTCTCCTCTGCCTCTCCCCTGCCTCCCCCTCTCCCCCTGCCTCCCACTCTCCTCTGCCTCTCCTCTGCCTCCCCTCTGCCTCCCCCTCTCCTCTGCCTCTCCCCTGCCTCCCCCTCTCCCCCTGCCTCCCACTCTCCCCTGCCTCCGCCTCTTTCAGAGTTAAATTTAGCATAAGAAATCATTATCCACAGCAGTGGTTTACATGGTGATTTAATGATGATTTCGTACAGTAGTTAGAGGTCAATTAGTTACTGACTGGAATCATGCCGCCTCCTCAAACAATGACATAATGAAGCGGACTCAAGCTTTAATTCATTGTTTTACTAAACCCCGTGTTGTGTCACCCGTGTTGTGTCTACTGTGTTGTGTCACCCGTGTTGTGTCACCCGTGTTGTGTCACCCGTGTTGTGTCACCCGTGTTGTGTGACCTGTGTTGTGTTACCTGTGTTGTGTCACCCGTGTTGTGTCACCCGTGTTGTGTCACCCGTATAGGAATGTTTGTATGACTGCCATGTAAACACCAAACCCTGTCATAAATATGATCTAAACGCCACTCACCTCTCTGACCTCAGTGTTTCTTCATGAGGTAAATCCTCATTGTGTTAGACAGACCCTCTGAAGGTACGTAGCCTTTTAGTACTGTGTTGTACAGGACCTGCTGGTGTGAAGGCGTCTTTTCAACCATTATGGACCAAATAGAGCACATCATTATGTCCAGTCTCTGAAAAATGAGGGAGAGACGGAAACACCTCTTGAACCATTCTTGATACACACAGGAAAACTGTTGAGAGTGAAAAACCCAGCAGAGGTGCAGTTCTTGAAACAAACCGATGCGCCTGGCACCTACTACCATGCCCCGTTCAAAGGCACTTAAATATTTTGCCTTGCCCATTCACCCTCTGAATGGCACACATACACAATCCATGTCTCAATTGTCTCAAGACTTAAAAATCCTTCTCTAACCTGACTCCTCCCCTTCATCTACACTGACTGAAGTGGATTTAACAAGTGACATCATTAAGGGATCATAGCTTTCACCTGGATTCACCTGGTCAGTCTGTCATGGAAAGAGCAGGTGTTCTTAATGTGTTTTCTCAGTGTAACTTCATCAAGAGACATTACAGCTGAATACAGTAGACACTAACTTTTCCCTCCCTCCTTCCCTCTCCCCCTCCCTCCCCTTTCCTCCATCTCTTCCTCCCTCTCCTTTCCTCCCTCACCCCAGGAAGTGTGTCAGTGATCAGGCAGGAGACTGGAGGAGGTGAGGAGGAAGGAGGGAGGAGATGAGGAGGGATGTTAGCTGAGCTCTTCTACTCCATCACCAACTCTGTCTCTGACGCAGGCGTCCACTTCCTTTGATTGGTGGATTGATGGAGCAGCCTGGCAAGCAGAGTGGTGTGTGGGAGACTGACTCATCTCTAGGTGGGTAGAGAGAGGAGAGAGAGAGAGAGAGAAGGTGGAGAAGAGACAGAGAGGAGAGAGAGGCACTGAGTCACCAGTGGAATGGCCTGGTTGGTGGCAAGCTCCCTACCACTCCAACTAAGCCCTGAGTCTCACCACAAAACACTGGAGGAGAGGAGAGGAGAGGAGAGGAGAGGAGAGGAGAGGAGAGGAGAGGAGAGGAGAGGAGAGGAGAGGAGAGGAGAGGAGAGGAGAGGAGAGGAGAGGAGACACTTAACAGTTTCCCGTGTGTATCAAGAATGGTCCATCACCAACCAACTTGACACAACTGTGGGAAGCATTGGAGTCAACATGGGCCAGCATCTATCTATCTATCTATCTATCTATCTATCTATCTATCTATCTATCTATCTATCTATCTATCTATCTATCTATCTATCTATCTATCTATCTATCTATCTATCTATCTATCTATCTATCTATCTATCTATCTATCTATCTATCTATCTATCTATCTATCTATCTATCTATCTATCTATCTATCTATCTATCTATCTATCTATCTATCTATCTATCTATCTATCTATCTATCCATCCATCCATCCATCCATCCATCCATCCATCCATCCATCCATCCATCCATCCATCCATCCATCCATCCATCCATCCATCCATCCATCCATCCATCCATCCATCCATCCATCCATCCATCTATCTATCTATATTGTTTTATATTTACATACACTTAGGCTGAAGTCATTAAAACTCATTTTTCAACCACTCCACAGATTTCATGTTAACAAACTATAGTTTTGGCAAGTCGGTTAGGACATCTACTTTGTGCATGACACAAGTAATTCTTCCAACAATTGTTTACAGACAGATTATTTAACTTATAATTCACTATATCACAATTCCAGTGGGTCAGAAGTTTACATACACTAAGTTGACTGTGCCTTTAAACAGCTTGGAAAATTCCAGAAAATGATGTCATGGCTTAAGAAGCTTCTGATAGGCTAATTGACATCATTTGAGTCAATTGGAGGTGTACCTGTGGATGTATTTCAAGGCCTACCTTCAAACTCAGTGCCTCTTTGCTCGACATCATGGGAAAATCAGAAGATCATAGAAAATTTGTGGGCAGAACTGAAAAAGCCTGTGAGAGCAAGGAGGCCTACAAACCTGACTCAGTTACACCAGTTCTGTCATGAGGAATGGGCCAAAATTCACCCAACTTATTGTGGGAAGCTTGTGGAAGGATACCCGAAACATTTGACCCAAGTTAAACAATTTAAAGGCAATGCTACCAAATACTAATTAAGTGTATGCAAACTTATGACCCACTGGGAATGTGATGAAATAAATAAAAGCTGAAATAAATAATTATTTCTACTATTATTCTGACATTTCACATTCTTAAAATAAAGTGGTGATCCTAACTGACCTAAGACAGGGAATGTTTACTAGGATTAAATGGAATTGTGAAAAACTGAGTTTAAATGTATTTGGCTAAGGTGTATGTAAAGTTCCGACTGTAAACTTCCGACTTCAACTGTATATATTGTTCCAGACAATCTATATACCAAAAATTAAGATCTGAACATGTTTAAGATCTGACAAAGAGAAAAAACAGACTTTCCAGTCTCTGTTGACTTGCATTGGATTTGCAAATACTGCATGTATTGTTTTCATATATACATATATTGGTCAGGACAATCTATATACCAAAAACTATTAACATCTGATCATTTGAACATGTATTCACAGGACTTGATTCATGAAATGTGTGTAACTCCATGAGTCCAAAGACTAACAGTAACTCCATGAGTCCAAAGACTAACAGTAACTCCATGAGTCCAAAGACTAACAGTAACTCCATGAGTCCAAAGACTAACAGTAACCCCATGAGTCCAAAGACTAACAGTAACCCCATGAGTCCAAAGACTAACAGTAACTCCATGAGTCCAAAGACTAACAGTAACCCCATGAGTCCAAAGACTAACAGTAACTCCATGAGTCCAAAGACTAACAGTAACTCCATGAGTCCAAAGACTAACAGTAACTCCATGAGTCCAAAGACTAACAGTAACTCCATGAGTCCAAAGACTAACAGTAACTCCATGAGTCCAAAGACTAACAGTAACTCCATGAGTCCAAAGACTAACAGTAACTCCATGAGTCCAAAGACTAACAGTAACTCCATGAGTCCAAAGACTAACAGTAACTCCATGAGTCCAAAGACTAACAGTAACTCCATGAGTATGGTACAGAAACGGCTGTAGGTCACAAACGACAATGAGTTGAATCATATATTTGGCATATTTGGGCTTAGAACAGGTCAAATAAGAATAATATACGCTTTTAAACAATGTAATTTTGAAACGTATTTCAAAATACATAAGCTGAAGTCATTATAATGTGTTTTACAAAAAATGTGTGTCAACCTTAAAATGTCAATGTGGCCTGTCTAGATACTTGTACTAACTACGTTGGCAACACGTCATGCATTTACACCAAACAGAATGTGTTCAGTGGCGCATTTTAATATTGTCCTAAATATACTACAAGGACGTGAATGGGTTAAAGTGTATAAAGTAAAGTACATTGAGGACAGAAATACACTTGTGTCCTTCCTCACCGTGATGTGTAGAGACATCAGACTCCACATTGAGACAGCCTCTTCCACTCTGTTTCCTCTCCGTTGTCAGAGTCTAGTAGTTCAATCTTGAGAGGCGCTTTTATTTCTTTAATGGGGACAGAGAGAGAGGACAGCCAGAGGCAGGGGTATGTGAACTTATGTGATTTTAGGCATGTCCTGAAGCATCTCACATTGTTCTTAAAACAGCCTGTCTGTCTGTCTGTCTGTCTGTGTGTCTATGTTCCACATAAAGCCAGAGGCCTAGCCTGGTCAGTGTAGTTTCCCAACAGCCAGCCAGCCACCCGGACAGATGGGGAAAAAAAGTTGCTCCTCTCCTCTCCTCTCCTCTCCTTGCTCCTCTCCTCTCCTCTCCTCTCCTCTCCTCTCCTCTCCTCTCCTCTCCTCTCCTCTCCTCTCCTCTCCTCTCCTCTCCTCTCCTCTCCTCTCCTCTCCTCTCCTCTCCTCTCCTCTCCTCTCCTCTCCTCTCCTCTCCTCTCCTTGCTCCTCTCCTCTCCTCTCCTCTCCTCTCCTCTCCTCTCCTCTCCTCTCCTTGCTCTCCTCTCCTCTCCTCTCCTCTCCTCTCCTCTCCTCTCCTTGCTCTCCTCTCCTCTCCTCTCCTCTCCTCTCCTCTCCTCTCCTCTCCTCTCCTCTCCTCTCCTCTCCTCTCCTCTCCTCTCCTCTCCTCTCCTCTCCTCTCCTCTCCTCTCCTCTCCTCTCCTCTCCTCTCCTCTCCTCTCCTTGCTCCTCTCCTCTCCTCTCCTCTCCTCTCCTCTCCTCTCCTCTCCTCTCCTCTCCTCTCCTCTCCTCTCCTCTCCTCTCCTCTCCTCTCCTCTCCTCTCCTCTCATCTCCTCTCGTCTCCTCTCCTCTCCTCTCCTCTCCTCTCATTGCTCTGCTCTGCTCCCTCTCCTCTCCTCTCCTCTCCTCTCCTCTCCTCTCCTCTCCTCTCCTCTCCTCTCCTCTCCTCTCCTCTCCTCTCCTCTCCTCTCCTCTCCTCTCCTCTCCTTGCTCATCTCCTCTCCTCTGCTCTGCTCCCTCTCCTCTCCTCTCCTCTCCTCTCCTCTCCTCTCCTCTCCTCTCCTCTCCTCTCCTCTCCTCTCCTCTCCTCTCCTCTCCTCTCCTCTCCTCTCCTCTCCTCTCCTCTCCTTGCTCATCTCCTTCTCCTCATGCATGATAATGGAACCCAGTTTTTAAACTTAGATGAGACCAAGTGAAATGTGTCACGTTCTCCATTAAGTACGTTATTACCCAGATAAATGTGTCACGTTCTCCATTAAGTACGTTATTACCCAGAGAAGAAAAGAAGAAGCTAGGCAAAAAAAGCTTTCGGTTTGAAATATGACCTGTAACTAGTATGAAATATGACCTGTAACTAGTATGAAATATGACCTGTAACTAGTATGAAATATGACCTGTAACTAGTATGAAATATGACCTGTAACTACTATGAAATATGACCAGTTACTAGTTTGAAATATGACCTGTAACTAGTACGAAATATGACCTGTAACTAGTATGAAATATGACATGTAACTAGTATGAAATATGACCTGTAACTAGTATGAAATATGACCTGTAACTAGTATGAAATATGACCTGTAACTAGTATGAAATATGACCTGTAACTAGTATGAAATATGACCTGTAACTAGTATGAAATATGACCAGTTACTAGTTTGAAATATGACCTGTAACTAGTATGAAATATGACCAGTTACTAGTTTGAAAAATGACCTGTAACTAGTATGAAATATGACCAGTTACTAGTTTGAAATATGACCTGTAACTAGTATGAAATATGACCAGTTACTAATTTGAAATATGACCAGTTACTAGTTTGAAATATGACCAGCATCAAACCTACTTTACCTAATAAAAAAACATTTGTGATTGCGACTGCTCTGTAATCAGTTAACAGTAGTCTTGTAATTAACCACCTCACAACCCTTTGACCGTAACGTTTGAGTCTAATGAATGAACGACCCACGCATCATCTCTTTCAACAATAACAGTTCATACTGAGGACCTTTATATGATCTCAGTACAGCAGGCTTATAGTGATTAGCCTACAGTGAGGCGTGCAGTCAGCCAGACCGTGCATGTCTACTCCTTATGATTCTATCAGAGGAGAGGAGACGACTAGCTGCCCTTGAGGAGGAGAGACATGAGTTCACATGACATCCACATCTTGATATCTGCCTCATTAAATGGCATCATCACGTCATCATCCTAACTAACGAACGTAACAGCCCATCATGTCCAGATAGTTAGAGATGTTTTTAACCATCATGTTGACGTGATGGTTAGAGGCAGATACTGACCCCTCAGACGTCAGTAGAAGACTTATCTAGGATGCATATGGAATGAGTGACAGATTGGCCAAGATAAAGCAAAGCAGTGTGACAAACAACAACAACAACAACACAGAGTTACACATGGTATAAACAAACATACAGTCAATAACACAAATGTAGTAAGATTAGGAAGGTAGGACAAAAAATTGGCCATAGTGGTGAAATAATTACAATTTAGCATTAACACTGGAATGATAGATGTGTAGATGATGATGTGCAAATAGAGATACTGGAGTGCAAATGAGCAAAAATAACAATATGGGGATGAGGTAGTAGGGTGGCTATTATGGGGATGAGGTAGTAGGGTGGGTTATTATGGGGATGAGGTAGTAGGGTGGGTTATTATGGGGATGAGGTAGTAGGGTGGGTTATTATGGGGATGAGGTAGTAGGGTGGGTTATTATGGGGATGAGGTAGTAGGGTGGGTTATTATGGGGATGAGGTAGTAGGGTGGGTTATTATGGGGATGAGGTAGTAGGGTGGGTTATTATGGGGATGAGGTAGTAGGGTGGGTTATTATGGGGATGAGGTAGTAGGGTGGGTTATTATGGGGATGAGGTAGTAGGGTGGGTTATTATGGGGATGAGGTAGTAGGGTGGGTTATTATGGGGATGAGGTAGTAGGGTGGCTATTATGGGGATGAGGTAGTAGGGTGGGGTATTATGGGGATGAGGTAGTAGGGTGGGGTATTATGGGGATGAGGTAGTAGGGTGGGTTATTATGGGGATGAGGTAGTAGGGTGGGGTATTATGGGGATGAGGTAGTAGGGTGGGGTATTATGGGGATGAGGTAGTAGGGTGGGTTATTATGGGGATGAGGTAGTAGGGTGGGGTATTATGGGGATGAGGTAGTAGGGTGGCCTATTATGGGGATGAGGTAGTAGGGTGGGCTATTATGGGGATGAGGTAGTAGGGTGGGGTATTATGGGGATGAGGTAGTAGGGTGGGCTATTATGGGGATGAGGTAGTATGGTGGGCTATTATGGGGATGAGGTAGTAGGGTGGGCTATTATGGGGATGAGGAAGTAGGGTGGGCTATTATGGGGATGAGGTAGTAGGGTGGGCTATTTATGGATGGGCTGTGTACAGGTGCAGTGATCGGTAAGCTGCTCTGACAGCTGATGCTTAAAGATTTTGAGGGAGATGGTAGTCTCTAGCTTCAAGGATCTTTGCAATTCGTTCCAGTCATTGGCAGCAGAGAACTGGAAGGAATGGCGGCCAAAGGAGGTGTTGGCTTTGGGGATGACCAGTGAAATATACCTGCTGGAGGGCATGCTACGGTATGGCACTGTGATAGACTACATCCAATTTGCTGAGTAGAGTGTTGGAGGCTATTTTGTAAATGACATCGCCGAAGTCAAGGATCGGTAGGATAGTAAGTTTTACAAGGGCATGTTTGGCAGCATGAGTGAAGGAGGCTTTGTTGCGAAATAGGAAGCCGATTCTAGATTTAATTTTGGATTGGAGATGCTTAATGTGGGTTTGGAAGGAGAGTTTACCGTCTAACCAGACGCCTAGGTATTTGTAGGTGTCCACATATTCTAAGTCAGACCCGTCCAGAGTAGTGATGATAGTCCGGTGGGCGGGTGCGGGCAGCGTTCGATTGAAGAGCATGCATTTAGTTTTACTAGCATTTAAGAGCAGTTGGAGCCACAGATGTAGTGTTGTATGGCATTGAAGCTCGTTTGAAGGTTTGTTAACACAGTGTCCAAAGAAGGGCCAGATGTATACAGAATGGTTTCGTCTGTGTAGAGATGGATCAGAGAGTCACCAGCAGCAAGAGCGACATCATTGATATATAAAGAGAATAGAGTCGGCCCAAGAATTGAACCTTGTGGCACCCCCATAGAGACTGCCAGAGGACTGGACAATAGGCCCTCCGATTTGACACTCTGAACTCTATCTGAGAAGTAGTTGGTGAACCAGGCGAGGCAGTCATTTGAGAAACCAAGGATATTGAGTCTGCCGATAAGAATGCAGTGATTGACAGAGTCGAAAGCCTTGGCCAGGTCGATGAAGACGGCTGCACAGTATTGTCTTTTATCGATGGCGGTTATGATATCGTTTAGGACCTTGAGTGTGGCTGAGTTGCACCCATGACCAGCTCGGAAATCAGATTGCATAGCGGAGAAGGTACGGTGGGATTCGAAAAGGTTGGTGATCTGTTTGTTAACTTGGCTTTCGAAGACTTTAGAAAGGCAGGGCAGGATGGATATAGGTCTGTAACAGTTTGGGTCTAGAGTGTCTCCCCCTTTGAAGAGGGGGATGACCGCGGCAGCTTTCCAATCTCTAGGGATCTCAGACGATACGATAGAGAGGTTGAACAGGCTAGTAATAGGGGTTGCTACAATTGTGGCAGAAAATTTTAGAAAGAAAGGGTCCAGATTTTCTAGCCCAGCAGATTTGTAGGGGTCCAGATTTTCTAGCCCAGCAGATTTGTAGGGGTCCAGATTTTCTAGCCCAGCAGATTTGTAGGGGTCCAGATTTTCTAGCCCAGCAGATCTGTAGAGGTCCAGGTTTTCTAGCCCAGCAGATTTGTAGGGGTCCAGGTTCTCTAACCCAGCAGATTTGTAGGGGTCCAGGTTTTGCAGCTCTTTCAGAACATCAGCTGTCTGTATTTGGATTAGCAACCTTATAGTTATGCTACTAATGCTACCTCTGTATTTTACAACTCACAGATTCTGTATTCCACTAGACACTCTGGTCCTCAGTGATGCTGTTATCCTGATATAAATAAACTAAGTGGAAATAAGATACCTGTCAGGGATCGCTGGTGTCTGATGTACAGAATTTCTACAGAATCTCTACAGAATCTCTACAGTATCTCTACAGTATCTCTACAGAATCTCTACAGAATCTCTACAGTATCTCTACAGTATCTCTACAGAATTTATACAGTATCTCTACAGAATCTCTACAGTATCTCTACAGTATCTCTACAGTATCTCTACAGAATCTCTACAGTATCTCTACAGAATCTCTACAGAATCTCTACAGTATCTCTACAGTATCTCTACAGAATCTCTACAGTATCTCTACAGAATTACATTTTACATTTTGATAATAAAAACATGAATATTAAAATACCCCCATCTATAATAAAAACATGAATACTAATATACCCCCGTCTTTAATAAAAATATTGATACCAAAATACCCCTGTCTATTCCAAATGAAGCACTAGAATGAATAAGCTAAATCAACCATATGTATCAAACTAAGTGATTTGCTATGGGCAGCGTCACAAACAGACAGGGGTGTTCTCATCCCTCCCTCCCTCCCTCCCTCCCTACCCTCCCTCCAGCAGACAGGGTGTTCTCATCCCTCCCTCCCTCCAACAGACAGGGGTGTTCTCATCCCTCCCTCCCTCCAGCAGACAGGGGTGTTCTCATCCCTCCCTCCCTCCCTCCAGCAGACAGGGGTGTTCTCATACCTCCCTCCCTCCCTCCCTCCCTCCAGCAGACAGGGGTGTTCTCATCCCTCCCTCCCTCCCTCCAGCAGACAGGGGTGTTCTCATCCCTCCCTCCCTTCCTCCCTCCCTCCCTTCCTCCAGCAGACAGGGGTGTTCTCATCCCTACCCTCCCTCCAGTAGACAGGGGTGTTCTCATCCCTACCCTCCCTCCAGTAGACAGGGGTGTTCTCATCCTCCCTCCCTCCCTCCCTCCCTCCCTCCCTCCCTCCCTCCCTCCCTCCCTCCCTCCCTCCCTCCCTCCCTCCCTCCCTCCCTCCCTCCAGGGGGTGTTCTCCATCCTGCCCTCCAGTAGACAGGGGTGTTCTCATCCTCCCTCCCTCCCTCCCTCCCTCCCTCCCTCCCTCCCTCCCTCCCTCCCTCCCTCCAGGGGGTGTTCTCCATCCTGCCCTCCAGCAGACAGGGGTGTTCTCCATCCCTCCCTCCAGCAGACAGGGGTGGTCTCATCCCTCCCACCCTCCAGCAGACAGGGGTGTTCTCCATCCTGCCCTCCCTCGGTCCTCCTCATCCCTCCCTCCCTCCCTCCCTCCGGCCTCCCCCTGGCTCTCCCCAGCCCTCCATCCCTAGCTACCCTCCCCCATCTTTCTCCCAGCCCTCCCTCCCCCATCTCTCCCCTACCCCTCCCTCCGTCAAAGGCTCCCAGTCCACAGCCAGGCAGCCTAGACAGCCCCTACCCCCAGTCCTCCCTCAGTCCTCCCGCCTCCCTCCAGCCTGGCCAGGTCTCCAGCTCTCAGGCCCAATCAGCCTCCTCACAGTGCAGTGCTCCTGACACTGAGTGACAGAACACATGATGCTGGCTACCGTCCCACCTGGACTTTTAAACTGGCCCTGACATTCCATGTTGTACAGTGGGGAGAACAAGTATTTGATACACTGCAGATTTTGCAGGTTTTCCCACTTACAAAGCATGTAGAAGTCTGTCATTTTTATCATAGGTACTCTTCAACTGTGAGTGACGGAATCTAAAACAAAAATCCAGAAAATCACTTTGAATGATTTTTAAGTAATTAATTTGCATTTTATTGCATGACATAAGTATTTGATACATCAGAAAAGCAGAACTTAATATTTGGTACAGAAACATTTGTTTGCAATTACAGAGATCATACGTTTCCTGTAGTTCTTGACCAGGTTTGCACACACTGCAGCAGGGATTTTGGCCCACTCCTCCATACAGATCCTTCAGTTTTCGGGGCTGTCGCTGGGCAATACGGACTTTCAGCTCCCTCCAAAGATTTTCTATTGGGTTCAGGTCTGGAGACTGGCTAGGCCACTCCAGGACCTTGAGATGCTTCTTACGGAGCCACTCCTTAGTTGCCCTGGCTGTGTGTTTCGGGTCGTTGTCATGCTGGAAGACCCAGCCACGACCCATCTTCAATGCTCTTACTGAGGGAAGGGGGTTGTTGGCCAAGATCTCGCGATACATGGCCCCATCCATCCTCCCCTCAATACGGTGCAGTCGTCCTGTCCCCTTTGCAGAAAATCATCCCCAAAGAATGATGTTTCCACCTCCATGCTTCACGGTTGGGATGGTGTTCTTGGGGTTGTACTCATCCTTGTTCTTCCTCCAAACACGGCGAGTGGAGTTTAGACCAAAAGGCTCTATTTTTGTCTCATCAGTCCACATGACCTTCTCCCATTCCTCCTCTGGATCATCCAGATGGTCATTGGCAAACTTCAGATGGGCCTGGACATGCGCTGGCTTGAGCAGAGGGACCTTGCGTGCGCTGCAGGATTTTAATCCATGACGGCGTAGTGTGTTACTAATGGTTTTCTTTGAGGCTGTGGTCCCAGCTCTCTTCAGGTCATTGACCAGGTCCTGCCTTGTAGTTCTGGGCTGATCCCTCACCTTCCTCATGATCATTGATGCCCCACGAGGTGAGATCTTGCATGGTGCCCCAGACCGAGGGAGATTGACCGTCATCTTGAACTTCTTCCATTTTCTAATAATTGTGCCAACAGTTGTTGCCTTCTCACCAAGCTGCTTGCCTATTGTCCTGTAGCCCATCCCAGCCTTGTGCAGGTCTACAATTTTATCCCTGATGTCCTTACACAGCTCTCTGGTCTTGGCCATTGTGGAGAGGTTGGAGTCTGTTTGATTGAGAGTGTGGACAGGTGTCTTTTATACAGGTGACGAGTTCAAACAGGTGCAGTTAATACAGGTAATGAGTGGAGAACAGGAGGGCTTCTTAAAGAAAAACTAACAGGTCTGTGAGAGCCGGAATTCTTACTGGTTGGTAGGTGATCAAATACTTATGTCATACAATAAAATGCTAATTATTTTTTTTTAAATCATACAATGTGATTTTCTGGATTTTTGTTTTAGATTTTGTCTCTCACAGTTGAAGTGTACCTATGATATTAATTACAGACCTCTACATGCTTTGTAAGTGGGAAAACCTGCAAAATCGGCAGTGTATCAAATACTTGTTCTCCCCACTGTATATCCTATGTTTCTCGGAAACTTGGCTGAACAAGGATAATATTCTAGCTGGTTTTTCTATGCATCGGCAGGACAGAACTCAAGGGGCTCAAGGGGGGGGTGTTTTGTGTCACTTTGTTAAAAACAGCTGGTGAGGGCCTTCCTAGTGGTGCAGCGGTCTAAGGGACTGCATCGCAGTGCTTGAGGCGTCACTACAGACCTGGGTTCGATCCCAGGCTGTATCATAACCGGCCGTGACCGGGAGTCCCATAGGGCGGGTTAGGGGAGGGTTTGGCCGGGGGCGCTTTACTTGGCTCATCACACTCTAACAACTCCTTGTGGCGGGCCGGATGCCTGCAGGCTGACTTCGATTGTCAGTTGAACTGTGTTTTCTCCGACACATTGGTGCGGCTGGCTGCCGGGTTAAGCGAGCAGGTGTTAAGGAGCGTGGTTTGGCGGGTCATGTTTCGGAGGACACATGACTCGACCTTCGCTTCTCCCGAGCCGCGAGGAGTTGCAGCGATGAGACAGATCGTAATTGGAATTCGGAAAATGGTGGTAAAAATAAAGAAAATAAAAAAACAGCTGATGCTAATATTAAGGAAGTCTCAAGGTTCTGCTGTTAGAATACCTCATGATAAGCTGTGTACCATACTATTAACCAAGAGAGCTTTAGTCTATATTTTTCAAGCTTATTTACCATCACAAGCCAATGCTGCCACTAATACCACACTCAACGATCTGTATAAGGCCATAAGCAAACAAGAAAATGCTCACCCATTGGTGGCGCCCCTAGTGGCCAGGGATTTAAATGCAGGAACATTTTAATCTGTCTAATACCAGCATGTCACCTCTAGATCACCTTCACTCAACACACAGTTACTGTCCATTTGGAACATCTGACCATAACTCTTTCCTCCTGATTCCTGCTTACAATCAAAAACTCAAACAGGAAGTACCAGTGATGCGCTCAATATGGAAGTGGTCAGGTGATGCGGATGCCAAGCTAAAGGACTGTTTCGCTAGCACAGACTGGAATATGTTCCAGGACTCATCTGATGGCATTGAGAAGTTTACCACATCAGTCACCGGCTTCATTAATAAGTGCATCGAGAACGTCGTCCAAACAGTGACCGTACGTACATATCCCAACCAGAAACCATGGATTACAGGCAGCATCCACACTGAGCTAATGGCTAGAGCTGACTCTTTCAAGGAGCTGGACATTAACCCGGACACTTATAAGAAATCCTGCAATGCCCTCCTAGCTCCACCAACCAGGCAAAGTGTCAGTACAGGACTAAAATCAAACCCTACTACACCGGCTCCGACGCTTGTCGGATGCGGCAGGACTTGAAAACTATTACAGATTACAAAGGGAAACACAGTCGCGAGCTGCCCAGTGACACAAGCCTACCAGACGAGCTAAATGCCTTCTATGCTCGTTTCGAGGCAAGCACCACTGAGTCATGCTTGAGAGCACAAGCTGTTCACAACTGTGTGATCACGCTCTCCGTAGCCAATGTGAGTTAGATTTAGAAACAGGTTAACATCCACAAGGCCGCGGGGCCAGATGGATTACGATCAAGTGTACTCAGAGCATGCGCTGACCAGCTGGTAAGTGTCTTCACTGACATTTTCAACCTCTCCCTGACCCAGTCTGTAATACCTACATGTTTCAAGCAGACCACCATCAAGGTCAAGGTAACCTGGCTAAATGCCTATTGCCTTATTGCACTCACATCTGTAGCTATGAAATGCTTTGAAAGGCTGGTCATGGCTCACATAATCACCATCATCCCAGACACCCTGGACCCACTTCAATTCACATACCGCCCCAACAGATCCACAGATGGCGAAATCTCTGTTGCACTCCACACTGCCCTTTGCCACCTGGACAAAAGGAATACCTATGTGAGAATGCTATTCATTGACTACAGCTCAGCCTTCAACACCATAGTGCCCTCAAAGCTCATCACTAAGCTAAGGATCCTGGGACTGAATACCTCCCTCTGCAACTGGATCCTGGACTTCCTGATGGGATGCCCCAAGGTGGTTAGGGTAGGCAACAACACATCCGACACACTGACCACAGTCAGGTCCTGACAATCACAGGGTTGGTGTTGGGTTGTGGGTGATCCCCAATTAGAGGCAGCTGTCTTGAGTTGTCTCTAATTGGGGATTCTATTTCATTTCCACTGTGTTCCACCTGGGTGTGGATTGTTGTGTGTGTTGTTTCATTGTGTTGCTTTCACGCCAGTTCACGGTCTACCTCTCCTTTGTTTTCAGTTTCTGTTTTAATAATAGAAAATAAAGGAATGTCTTTTCAATCCAGCTCTGTGCCTCGTTCCGTATCCATGCACCGTGACACAGAGTTGACTTCATTCAGACAAAGCTACCTCCGTGGCAACCAGTGTATATTTCCAAACTATGTTAGCATATGATGACAATAAATTCTTAAAACGATGCTGGTATTCTTTTGTTCATTACTTCATTGTTTCTAAGAAAATGTTTCTAAGCTAAAAAATATGACTATTTAATAGTAGTATCCATAATTCATAAATGGCATAATTCATGCAGGGTTCTATATGGAACCATTTTGGTTCAATGAAGAAGAACCTCTAGGGTTCTGATCAAATAACCCTATAAAAGGGTTCTATATATAACCTTTAGGGGTTCCATATGTGAAGCAAGCAATAGAACACTTTTTGGTTCTATAAGGAACCATTTTTTCTAAGAGTGTAGGCTTCAATTGAAGTTATTGTCCTTCATGGCAGCCATAATAAACAACACCCTCCACTTGGCAAGCAAATAGGATTTTTATGTTTTCTTTTTTCCCCGGGTTCAGCTCACTGTCAGTAACATTAGCAACAGTCTTTATCGCCTCACATTAGCAATGTTTTTTCGTTTTTGATAATTAATCCAGTCCAACGCTTCTATAAAATTCTTATTCTGGATTGGTTTGACAGGCTTATTCAAATTCCAAACGGAAAGCTAAAAATAAAGCTTCAACTGTCATCACCTTGACGACATCATGTTGCAGATGACATTATGCCTGTCTTTCTATCGTTGATGAGAGCAGGATTTCCCCACAATAATAAACCCTTGTATGTAACGGTACACTGACACAGTATATTCACAGTAAACGTTACAATAATCTTGTTTTTATTACTTTCTTTGAAAATTACTTTATTCTCTACGTTATTTTATACTGTTTTATTATTGACATAGTATTTGTGTTGTGACTGATATAGTTTAACTGCTTGGTTTGAGAAATAATAGTACCTCACTATATGATGTATAGTGAGGTACGTTGTGATGGTCTATAAATATACTAATGTATAGTGAGGTATGTTGTGATGGTCTATAATTATACTGATGTATAGTGAGGTATGTTGTGATGGTCTATAAATATACTGATGTATAGTGAGGTATGTTGTGATGGTCTATAATTATACTGATGTATAGGCCTACAGTTTAATGTGGGTTAGTTCTACAGTATACTGTGGGTTAGGTCTACATTATACTGTGGGTTAGGTCTACAGTATACTGTGGGTTAGTTCTACAGTATACTGTGGGTTAGGTCTACAGTATACTGTGGGTTAGTTCTACAGTATACTGTGGGTTAGGTCTACAGTTTACTGTGTGTTAGGCCTACAGTATATTGTGGGTTAGGGCTACAGTATACTGTGGGTTAGGGATACAGTATATTGTGGGTTAGGTCTACAGTATATTGTGGGTTAGGTCTACAGTATACTGTGGGTTAGGTCTACAGTTTACTGTGGGTTAGGTCTATAGTATATTGTGGGTTAGGTCTACAGTATACTGTGGGTTAGTTCTACAGTATACTGTTGGTTAGGTCTACAGTTTACTGTGGGTTAGGGCTACAGTTTACTGTGGGTTAGGGCTACAGTATACTGTGGGTTAGGTCTACAGTATACTGTGGGTTAGGTCTACAGTATACTGTGGGTTAGGTCTACAGTATACTGTGGGTTAGGTCTACAGTATACTGTGGGTTAGGTCTACAGTATACTGTGGGTTAGGTCTACAGTATACTGTGGGTTAGGTCTACAGTATACTGTGGGTTAGGTCTACAGTATACTGTGGGTTAGGTCTACAGTATACTGTGGGTTAGGTCTACAGTATACTGTGGGTTAGGTCTACAGTATACTGTGGGTTAGGTCTACAGTATACTGTGGGTTAGGTCTACAGTATACTGTGGGTTAGGTCTACAGTTTACTGTGGGTTTGTATATGAGTGTAGCAAATACAGGCCAGAGCCTCTTCAACCTCAGGAGGCTAAATACATTTGGCCTAACACCTAAAACCCTCACAAATTTTTACAGATGCACAATTTAAAGCATTTCACTACACCCGCACTAACATCTGCTTAACATGTGTATGTGACCAGTCAAATTTAAATGTATTTGATTTGAATGTCTGAAGGTTTTTAATTGAAAGGCTGCTGAGGGCACCATTTAAAAAGTCAATATATCATTCAATACAAAATATGACAGATTGCTACTGCTTGGTATCTGTTCAGAATTGCAAAACATGACCCTCTTAACCCAATAATTGTAATAACTGTAACTCTAAATGAATTTCCTACATGGTTTAATGTTCTGAAAAGTAACTTTGTTTTCCATTTTGGTTTGTCAGAATTCAAAGGTTCATTAACTATGCATAAGCAGTTACCTGAGGGGCTTGGCGCTGGGAGCTGGATGTCAGGTCACTATATCAACGCTTCACCTGACATGACTAGACCGTTCAGGAGGAAAACAGAAACAGACATTCCTGTTTACCTGCATCTCATTACCATAACTTTACTGTAGGTTACATCTTGTCATATGCCTTTACCTGCATCTCATTACCATACAATTATGCCTCAAGTCACAGACTTATGGTAAACCTCTTTTCGTTACTGAAACTGTTTAGGCATGGGGTTGCATTTAACTTAGGGGTTTGGTGAATTCCTTTCCATAACCTTTTAATCAGAACCATATAATAACTATAACCGCTTATGTTTAATTCCTACCTCCTAGTGCAGACAGGGTTACTAAACGTGTCTTACATAACCCTCTCTATGGCTGAGTC